>JAYRCH010000613.1:0-600000 GCA_037179445.1 Phengaris alcon alcon | reverse complement strand
TCACTACTTATATCTAGAGCTTTCTTCGCTTCCTGCAGTACATTTAAGTACTCCGCCCAAGCGACAGGAATATTTTCGTGTCTCGCAGTAACCTCAGCTCTAACTTCTACGTTGTATTTGTCTACAATATTTTTAAGGATTAGTTATATATGCACTGTAAAACGAACACACGAGTGACAAGCTGTGACATTTGACAACTCTACATTCGTGTGTTCGATTTTCATCTCTATTGTACTAGCGCAGAGTTATATTTCAGTGCCGTTTTTTCTATAGACACCATAAAAAAACTCATGGGAGCGAGGGCTAATCGATAGCTTATCGATAAAGTTTTGCGTTTTTATATAAATAACGTAAGGACATGGGGAATTTTACTATGGAACAATTAGCCACGACTAAAAAATAACATTAGTTTAGATGTGAGCGTAATTACACCTGGATTACAACGGCATAATAAGAAAAACTTTTATTTCAGGCTGCATAGGCCCATATTATAAATACCTTACAGACTAGGCATAGGTCGCAAATCAGCTGTAGAAGGTAGGGTAAATACTATTATTATTTTAACACACTTCAATGAATATTCATGTAAAATATGTTTAACAATTTATTGATATTATCCACTTTAGCGTGGATCTGAATTTAAATAATTACGAGAAATTAAACGTGAATGAAAATTGTACAATCTAATAGTAATTTGGTTTGTGGGCGACACTTTTGAAAAAGTGGGTCAAAAACTTCTGATGTTTTTCGTATATATATAAAAGAAGAGTTTGCATTAGATTTACCTAAAATGATCATTTTGGCACTAATTGGGACAAATGTTTGCTCAATATGAGGCACTTCAGAAACCAGACGTTCGTAGATTGCAAGAGCTTTAGGTAGTTCAGTCAAAGTACTTGGCATCTGTAAATATAAATGTACTTATAGAATATCACAAAATAAAATTTGTCAATATTACCTATCATACACATACATACATAAACTATTTACTCTTAAAATATGTTACTAGTACCCTGTAATTGCTCGTTTTATGAGAGTGATTTTCCTAGTTTTTTTTTTATGGTAAGTATAATTTTTATAAGTACATACGGTCATAGCTTCACCACTACTTCTTTCCATGTATAAATACACATCTTCGATATCTGACTCTGCTATTTTGCCCAATAGCTCTCCTAATTGCGTTTGCCATATTGAGCAGTGTTGTATCAAAGACTTTTTCAGTGCATTAGAATTAAGCGTTATGAAATGTAGCTGTAATTTTTTTTTTTCAATATTACACTAATTATCTAGTAATTTCATGAGCTTCAGTATTGCATGACTAAATTAAACCAGTTACATTTTAAATAAAAATAATATTATTACCTCTTTGAATAACTCACCTGGTTTATCGTGTCTTGAATCTGTATAGAATTAGCGTGGTTACCATAGTTTATTATTAATTGATCAAAATCTTCAGCAGAAGGTTTTTGGTTACGATATTTCGCTAAAAATTCATCCTTATTCACGTTATAAATGTGAGCGTATGGGTCCCATAACCGAATATGCTCTTTTAACATTTTTAAACTATACTCAATCTCTAAAAATGTTAACTACGTATTTAATAAGATGTTTTGATTTCCTATCAAGGAAAATTTAGACTTTTATACCTACCCGCATTTATTAAGGTCTGCAGCTGATTGCAATCTACATCTTGTTGTATAATGTCTTGAAACCTCTTCAAACCACCAGATGGCAAGCTAAACTTCTCGTATAGTCTAGGGACTGCCCCCATTATACGCAACGTTTCTTCGTATACTGCGGCAAAAGTATCCTCAACATCAAACCTCGTTGGCTCGAAATAAATTCCAGTTTTCGATATATATAAATTCATTTTAATAAGAGGAGATGGTGCCATAGTACCTTAAATGCAGAATTTCGTTTATTATTAAAATGCTTTTGATTGATTTATCAAGTATTTAAAGTCTAAATACCTACACGATAAATATTGTATACTTAAATTATCTTGGAGCATTAAACCAATTTAGTTAAAAAGTTGGTTTAATGCTCTAAGTTTCATTTTAGACTCATAATTCAGATTATAGATAGTAAATTAATCATGGTCTAGTCAGAACCCTATTTAACAATACTAAGTACCTAATTCTAAGATGATTTAAAAAGAAATTATTTACCATCTCCATGTACACATTTATAAATAGTTTGCATTGTAGCTTTAACACATAAACGTAAAGCATCTTCAAGCATTCTATCAAATCTTCGCACATATTTAATCCAATGATTGGCCATCTGCAACATAATGCCTAGCAGTAAAATAATACATTTTTTACTTTTAGGCTAAGAACTCGCGGCGGGTTTTACGTCTGCGGTGTCCGCGGTTGTTCGCGGGTCCCGCTGCAGCGGCGGACAAATTGTAGAATCCGCGGGCAGCGGTCACCCGCCGCCTTGGCGGGTCGGGCCCGCGCGCTCTGCGCTCGGTTGGCGGACGAAATTAACACATTCTATTGTATGTATGTATTTGTTTTTTTGCAACCGCGCGTCTTGCGATCTTCGCCCACCAAGTTTGCTGGCGATAATCTCAACAGCGGCGGCTGCGTGACCGCGCAAAACCGCGGTCTCGTGAGTTTAGAAATAAAACCGCAGTTCGACGACCGCGGCGGGCACGGGAAAAAACCACTCCCTGAGCTCCTTACACTATAAGGAGTTTCTTTAAAGCAAGTTCTAGATTCATTATGGTCACAATTAAATTGCGTACCTGCACCAAAGTTGGCATTTGTATAAAAGTTGCGTTTAAACTTGCGAAGCGGAAAGCGAAAACCATATCCGGCGGCGGTAACGAGATGCGCCGAATATCAGACATGTTCGTTGGCTTAATGTGCTTCTAATCATGATGGTCACCATTATGAGACAAATAATTATTATTGCGTAAGTACCTGCGTTATTTGAGATTCAAATCCTTCGTATACGATTATTATGTAAGTAACAATTTCTCTATACATTTCCAACAATTTTTCTACAGCTGAAGTCTGTAAACGTCTAAATTCATTTCTCAAATCATGAATTTCGAAAACATTGTACATTTCCAGTTCAATCAGAGGTGTTGCACAAATATTTTCCATAATTTTGACTAAATTCACATTGGAGTTTTTGTATGTCGTTAAAAAATCTTGAACCTAAAAATAAGGATCACATTTTTTTTTTATTCATAAAGCCAAAATATGCTATTAACGTTATCGTTTTAAATTAGAAACATTTAGAAAGTATACTTTAATATAAAACTCACTTCTTCTACTTGCATTAAGCAATCAGCTATGTATGCGTCAGACATTGTGGACGTCCAAGTTAATTTTGATAAGCCTGGTTGAATCTTCTTTTCACACGCCTAAAATTATTTAAATATTATTGTAATGTTACTAAATAATATATTATGCAACATCGTTAATACATTTTATCGCAACGAAAATAACTCCTTAGTTCTTTCACATGATCTAGTCATGTCTTTATAGCTAAATTCATTAAAATTGGTTTAGGCGTTTATATGCGTCATGTCGCAGTCAGTGCCGGTTTTAGCATTACCAGCGCCCTGGGCGATCTTTAGCTGGGAGACATACAGAGCGCCATTCGCATTTAAAATATCTATGTAGTGAGACCTGAAAGTCGTGAGTCGTGACTGTTTGAACAAAGAGTATGTAACTATACTACATAATATGTGTGAATGGCTGTGAAGTGTGAACTTTTGAACGGTACACCTTAATTTCATGACACGTGAATCGTAACCGCTTTATTTTATTATAAAAAAATGACAATTACATTTTTGACCTTGACAGTTTGGTTTAAGTGTAACTATTTAGTAGAAATTTTGCCTGGGAATACAATGGGTTACGTTGTGGATTTTGCATTTTTTTCTTAAATTTGTGTTATTTCTGTTCTCAATGTGTAATATTGGTAGAATATTAACCATTAAATATTCGTTAACGTGCACAAATGTGGGCAAGCGGTAAGACTTCTAAAAACGTGCTATTTTGAGTTTCCCTCCAAAACTCCATAGGAACTTTCAGTAAAGCTTCTACCACTTTACTGAATCGACTGATATGACTCATGGACTGAACCGACTATTTATTTGGACTTTGACTAGATTTTAGACTTGACGATTTAGGAATACGGTGTTGAAAATTGAAATGAAAGTTCTATTTCCCGCCTTTGTAACTTGACACTGGCAAATGGTTATAAGCCGATGTTATATTTCAATTAAAAAAAAAATTAAACTATTTAGTAATCTGTGGTTTGGTGTCAAGCTAGTGTCAAGTGTTAACTGTCACTTAGAATTTTGGCGGGATGTGAATGGGAGACGTTGTTGTTTTTGTATTTCCTCCATAAATTTGTGTTATTTCGGTTCTTGATGTGTAATATTGGTATAATATCGGTATAATTGGTATAATAATTCGTACACAAGTGTCGGCAAGATTTTGCAGATTTTGACTTGACTATGGACTTGACGATATTGGACTTGACGATATAGAACCTGTTGTTGAAAACGTAAACAAAAATTATTTTGCCAGCCTTTTTAACTTGACACTGGCAATGATTTAATTGAATATACTGCCATAAAAAAATATTTTTGGCGTTGTTGTTTTTGTAATTTACCGTTAAATATGTGTAATATTGGTAGAATATTAACCATTACATATTCTTTATGGTGCACAAGTGTGGGCAAATGGTACAACTCCAAAAAGCGTGCTTTTTCGTGTTTTCTCCAAAACTCCCTACGATGTTTCAGTAAAGCATCTATCACTTTACTGAATCTACTGACTTAATTCATTGACTGTACTGACGTTCTTTTTTTCTTTGACTTAACGTTGAAATTAAATTAAATTAAAAAAATTTTTATTTCCAAATGAAACTTAACAAGCTTTTTTCGGAAAGTTGACAGAAAAAGCTACCACCGGTTCAACCCTAACCCACCGAGAAGAACCGGGGTAAGAAACTCGCAATTTGTTGGACTTGACAATCTAGAAAAAACGGTGTTGAAAACATAAATAAAAATTATATTTTAATCCGTATCGCCATATAAAAAAAACATAAAACAGACTGTCATTTGTCATTTGTCATTTGTCATTTGTCAAGTTATCACACTCAACAGCTGCACGAAATTTAAAATGTTTTTATTTTTTCTAATGATAAATATTAATTTCAGCTAAAAAGCTATTTATAAAGTCTTTCACTGAATATCTACAAGTATGAACCTTGCAGATCCAGAATTAGAGTTAATCGATCCAACACCCAACGTCCATGCATTGTTTGTACACTTTGACAAACTTTTTTTCTGGACCTCACTTGCTAGCAGATCAATTGTACGCTGGAGCAAAAGAATGTATTCCTGTGCTGGTATATGCTCGTAAGTATTATCAGAGAAAATCAATTATAAAGTAATTATTTAATGTAATTTTTGAAGCATTTGTGAATATATTGCAAGTCATCTGTGTCTTCTATGATAATATATCAGAAATCATCAATAATATTAATGTTTTCAGGTATGATAGAGTGGGACTCTGTGAGATAGCACTAAGCGAACCTCTCTTAAAACTGAGACCACGCAAAGATCTAATAGAGACTTTACTCCATGAAATGATTCATGCCTACCTGTTTATCACAAAAAGAGATAGAGACAGAGATGGCCATGGGCCCAACTTCCAAGCTCATATGCATAGGATAAACAAGAGCTCTGGATTAAATATAAGTATTTATCATAATTTCCATGATGAGGTAAGAAACTATTTATCTGGCTTATTTTATAAATTCGGAGAACTTATTTCTAATTTAGGTCTTAAAGATGTAAATGACCTTGTAAATATTTTTAATGATATTTAACAATCTAAAATAATCTCAAAAATGTTCATTTGACCGGGAACCATACATGATACAAATATGCCAAAAACACAAAACATATAACTACTTATAAATGCGAAGTTTCTCAGGGATAAGACCTAGCTAGATCGATTTTTATCTCCCAAAATTACCTATCCCCTGCATACAAAATTTTATGAAAATACTTGAAGCTGTTTCAGAGATTCCAATTATATTTATACAAGAATTGGTCATTTAAACTATAAGATTGAAACTTTTTTAATTTACAGGTCAAATTGTACCAAACTCATTGGTGGAGATGTAATGGGCCTTGCCAAAAACAAAGACCCTATTTTGGTATTGTTCGTAGGTCAGCAAATAGAGCTCCTGGGCCGAATGATAGATGGTGGCTAGATCACCAACAAAAGTGTGGAGGTACGTTTGTGAAAATAAAAGAGCCAGAAAAGAAAACTAAGGGAAAACCAAAGAATCAAAATATTGGTGACATTACTAAATATGTTAAAACTAATACTAAAATTAATAAAGACATAAATGAAAATCTGAATAATCCACAACCTAAATCAGTTTTAAAAGATTTTAATATAAATTCCAAAATAAATACTGTATCGTCTTTTATGACTAATAACACTCTGATAGTTAATAAAAAGAATGTAATATTTAATCCAACAGCTACCAAAATGTTTATAGAACCATTTACTGGAACTGGTCAAACAATTGGCACCAAGAGGAAGGGAAGCATTTCAGACATAACAGAAACTGTAAGAAATATTTGGGCTAGTAAAATGTTGCAATCTAATAATATTAAAAATAACCTTACTCCTAAATTAGTACCTGCAAACAATAAAAAACATGAGACAACAGATATAACTTCTTCCCCACCAAAGAAAGTTATGAAAATAGATGACTACTTCAAAAATAATGTTAAGACAATTCTCAAGGACATATACAGTCAAGACTTTGTAGTCACGCAAACTGATAAAGATTCTAAATTAAATGTTCTACCAGTTGTAACTAATTTAGTTGAATGTCCGATATGCAAAATAAAAATTTTAAGTGAAGAAATAAACAGACATATAGATGAGTGCCTTAATAAAGACATTATTGAGAAGATTTCAAATGATACAACTAATGTTTCAAAAAAAAATGAAAGAGAAGAAAATATTATTAAACCAAAAGTAATTGATGATAAAACTGTTAAAAATATAGAAACTGATAATGACATAGTAGAAATTAAGACTGAAATAGATTTTGTAGACTTAACTTGGAGAGACGCTGGAACCAAGAATAACAATAATATAACAGATTCTACAGGAAATGACAATAATAACTGTCCATGTTGTGGTAAGAAAATCAGTATGGCTATACAAGAACATTTAGATGAGTGTCTTGTATTTTTTGACAATAATGAAACTATGCCAGAAGAAGGTGCATCATCTAGTTCTATGGTTGAAACTATTGTGCTAGATGATGATGATGAATTTGATGAAACATTGACTCTTAATGCAACGGGTACGAAATCTCCTTGCCCTTGCTGTCTTAAGATGGTAGAACAGGCTGATATGAATGATCATTTGGACATTTGCTTAAGGTAATTTTTATCAAATGCATTCAAATTTTCATACTTATTCAATACAAAGACGTAATTAATTTTGAACTTAAATTGTGTTTGATTTTTTGAATCAGAATATTTCGTGGTGTTGAAAACATGTTAGGTTAAAGACAATTTAAAATCAGTTCTTGTGGCTGTGATAATAGTTCCGTATTTAGATAATAATAATCTATTTTCTTAGTGTGTAAATTAAATAATATAATAAAAATATGATTATTTAATTTCTTATCAATATTTTTATTCACATCGCCTTGGTTTAAAATTATTGAATCATTTTGTAGGAATACATACAAGTGTTAAAAATATTATATATTATGTCCGATTATTTACCTGTATTAGCGGCTTGAAGAGCAGCCTTTCGTCTTCAGACAGTGAGTTTAATATGTTGTTGTATCCTTTCACAACAGCTAAGACACTTTCATACACGTAAAATATTGTTTTACTCTTTGCATACACCTGATATAAATATAAAATATTGTTAAATGAATAACTTAAACACTGATGACAAAGCTGGATCTCTGCTTTGTCATCAGTGTTTAATCTGTCGAATTTGTCGCCTTTCTAAAAGGTGTTCGGACTTTTCATATAGGTTAAATAAGCTTAAGGGATGGCACGGAAATGCTACTGGCGACAAATACATACAAAATTATTAACCTGATACGCGTGTGTTGGCACATCCATTCCTAGGTTTTCCCAATGACTTCCCTCTTTGCATAGCTGCAGTATATTCCTACAACATGAATTATTAAAAGATTCAGTAAGCTCCAAGAAGTAAAGTTTTCTTTCATTATTAATTAAATTTAATTTATATTTTTAAATAATTTATGTCAAAAGTTTGCTTTTAACACCCAGGTGTGTTTGCTTAGTTGTGGTCGGAACTTGAAACAGCTGCTATGAGTACTATAGTTATTAGTTATGCCGTATGCCGTTTAGGTAATTGGGGCAGGTACGTCTCCGTTTACTATATCAAATACTTACACGTCTATATTGCACTCCAGTAGACCAGGGTTAGCTACGCTATTTCTCATAAGTGTGTGGTTGAGACCAGCAACACATTTTTCGTCTAAACTATGCTGAAAAAACACAGAGTTTTATCTCATTTGAAGTTAACATGCAATTATAAATTAAATAATTTTAAACAGTGTTATTTAAAAACTTACAGCCCAAGATATCCAAAGATCTTTAACAGAAACGTCAATAGCAGTTATAAGCTTATTAGCGTGCATCATTCCGTCCTCCGAATTGCTACAAGATATCATCCAAGCTGCCGCGTCAGACATCACCTTATTTAAAAGCCAATTTGTTAATTACATAAAATATTACAATATATACGTTACTAGCTGACCCCGACAGACCCGTTGTTCTGTATTTACTATATATAATAGTATAAAAATAACTACCTAATATACTACTTACACCCACATCTACCCCTATAACCTGCTGTGAAAGAATACACACATACACATTATAAGAGCTATCGTCCACTGAGGGTTGAAAAGATTTTACAGTACTAATATCTCTATTAAACATTGGAGGTTGATTGATGTTAGAAAGGTGAAAATTAAGGGTTAAGTAAATGTTTTTTTTTTAATCATTAAAAACTTTTCTTTTTGTGTGTGGCCACCCTTATCACTTAGGAGTATGAAAAAAATAGTTTACAACCTATTTTTATGCCTACTGAACACCTGCAAAATTTCATAAAAATCGATGAAGTCGTTTCAGGGGAGTTCTTTAACATACACTGTTACACGATAATTTTATATATACTTAAGATACACATTACACCTACTTCAATATTTTCTGAAGAGACGCAAAACACTAGATTTATTAATAGACTCAGACGCAGCTTTACTCTAGGCTTAGTACGCTTTAAATTCAAGGTAAGTGCTGAGTCCTGTTTTATCAAAAGCATTTCTTAAGTGGCGCACTTTCGAAAGGCCTTTTTAGCGGCTGCTCAGTGCTCACGTCATAAGTTGCTTTAGTTATGCTAAACCATAAAGCTATTAGTATTTGACTGTAGACATACTTTCCGTAGATAGGTAAGTCGAGTTCCCGTAAGCTTCATGCGGACAGCTTTGCCGGCGCAGGGCGGCAGCGCGGATGAGTACGTGCCTCGACCTGACACTATGTCGTGCTTGCATTCCGATATCTCTTGACTGAACATATCCCACACCTGAAATTTAACTCGCTTTGTATTTTCACAAACGTTACCTTTAAATTTTATTATTTGCTTTGCTTTATAAATTTGTAAACAACTCGCTTTCGTTTAAAAAATTAATTGCTTGTGTTGCTTTGCTATCTCTTCCTTATTCTAGTCTTTTGGAAAGATGGACGTCTAGGATAATAATATAAGTAAATACTTACTTCTGAGGTCTTTTTCTTAAAAATGCGCCGTAGGTTATTTCTTTTAGAATAATTGTTCAGAGAAAAGAGGGCGACCACAGCCTCCTCGACATGGTTCACACATTCAAATACAGTTTCTACTAGATTCTCAATAATAATCTAAAAATTGAAATGAATAGGAGATGTAGTTGCATTATATGAACAAGATCTTGATGTCTTTATTAAATACTCACCTCGATGTCCTTTATTGTTGCTCTAAACTGTAAGATATCGTCGTACCAAGACGAAGCTTGAACGTCGAGTATATTGTGTGACACGGCTCGCACATTGTCCAGGGCGTCAATAAACATTTGCTCAATTTGTTCACATTTTGCCTGGAACTCCTCTCCACGAGATCCGCCAAATATAGGCTTGTTAATAATTTCCAGTTCGTCAATTCTAGAATATCAAAAAAAAGTTGTCCTCTTCAGACATATCAAAAACAATAATGGATATGCACCTATTTATCAGTAATAACAAATTACCTGCCAAATATAATCATACAGTTGCAGACGTCCATCATATCAAAACACCTTTGGACGAATGAATCTATGTAATTAAAGATAGAGCCAGTGTCTATCTGCCAGCTTCCAGGCTTAACATCGTTATGGGCTTCACTCATCACATCGTATATTTCTCTGTATTTCTTGCAACATTCTATGCACTTACTTAATTCCCCTAAAGCTTTTTTTGTCTTACCGTCGAAAAGATCATAGAGGTTGATAAAATTCCCACACAGGATGATGATTTGATTGCTCAAAGACTTAAAAAGATTTGTAATTTTCATTTCATCATTGTAAAATGGTGACTCCATCCAGATAACTCTGAAAAGGTTTATTATTTGCGGAATATGATTCGAAATTTCATCAGGATCAACCACACACTCCAGGACCGCACAAGGTTGTTTGATAATTTGCAGGAATTCAATGTTAGATGTAGCTTCGTTTATCTTCTGTAAAATTTCCTCGCACAAGGTCAGGAATTGATGGATGAACGTGGAATGAGTCGTTATTAATATCTTCGTTATGTGTTTTACAGCATTATTCTGCAGTTGATAATGCAGTGCGTTCAGATTTTCATCTACAAATAATATAAATTTTATTAATTGAATTAGCGAATCAAGTAATGTTCTGCATTATTACTTATTATCAATTAATTATTATCAACAGCAGCTTTAACTTACGTCTGTATACCCAAAAGTCGTATTCGTCACTCGGGCATAGCAATTCTTTCTGGGATGACACCGAGGATTGGTCTTCGAGGCATGACTTAATCTGATGCGTCCAGTAAACTACCACTCCTTCTAGTCTTTTTACCAGTTCTCTATCGAGACTTGCTTCTTCAAATGACAAATGCTGACCTTCTCTTGGAATATACAAAACTGTTAGACCCAACATTTTATGACACATGTCCGTTAATTTAGCGAAGAATGTATGTAATTGCGAACAAAATTCGCTTTTGACAGCTAAAAATTTAATTACGATCAGATTTTTCTGTTTGGCTTAGACAATGTAGGTACGAATATAATAATAATTCATGAACGAAGGCAACTCTCACACACAATACTCACTTTCAGGCCAAGAGGAAATATTAAAAAAATATGGAGCGTAAACCAGCTCCAATACTTGTATAATATTGGATTCTACCGAATCCACAAAGCTACCAAACACAATATCATCATGAAAAGTTTCGGTCTTGAAAACAAAATCTGGTCTTCGAACTAAATAAGTAAGATCATGAACAGGTGAAAGGGGAATATCAGGAGATGCTACAAGTTTGTCTCCTTTAAAATAAATGCAAAGAATTAGATCTCGAGGCTCCGTTATCCAATCTTCAATAGCGTCTCTGACATCTTCATCTTCCCAGTCGTCATCTCTCAAATCATACAGTGTAGTCAGGTTCTTAATATATGATATTAGAAGATTTAGATCTTCTGGAGAGTAAACCGGCTTTTTTGGCAACGCTGCTAACTCACGTTCAAGCTGTGCTAAACGCTCGCGTTCTAAAATAAAGTTATTACTTAAACGTAAATGGAAATTTTGTAGAAAAGATTTGTATAATGGATATGTATCGAACTTAGATTTTATTTTGTTGCATATTTAATGATGAGTTTAAAATGATATCTCTTATTGAACGCATCGCATCTTACCTCTCTCTTCTTCAGAGTCATGACTTAGGTCATCACTCCAAGTTACTTTTACTCTTTTCTTATCTTCGTCCATTATTGCATAAGGGCCTACTTAAATTATTCCCTACAGTAATATTAAGTTCTTAGATATTTTACATTTAATCAATTGACAAGCATCTGAACCTACTTGTAAAACATGGTAAACATGCGTTACTATAGCAATTGGCAATTGTTGTTTATTTCTTAATAATTTACGGTTATGTAGATAAAGCATGCAGTATTTATTAATCAAATATGCCGCTATAGGCATGTTGCTCAAAATTTTTTTTTCGTCTATTCGATGTTAGACAACATGTTATTAAACAATCTAGCCCCATATAAACCTATTTTCGTATATGTGAAAAAGTTAGGAAGATACAAACAATTTAAATTAACTATATGAAAGAGAGCGATATATCGGCCTGTGACGTAACAAGTTGCACACGCCATACATTTGTCATTACAAAATGTATGGCGGTAGAAACTTGTGACGTAACAAATCGTTTTGCGAGAAAGAGATGGGCACTATTTTTTATTTGCTTATAATTTTTAATCGTGTCCATCTAAATAACTATTTCTTTGATGAACAATTTTAAAATTTAATTTATAAAAATATGATATTTCACACTAGGCAACATCCCTATTATTATGAAATATACAAGTTATGCCGCTATTCCTTAGTTACCAATAGTACCTATGAGCTACTATATGTACTAAAATCTTAGATTGACTTTTCAGATTTACAAACAAAAATTGACGTAATTTGACGTGAAGTTAATACTAGTATCATTGAAATGTATTGAAATCTTGATCTCAGATAGCTAAAATGAGATTGACATTGATTATTAATTTCGGGCGTTAATGGCTCAAATCGAATAACCTAACCAAACCAAGAACATGTTAACCAGGACTCAGGACATGTCTAAGGATGGATCTATAACTATTAATGCGAAATAGTGTTTTTTTTTTTTCAAATTACCGTTACTTCAAAAGTTAATTTTCCGATTTCGCACAAATATCATTCTAAATCGGTGCTCTCGTCTAATGCTATGAAAAATGATTCAAAACCAGCCATACGGTCAGTCAATGTTGTTTTTATATCATTAGCCATCATTTCTATACGTCGATTAACAATTCGTCTTGACAAACTAATTTTTCATTAATTTTTCTTTTCAGGACACAAATACCGCAAACTTCTAACACATACTCTTTGATAAATTCTCCTTCGGCAAATGGTTTTAATGCCTTTGCCAATTTTGAGCTAACTATAAAACTAGCTTTCACAACATTATCAAGTTGTGTTCTTTGTTTATGAAACATTTGTTGCTGCTTTTCCAAATTTGCGGTAAGCTTCTGGATTTTGTCTGTTCTTAATTGTCCTGTCAGTGAGTGCAGCGTAGCATGCTTAGTTGAGTAATGCCTCTTTATATTGAATTCTTTCATTACTGAAATGGATTCATTACACAGCAAACAAATAGGCTTACCATTGTGCAAGATATAAAAGAATTCTTCAGTCCATTTTTCTTGAAACTGGCGACCCTCTGTATCCACTTTTCGTTTCTATCCTCCAGACATCATTTTTGTTTACTTTTCGTTCAATAAACTTAATAACAAA
Organism: Phengaris alcon alcon; assembly: GCA_037179445.1. NCBI lineage: Eukaryota > Metazoa > Arthropoda > Insecta > Lepidoptera > Lycaenidae > Phengaris > Phengaris alcon. The sequence continues at coordinate 586,368 of JAYRCH010000613.1, read as the reverse complement.
CTAAGGTGACTTGGGGTAATTCCGGCATATTTTGTGATTAGTTGGTATGATAATTTAATTTAAATCTTTTTACTATAATGCATGTATCTACTTACGATATATTGATAGTTTTTTTAATAGATAAGTATATTCTAGTTCTTATGATATCGTTTTCTTTTAAATATTGTTAAATCTCAAAGATAAAATGCATTTCATTTGTTATATCTTTATTTTTATGGTTAGGTGAAATTCCGAAATATCGTGGGGCAATTCCGAATGGCTATAAAAAATAGCTTTTACGACACTTGGATTTAAAGTATCAATTTCCTTTTTATTCGTCTTTACCCCTCATCATTCAAAAAATATTTATTATATTTGCTTAGGCCAGAACAGGTGTCAAATAATTTTTATTTTCGGAATTACCCCGCCTGGGGTTCAGAGTTTCTCAACATTTTGTACTTGACAATTTTTGAACTAAAGTTTTGGTAAGGATGTAACCATTGCAACAATTGATAGAGAATGCTAAAAAATAGAGTAATAAAACGCAACGGGACGGAAATAAAAAAGATCTTTTATTAATAAAAATACAAACACAGTCACAACCTGTCTTGAGTGAAATTAAAAAACATTTTAGCTTATGAAATTAACGAAATCACTTTTTTTTTAAAAGTACACTTCATCATCTTCATTATTTAGTATGAACTCCTCGGGATTTTCCCTTATTTGGATCACTTCTATTTGTCTAACTATTAAATCGATTGGTATAAAATCTATGTCAGCTCTTTTTGGTTTTAAAAATTTTAGACATTTCTGCGTTGGCATAGTTTTATAAAAAGATATTTTGTATTTCTTATCGCCATTATTTTTATGTATGTCTATTATAATACCAATGTAATATTTCCATGTTTTTTTTGTATAATATCGAACTAATATTGTATCTCCGATATCATATTCTTTTTCTTTATTTTTATTTATTGATTCCTCTTCATTTTCTTTATTTTTCATATTCTCTTGCTTCCTAGTTATTTTATTTAACTGAGTGAGTAATGTCTTTCCCTGTTCAAGCTTTCCAAGAGTCGTGAAGTTTCTATTTTTAAGTTTTTTAGGTTTATTTTCAGTTCGTGCTCGTTTTGGTTTATTTTCTATTTCGTCTAAGTGTCTTATTTCTTCAAAAATAATAGATTCTCTTTCATCATTAATCTGTTTAATTTTTTCGTACTGATCTTCGTCATCAGTTAATGATATTATCTCCCCTATGTCGCTATCACTGTGAACGCTCATAATAGAATCTTCTGAAGTTGTACATTGGTCTTCCCACTTTTTCAAATTCATAGACTTTTTTTTCATTTTATTTTTATGTTGGGTCACACTTCTCTCAGTCTTTGTCTCAATCTTTGTTTCAGCTTTTGTCTCAGTATTCTCAGTCTTTGCTTGTGTCTCCACTACAGCGTTAGTAAGTATTACTGTCCGTATAAATCCTGTGGTTTCGTCTAAAATATCCATCTGTTTATCTTCGTCCCCTTCTTTTTTATATTCTGTATCAAGTGTCCATATATTTTTCAAATACTGTTGATTGTCACTGTTGTACTGCCATTCTGTTTGTATAGAATCATAATTCAAGTCTTCCGTAATTTTGTACTCTTTTGATATCTGTTCAAACATATTATCTACGCCCATATCATCAAAATCTAAATTTGCATTTATATCAACCAAATCTGTAGTATTTTCTATTGCAACATCAGTAATCCAGGGTTCAATGGTTTTTTTAGTACATTTCTTTTTACTTTTCAGCATTATTTCAGTAATTGTCTTCATGTTCTTAGCTTCCTGTATATTATCCTTTTCAGCCAAATTAACATAGTTAGAAGTGCCATTAGAATTGGTAGGTGTTAACTGTTCTTTAGGTTTCTGAGATTTATTTGACTTCTTTGGCTTCGATTTTTCCTGATCATTGTTATTTTTACTTTTGTTGAAAATACTTTGGGTGATAACTTCAGCACCCTTAGCTATTCTTTTCCTTTTTACTGGTTGGCTTTGTATATCTTGTCGTACCCTTTCTAAAAGGAGCTCTTCGAAGCTGACTTTTTTCTGCTGCTCACTAATATTTGAATTCGATTTCTCAGCGGTAGAGTGAGTCGTATTGAATATCTTATTCATATTATCAATACATAATGTTTTCAAAGAATTTACTTGGTTTTTTTCCAGCGGCGTTTGTGAACTGGTAGACTTTGTTTTGAATTTTTGCAATATAGCTGGATCGTATATGTCTTCTGGAATAACATTTGAGTTGAGCGGGTAAATACCGGATTTCTTGAAGCCATTTTTTATTACTTCAGTATCAGTACGTTGCCATGTCTCCGCAAACGTTTGGGCAAAAACATTCTTTGGCATTTTTTTGCCGATATTGTGGCGCTGCCAGTCGACTAATTTTGTGTCCCACATTGTTTTAAAAGACTTGAAAACAGCCACATCAAGTGGCTGTAGTAAATGGGAAGAGTGAGGTGGAAGTTTCAAGATAGTTATTTTATTTTGGACGGCCAGCTCTACGACACTTGGGTCTACGTGCGTAGAATGCCCATCGTATATCAACAATACTGGACGCTCTTCTCCGAAAGATGGAATCAAGACATCTTTCAAATAGTTATAGAATATGGTTGTCTCCATCCAGCCTTTGGTACTGGTCGTATACGATATCTCAAAATCAAAGTCTTCTGATTTGGCCATCCACTGATCCCACATCTGTTTCCCCTTGTAAACGATCAGAGGTGTATTTTTTTTCCCGGATGCACTTACGGCGGCTAAGACCGTTATATTCTGTCTTCCCGTTCCGCAAATTGTTCTAGAGCAAGGCCTGTTAATTTTGCCGACTACTTTCGTTTTTGTTGGGTCTAGACACACCGAGGTTTCATCCAGATTCCAAATCAATTCGGGTTTGTCGAGCAAATCCAATTCGATCAATGTCTTTTCGAGTAGTGAGAAATATTCAGCGATCACAAAAGGGTCTGTCATTTTTTTCCTTACATATTCAATTGGTTGTGGCTTTTTAATAGAAAGCCCATGTCTTTTCTTGAAATTGATAAACCAACTGTTCATCAGCAATTGGTATAGCAAGAGGTCTTCCAACACTTTGACAATTACCTTTCATTCTGTCAAACAGAGTTGTTGTAGGAATTTTAAACTTTTTTGATGCAGCGTATAAGCTCAGCTCACTGCTTTTCACTGCATCAAGTGCTTTGGCCATATCATCAAGCGTGTATGATGGAATTTTCTTTCTCACGTACGTACGAGGCATTTTTCCTGAAAAAAAAAATTACTTATTTATAGAAATGAACATATTTTCTTATGGGACCAATGCTTCGAACTCGAAAAAAATTGACTTTTCCATACAAAAAATGTCAGTCGGACAATTTTTTTTTCCTGCATTAGTCCTAAAGGAAAAGTTGTTCATTTTGACGGGCTTGTTCGATTATTTGAAGTACTTATAACACTGTTTATTCTAACAGGCTGTATAATTGAAACTGCTAAACTAACCTTAACGCGCTTAAGTCCAAAGCCCTACAATATGATAAATTAACTGACTAATAGGCTACTTGACTCATATCAAATTTTATACAATAAATGAGTATTTCTCACAGTATTTGCCTCAGGAAAATCAAATATATGTATAGATTTTATTAATTAAAAGCGCAAGATATGGTTTAAAATACAATTAAAAAAAAGATAAATTTTGGTTCTGATTTGAAACGCTGAAAACGCTGTCGGCCATGGTATCACGTCATACGAGTGTAATAACAAACATTGTCAACTCTGCCTGGTGGGGATGACCTGGGAGATTTCTTTTTTTTGTAGCATTTTAAGTTTTGGAGTAGTTATTATTTTTTTTTTAGTACTTACCTACTTTTATGGTACAATTGATTTTGTTATCATAACTGATAAAATGTATATCATATTGTAGTATTAGTGAGTTTAATAAACGTATTATATATCTTCCATGTACAGACAGCGACCAGTATATATATATATATATATATATATATAAAATCTGACATTGCCAAAAGAAGAAGTAGAATAAGATTGTAAACATTTATTATTTCACAAACATTTGACATAATAAACGCGAACATAACCTCCCGCTAAAATTTTGACGTCTACTAGTTTTACATAGGTAATGTCAAACTTTGTACAACCGGATGACGTCAGAGCACAGATGATTAGACTATCATGGCGGACAGCGTTTTTGCTCGTTTAGGAAAAACACAATTTTAAACTACAATTTTGAGGTTCCATAGGGGTCATTAAAATATTGGTATACTAGAACAAATATTAACTATATAAGACCTACGTTAAAAATGAGTCAACTAGCCTATTATTCCAATGTTCTTTTCTTGGTTTCGCTGTTGTAAGATACTCAAGGTACGATCGTCCGTCCAGTCAATCTAATCAAAGACAACGCAGACTGATAATTATTTACCACAGGTTGCCAACCACTGGAAATTTGTGTTTGTTTCGGAATTACCCCTTGCGGGGTAATAACGAAATAAATACAAATCCAGTAGATAGCGTAACATAACCTAAAAAACACAGCACCAAAAACGATTGTCTATCGATACATGTAAGAATCATTAAGTTTACTAACCTGGTTCCGAAGATAAGTCCCGTGGGGTAATTACGATAAGCCACAAAACAGCGAAAATTCAGAGCATCCAGGAAAAAATATTTTAATTAGCTGCACTTGTCGTAAGCCGTTTGATGTAAGTGACGCGAGAAAGATGAAAAACATGGCGACAAGACTATTGTTGCTAGAGCGAAAAATATGTTAAGTTTTGGTAGTTATTTTAAATTATCGGATTTTCCCCATTTTCGACATTGCCCCAAGTCACCCTATAGTTAGTAACCACTCAAGATGCACACAAAGTCACAAAGCAAGTTGACGGCTCGAGCAGTTCGCTAGGATATCGCTTGTCCTTGTTAACACCTCGGTAGCTCAAATAGAACTGAACTAACGTTTGGGCCATCCACCCGCTTATATAGGCAAAATGATGGAATAATCTGGAATAAACTAGTTTAGAATAATTGAGAAGCAATAAATCTTTTGATGTTTCGATGTGCCCGTGAGGCGGCAAACCTCAAATAATTTGATCGAGCAAGCAGAGTGGCGGCGATTATCAAAGAGTGAGGCGGCAAACATCAAAGGATTTGATGTTTGTCACCTCACTGTCACCCCCGTGTGTATAAGTACCTAATGTAATATTTTTTTTAATTGGGTTTTTTCAAAATGTCTCGCGGGCCGGATCATACCTTACAGCGGACCGGATCCGGCCCGCGGGCTGGTTGTTGCCCATATATGACATAGAGTGTAAAGCAAATTTTAATGATTGTAATAATAAGGTGGGTGGACCATGGAAGGCCACGCTCCTTTGAAGGCCAATTATTAAAAAGTCGTAGTTATTGACACGTTAGGACATATTCCATCTATTACATACTAAGATCCATCAAACTCAAGGCCACAGATACGGCGGAGAGTCGCTCGCGCCGCTATTTTGGCAGTGCGATCCCACGTTTCGTAGACTTCGGTTGTCGACGTTACAATTATTATTCGCGCGTACAACAAAACGTTATGTTTTCTCATTTTTTTTACTGTGAATTGTCATAATTATATATCATATGACACTAAAGAAAAAAATATAAGATTTTTTCCTTGATTTAAGTTAAAATATTGCTAGTGCTCGTAGGAAAGCCGGTAGCTCCTTTTAAGGCCAATCTAAAATTTGACGGGTGGCCTTGCTAGGGTATATGAGACTTACAAGGAACATCTATAAATCATGAACATGTAAACACTTACTTTTTAGTTTTAATACGTATAGTTAATGTTTAAAATGTGTTATATTAATATTTCTATGTTTTATAAGAATTAGGGTAGGTTAGGGTTAGCTTAGGAACATTTCGGCTTTACAAATAACGGACCCTTCGGTACGGCCATTTTAGGAAAAAAAGTTTTTACGTTACGTTTTTTAAATAAACTAATAAAAAGCGTTTACTCGTTAGAGTGACTTTCCATGGTCCACCCACCTTATTGCGATTAAAAAATAGGTTTTCAAATAAAATAACATTTTAATCAAGCAAGGCTTTTATTTGATTTCGTAAACAGTTCTCACTAACTAAGAGTTAAGTAACAATGCGTGGATGCGTATAGGAAGCCGCCCCGCTACAAGTGCGGCGCCATCTTTAAATAGGTTACATAAATAAATATAAATATCTCGGCGCGACGCGTCCGGCTCGGCCGGTACAAATATACAAAATCCTATATACAGTGGATTGGCGTAGCACCACGAATGGAATGTCGTGCGCCCCGCCCAGGAGAGGGGCCTGGCGGGGCGCGCGCCGACACAACAGCCGGCGATGCGTATAAAAAGTTATATACATCTGTCTTTTAGAAAATTGCCTTTTGGGAAAGGTCTCACATATCGCTCTTCAACTTAAAATATACCTCGCCCGCATCATGATACGAATCGAGAGTTAATTTAGCATTAAATGGGTTTTATTATAAAAGTATTTAGAAAACTGGCGCGGATAGATTTTGTCCACAGGCGGCGCGTTCTCCGCAAATTCGGAAAACACTAAATAGCGTCAACCGCGTGAACACGCCCTCTGTAGACTTATCGTGGAAACAGTGATGTATAGTTGAGAAACGAAGTCGTGCGCGCTCAGAGCGGCGGCGGACCGTGCGGGTAGCGGAGCACGGGCGCAAGCGAAGGCGGCGCGCGGCAGTCGTGCGCGGTAGGCGCGAGCGCAGCGGCACCGAGCAGCAGCAGCAGCAGCGCCTGGAACGGCAGCGACGCGCGCGCCACGCGGCACACGAACCGCAGCCCGCGTCGCACGCCGCTCAGCGATCGCTCCTCATTGTCGTCGGGCATCATACTATGGAAACGATATTAGTGAATAGGATATTCCATTTGGAACGAGATGTTTCAAAATCAACAGTTCATTAGCGATACATTACAATTTTTTTAAAATGATGCTAATGTTTGTCTGTGATAAATATACAGTGAATTTAACTGCTGATTATATGTTTAATTTTATTGACAAATGCGATCCCCAAAAAGGCACCCTGCCCTTTTTGGGGGTTGCAAAAGCGACACAGTATCCAAATAGGCCAAAATATAATGCCAAATGATAATAATAATAATTATATAACGCTCTACTGTATTGATTTTTATAATCATTGTATAATTTAATATAGAGGCAACAAAATATAAAAATGTGTTCCAAAATTAGAAGGGGAGAACCTAATAAGAATTAATTATACAAAATCTAAATACGTGTTACTTACTCATTCTCGTCAAGCGGTGGCAGATTCATCGTGGAGATCTGTTCCTCCTCGTCCTCCATTAACTACAGGGAACAAAATATACTGTATGTCAACATACTGTGCGAAGCGTCTACTGTGACGGGACTGCATGAAATACTACATATTAGTCGAATAATTCATAAGTTTTTAAGAATAATCATAATTTTAATATATGAACATATGAATTAAAACTAATAAGTAGTATTACGTAAAATTAATATTGAAATCATATTTGTTTTGGCTCTTTACATATAAAGCGTGATTAATTAAATATGAGTACATTATCTGCAAATTAAGTGCTCTGTGATTGAGAAGCGGTGTCTTTAGCGGCTTGACTATGTTACTTTCGTTACGAGCATGATTCTTATTATTTCATGTCTGTTTTACTTAAGAACAATATTACTCAGTTTCAGTTCCAAATACTTAGGTAATCGCCTACTTCAGGATAAGGTCAGAATCATTAAAATATGGATATGATATTATACTATCGTTGGGTAGTTTTCGGTACGTAAGGTATGAACCTGCGGCGCGGCAGCGGCGGCGACAGCGGCGAGCGCGGACGCGGGGCGACAGTCAGGCGGCGCACGCGCGAGTGCTGCCCCCAACTTCAGCGCGTACACCGCCGACAGCTTGCGCAGCGACTGCAGCCGCAGGCGCAGCTCGCCGAGCCTAACAAGAAATGTAAATGTAATTCGTTAAATATCTAATACTGTGTGTAAGGCGCTATAAGCTAAAATTTCATGACAGATGGTTCATAGCAATAATTAATAAATCGTGTATGTCAATCATGCGTTGTGCCAAAAATATATCGATGTTCTTACCTAGTGTATAGATCGTGCTCGTCGGTAGCGCGCAACAGGTGCGCAGCGTCCCGCAGCGCGAGCACGCGTGGCTCGGCGCGGCTGAGCTCGTCGCGCAGCTCGCTGAAGCGCCGGAAGTCACGGCGCAGGTCGGCGGCCGGCCGCGTCAGGCGCAGCGGCTCGCGGGCGCGTACTAAACGCTCGGCGGACGCGAGTTGCGCGACCAACGCGACGACCGCGTCGTGGAACTGGCGGCTGTGAACTAAAGCTTCTTGCAAGCGCGTCTGCCAGGCGCCGGCGCGCGCGCATGCGGCATCCCAGCGCGCGTTGGCGGCCGTGAGCCGAGCCTGAGCCCGCGCCGCTGCGTCCGCATCGCGCGCGTGTCGTGTCACGTGCGAACCCACTACGTTCAGCGACACTACCAGCGACTTGTGCGAGTCCAGATCTAGGAGGAACTCGCGATGATCCTATAATACAACATGATAATATTATTATTTCAATTATTATGATTGCATGTAATTTTAAATTTTAATTTATTTATATTTTAGATCTTACAAACAAATAGTGGAAGTTTTGTGGTACGTAGTGCAATATATTATTATGTATTAAGAACGTACGTATAGTTTTTTTTTAATTTATAACTTTAAATAGTTTACGTACTAGATGTTGCCTGCGACTTCGTACGCGCAAAAAGAAATCCGGCGGGAACCGTACATTTTTCTTTTGATAAAAAACCGTTCACTAGACATTTCGTGAACGAGTAACAACAAACATCCATACTTTCATACTTACAAACTATTCCGTTTATAATATTATTAAAAATTAAAAAGTCTAATTTGTAAGTTGTAAAAGAGGCGTACCGTAATAGCGTCTTCTAGAGCATCATAGTCTTCGGGCGGGTCGGTGCGCGCCTCGTCCGTGGCTTCGGCGTATTGCAGCCACTGCTCCAGTCGCCACAGGTCGTTGTCCAGCTGCTTCCAGTTACGGTCCGAACACAGCGGGCACGTCAGCTTACCAGACTCGCTACAATTATTAAGTTCACATTTTAAAAAACTTGCTCCTACTAATACTTTAAGAAAAAATTAAAATCTGTCATTCCAAAATGTGGATTTTAGGAACTCAAAACTAGAAAAAAATATATCAAAAAATTATAAAACAATAAAAGGTACTTATGGTGCATTATAATTAGTAACAAAAACATCTACAACAGTTACATGCAGATAACAATGTACACTCAACTCCATAAACAACACCATCTTACTTAAACTAAATTAAGCAAAAATTCTAGACTGAAAAATGACAGATTGCTTACCCTTGCATGTATTATATTTGAATCTACAGATCCGAAATTCATCAACATAAAATGACACAATAATAAAATAGGCAATAACTTTCCACATTCTTTATACCAATGTAGCTAGTCTGTCATGCGAACAAATTTCAATCAAGCATAAAATAATTATTGAATTATGAATATGAAGCAAATATTTTATAAATCATGATATCATACATATTCCTTTATAAAAATATAAATAAAAATGTAGTAATATTAGACTGTTCTGGTGTTGACCTAGTTAAATGAATTTCGGAATAATTATTAATATTAGAAAGCGGTACTCACTGTTCGCACGTAAGAGCGTACGACGCGGAATGTGGTAACCTAGGACCAGAAAAACGCATGTGTTTAATAGCATGCCAGGTTAACAAGCGTTTGTAACACTCCAATTTTTTCAATATTTGTTGTATTTGTTCTTGTAATCCCTAACCGCTGTGTAACATCATAGTGAGATGCGTATGCGCACGCTATAGCGTACGCGGTGTGCGTCATTCGTGCGTGCATGCCATTGTGTATAATATAACCATTTTATTTACAAAAATTTATGAACGATTAGGAATTACGAGAACTATATTTTGTAGTTGCAGTAGAACACCTATGCCAGCAGCGCCAACAGTAAAAAAATAATATGAATTGTCAATTCTGCAAATTTCATCAATTTAAACTGCTAGACAATCGACGCAAATACTGGCTTTTATGTGCGTTTAGTGTCAAGCATATTAAAATACCTAAATAGAACCTAATTCTTGTGTTTTTATAATTTCGGTATTTCAGCAAATTAACTAATTATTCAATAGTTCTAATAAGCTTCGAATAAAATTGCTTTTTAATTTATACAATAAATAAAAAATAAAATTTTAACTATAAAAATGATTCTTTACACACGCATCAATGCAATGTGACCGCGGTTGAAAATAATCGAAAAAGGATGTATGGAGATAGGAAATAATCTAATTTTAAACTGTGCAAGGTTGCTTAATAGTGGTATAAGTGAAAACATTGAAATATTCAATAGTGCTAGAGAAATAAGCTCAACCCACTTAGCAAAATTATAATTCTACATTAATCCGCGAGAAGAATATGGGAAAGTTCATTTATTTATCACTCGGTCACAAGATTTAATTAACTCGTTAGTATCTTAGTGTAATCTTTATAAGTCTAGCAGTAGAAAGTAACTTGGCTAAGGGGCTGTCGTGAGATTAAAAGATTTATATATAAAGCCCACCACCAAAACTCGCGTGCGCTACATACATCATCAAACAGATAGATACGAAAACTGTAGCATTCTCGATTCGAAAATTTTTCTATTCAATAATGAATCTCACCTCAGGTTGTTTATTTGCAGTTCACGTTTCTTGGCTTGATTCAAAAATTCCTCGAACCGGAGAGAAAGCGATTCGACTTCTTTCAACATCGCTTCGTCTTCCGTCGCGTCGCATTCCATCAAGAGAAGTTCGGAAAGATGTTTCGCCAGTTCCAATGTCTGTCCCGGTTTGGCGCCGGCTTTGGCAATTTCCTTCGCTGCCGTCGCCAATTCGTCCGCGCTAGTGTTGTCTTTGATTTCATAGGCCAAAATATTTCGGAGAGCTTCAAGGGATTCGGACGTCTCTTGCACGGCGGCCGTTAGTTCAACTCGATACGTTTCTTTAGACGTTAGTGTGTCAACTTGGAGCTCAGCGTCTGTTTCCCACCTCAAAGTATCAACCTAAAATAATGATACAAATAATTATGTAATACAACGGCTGATGCTGTTAAGACGTTACGCCTCGCGCCACTTCTCCCTCGTTTGGGAGGAAACGTGTGTGAATTAGATACCACGCATTCCGAATCTACTCATAACTTTTTATTTTCAAAGTATATATGTAACCATTACCTGCACAGCTGTGTCAACGTCGCCGCCAACGTCGGCGCGTGCGACGCCGAGGCGCGTTCGCACGTCGGCGTACAGCGCGCGATACTCGGCGCGCATGTCCGCCACCGCACCGCCCGCCGCCGCCGAGCCGCCCGCCAGCCGGTCCGCCTCCTCTACGAGAGCATGGCACTCTGCCAGGTCTCGCTCCACACCCTAGTGAGATAATGTTTTAGTTATATTATGTAAAAAATTAACGGGTACTGACAGAAATGAAAATTTGATGTCGGTGACGCCAAACCACATGATTATCTCAAACGCGTCTAATAAGGCCTAAATAAACTACAAAAACCCAGGAGAGTTAGAAAATACTTTGTAAAATAAAAATAATACTTACGTCTAGCTCTTTAAGAGTGGCGACTTTATCAAGAGGCATCGGGGCAAGATGTAGAGCTCTGGTTAGCCTCACATCAGCTTCTGCTAGCGCCACGACCGCTTTGCCGTGGGCGGCGACGAAACGGCGATGCGCGTCGGCGCCGGCCGCGTCTACGCGTCCCCTTAATTGTTGGTGCTTGCGGACGGCCGCTCTCAGCCTGGCCGCGTCGTCCGCGGCGGCCCCGCGCAGTTCCACTCCTCTCGCACTAGCTATCCGGCTGTACGCGTCCTCCAAACGTTTGATGTCGCCTTCCAAATTGTCCAAGTCTTTGGTTACTGCCTTGGATACACTCTCGTCCTCGGTCTCACCTCGTTGTTTTCGGGTCTCAATTTTTTCCACTCTCTTCTCGATAGATTCGAGCTTCTTCTCGACTTTTGGTAAAAGCGAGTTGGTGAGCTCGGCCGATTTGCGTATTTCCTTTAGTGTGTTTTTACGGTGTTCGGACATATCGCAGATGTTTTTCCATTTCTTATCGACAATATCGACTCCCGTGTGCAAGTTTCTCAGGTCAAAGTTGCCTTTGGCCACATCGGGATCGTTAAATACGAGTTCGCAAAGGTTAAGATTATTGCCCACCACTTCACTTTCAGTTTCTATACATTTATGAATTTCATCTCGTGCTTGGAATTGGGAGTCAACAGCCTTTGTTGTAAGTTGTTCTAAAATAACCGTTGTAGTTAACTGAGATTCGATTGTATGTAATTTTAATCTTATTTCTGTTAATATTTCCTCAAGCTGGATAATGGTTTCGAGTAATTCATTAATTTTGGTGATTCTGCTCCGTCCAGTTTCTTGTAATTTATGCCATCTTTCTTGTACGTCTTTCAATTGTTTTGATATATTTTTGCTGTATGACTTTTCATCCTTTCTAGACAAATCTATTAGAACAGGACCTGTTTGAGTAAGCCATTCAAACTCTCTTTCTTTAAGTGATGTTTCTGCTTGAATATCTGAATTTATTCTTCTTAGTAGGCCCTGTGGATCAAGAGCTACCTCACCTGAGGACGAACAAGTTTCGAGACGAGTTTCGAGTTTAGTAATCCATTCTGTGAATCGTTGTAATCGAGTGTCGAATATTGAGTATATTTCTAGTCGTTCCTGGATTTTATGGATTATTATAGAAAGTTGATGCTCTAAGTCTGCTTGTTGCTGTCGCAGCTGCCAGACCTTTTGATTAACTATTCTTATATCTTGCGGGCTAAGACATTCTTTTAATTGTTCTTGAATAACACTAAGGCCTTCCAAACGGGTTTCCGTTTTATTGATCTTAATTCTTAATTCTGTGTATCGCTCCAATGCTTTCATTAATTGAGGCCTGGATAGCCGCTCATCATCGGAATAAGTTGAAATTTCAAGTTGTGATTTATTATAAAGTTTTTGTAGATCGCTTGTTAAATTGTCATATTCTCCAATAAGGCCAAGTATTCGAGTGAGGAAGTCTCGCCATGTGTCTAAGCTAGCCTGTAGGTTATCTACTCTCTTGACTATACCAGCATATTCCATTCTCACCGAGGCGCCGTATGTTTCTTCAGTAAATATGAGTACCTTCTTAAGATTACTAAACAGTTTTTCTAGACGTTTACGACCTTCCGGTAATTTATCAGAGAGATTCTGTATCTTATTCAATGTTTTGTGTATTCTCTTAATATGAACGTATCTTAGCTGTAACTTTTCCTTTTCTCGTTCTATTTCTTTTAACCATTGAAGTATTTCTGTGTACACACTTCTGTAATCGTCCCAAGTTGCAATACGTGTACAAACTTCATCGTGTCTCTCTACTATCCTAGCTAAAGTTTCATTGTGCATATTTGTTAGTGTATCAAACTTGTCTGTGAGATTTTGATTCTTTGACTCTTTGTTTTCATTTATTAAGACAGATCGTTGAGATGCTAAAAGATTTCGATGAACCCGACAAAGTCGCCGATGCTCGGTAAGGTTTTCGTAATCCGCTGGCACAGAACCTGACAAGAATGACTGAAGGTCTAGTAGATATTCGTGCCACAACTTAAGAGCCGTGGCCGCGTCTCCCGATCGGACAAGGGCAGTTGATAGTCTGTGATAGTGTAAGAACGTGTCTCTGAACATCGCCTGCCATAATTCTAGTATTCTCACGATTGAATGCTCATCCGATACATCTCTGTCGATATCTGGAAGTTCTGCTTTTGCGGGCGCTATATCGGCTTCGCTTTTACCGAGGGCTATTAAGTTATCTCGCAATGCGATAAGTTTATCTTCTACGATTTCCCCTTCTTCGTGGACCGGAGTAAGATCCTGCATGACAAAAAGAAAACAAAATATAAAGAGTTGTGCTATTATTTGGGGTGAAATTCCTTCTAAAAGCTATCACGTAGAAATGTAGACTGCTTTATATATATATTTCTTATCCTATCAATCCACGAAGTCAAATTGTTTGCCATTTTTGACCGACTGATACGTGACTTGATGACACAATATTACATTCACAAGGTTTCAATAAGACGCTTATGCTTTGTCTTTTATTTTTAACGTTTGCTGTCACCAGCCAACTATTGGTCACGTTTATTTTATACGAGTATTTTTCCTAAATACAAGCAATGAAATGTAAGCCAATCTTTTAAACATATAACTACTTTTTAAGCAGGACATCACAAACCTGGCGCATGTCGCAGAACTTCTCTTTAGCATGTTGGGCCTTGGCCCTGGCGAGTTGTCTGGCTTCACCCAGGTCGGCTAGGGCCTGTACCGCGCCGGCTACCAGTTGCAGCCTCCTGGCTAATGTGTCGGCGTCCGTTTGCAACGCGCGTGAGCCGGTCTCCGCCGCAACTCGAGCCGCGAGCGAACGCAGCTCCGCTACTCTCGCTTCCTGCTCCAGGCATGCCTGCAAACGATGTTAAGTGTTCATTTATTGCGTATTTATTAAATGTCAATAATTATATGGATTTATGACTTCCTATATTATCTGCTTTGGTTACCAATTACCACATTTCCAGCTATACTTTGCTTCATGTAGATTATTAAGAATATGTTAAGGCCGAAAATGTCCAGTAGTCTTATTACTCATAGTTTATATATACATAATATTATTTATGACTAAAAAAGAAAACTTCAATGGCTGAATTTCATGTGTCACGCTTTGTTGTTTGCTTTTAAATATAAATATTAACACGTGTTCTACGAATATGAAATTAAATGCATGGAACGAAAAGATAACAGTTGTGATTGTTATCTTTACCTAATGTTTGACGTTGTCCTTGAGGACTAGCAATTTTTAATTTTATCATTTGATAAAACGGCCGAGGATTGCGTAATTATACTTCCTTGTATTGTTAACGCGTTCAATTTGTTAGTAAATGTGACTGTAAATATCGGTCTAGGAATTAATTGATTTTAGAAAGTATAACACACGTGTATCGTCACGTTTTATAACGTTATCATTTGCTAATTTTAAGACGTAGACAACAATATCATAGTAATCATTTATTTCAAGTTATGGTGGTCTTTGTGATTCGCGCTTGTGGAGCCAATGAGTTATTATCAACATGAGGACCTGTTATAATTCGGTTACTTTTAAACTACTTTCTTTTTTAACAAACAGCAAATTTTAGACGTTTAATGTGTAATTGTTTTAGTTAAAACGAGAACACTTGCAATTGGAACACCCACATTTGGAGTAATTTAAATTGAAGCGCCATCATAATTGAAATATTATGTAAATTTTTAGCATGTTGTGTACCTACCTACTTTAATATTGACGTGATAACGTCTTATAATTCGATAGAGCCGGCTGCACGCACGAAAAAACATGACTCATGTGGCGTTACCTTGCTCTGAGGCGTTCCATTTAAGGCTTGAAGTGCAAGCGAGAGCGCGGAATCTGTCTCTCTCCTACTTGAGTGAGCGATCCATCAGTATTTTCTTATGACGTTGTCACGTTCAACTATCGTCAGTAAACCGACTTTACAGACAACAGATTTTTTTTTGTAGTTGTATGAAAAGGCAGTTTATTTAGGTCAATGTTTTGGCTTGTCATTTAATTGCGCAATTAAAATTTCAAAGTAAAAATCAATATAGTACCTACTTAACCCAGAATAAAAGAATTTATATGTTTAAAAGATTTTAAAAAAATCTATTGAATTGGAACTTCTCCAAATTTTAAAATCATTTATTGCTTTAGCCCGAGTGCAGTAACCTCGATAGAAAATTACAAATCGTTTTATTTTATATTATTTATACACACGGTTAGGTTACGCGATAAAAATTAAAAGTAGAACACACTTTTATATTGCAGGCATCTGCTCTTTCTCAGTCTTATCGGTATGTATGACGAACATTAAACACACAAGTAAAATTAGTTGATGCATTAACCAATGATCATTTCAGAGTGCATTTGAATTGGTTTCATACATCGATGCTTTACATAACTGCAAAATATATTGTACCTATGAATTAAGAAACATTACAGCAACCAATTTCGAATGAGTACGAACTCATATCAATAAGGATACGTAGTTAGGTAACCTACTCCAAAATTTTTAATTACTTTCAACTTTCGCCGATGAGTGAAAGTAAAAAAATCAAGCCTTGTTTAAATATTTAAATATTGTCACATCCGCGCCTTATGACAAGGGTCATTAGGCATTTTAATATCTATACATGTAATAATCTATATCTATACATATAATAAAATCGTAACTGGTCGCTGTCTGTACATGGAAGATATATAAGAAAAACTACTACAATGGGCTTTATGAACGACACAGAACCCAAAACAATTTTTAGAATGTTTGTCTGTTTGTCTGTACGTTTGTACGCGCTAATCTCAGAATCTACTGAACGGATTTTGATAAAATTTGGTATGTTAGTATTTTAAACTTTGGATTAACACATGCTACTTTTTATTGCGGAAAAATGTACGGTTCCTGCGATATTTGTTTTTGCGTGTACGAAGTCAACGGACGTTAACCGATTTGGATGCGGTTTTCACTAATGCATTTTGGTTACTCCTATCCACTTAAAATTTAATTAACCGACTTAAAAAAGGAGGCCGCCTGTTGACTTATTTTCAAAATATTTTTTTTGCTGTAATGGGTATAATATAATGCCCAATTGGTCTTTTTGACACTAAGTGGTGACCTGATGATGGGATCCATGAGGAATCGAGGGAACTCCTCGAAATTTATATGGACATATAGTGATTTTGATTTTTTTTTAAATAGTCTAGGCATATGCTACCAAAAATAAAGAGTTTGCACCAAGGTATACCCTAGATCCAAAAGTACTGAACAGAGCTCCCGATTCGTTATAGACACACGTTTGGGGATTTCGGCGTTGTTTAAAGAACTGAAAACATATGCCACTATGTCAATTAAAGTAATCATTATTATCACCGCCTTCATCACACCATACACCATAACATTCTGATGATAATAGGTACCTACTTCTCATAGTTTTTTACACCGACACGGATATCTTTGAACATTACTCTGCCGTTTGTCGAAGCAATTTCAAAATCCTTTGGTTGTTGTAAAGAATATAATTCGAAATTAGAGACCTGATGATGGCATCCATGAGGAGTCGAGAGAACTCCACAAAATTATAAGGATATTTATAGTGATTTCGACTTTTACAGTAAATAAAATTTTGACCCTAGATCCAAAAGCACTGTACAAAACTCTTCAGTCTTTAAAGATACACGTTTAGAAATTTCGGCATTGTTTAAAGAACTGCAAGCATATGCCACTTACAGTAATCATCATCATCATCATCACCACCATCTTCTTACGATACACCAACATATTATTATGGTGACATAGGTACTCCTCATAGTTTAGTACACCGATATCAATGTATTTGCAATTTTGCTATATCCAAAATTATATTCATCATCATTTAATATTATATTAAATGCTGACTGCTAAATTTTTTCCGCCGACTACTATAATAGATAATTTAATAATGTAGTATCTAATCATTATCATCTCACGGTGATTATTTAGTAGGTCCACAGATCGGTAATGCTTATTTGGAGAAATACCATGGCGCTCTCAGAAAACTGGCATAAAATAACGCTTGAGTTTGTTTTGCCGAGAGGGTGAGAATACCGGAGGCTTTTTTGTACATAAATAACTTTCTTCAAATGTGTCAATAATAATATATATATATATAAGTTACTAAAAATAGAAAAATTATTATTTTTAAACAAAAAATGTAAACCGACTTCGAAAGTAAAAATGCACAAAAAAGTATGAAATAAAACTTCTTTTCCAAATGATTCCCCTTTTAAATTCGACTAAAATTTTAATTATTTCTCTACTCAATGTTCATATTTTTGAAGTCGGTCGGCATAGATATTATGTCTATCTTTCAAGAATAGGTTACTATACCCATTCTAAGTTTAAAAAAATTATCGCAAATAATGTGGTATTTTCAGCAGCTATTAAGACGGATACAATATTACCTAGTCCTTATCTAGGAGATATATGTATTAAAATTGAAAAGTACGTGTGTAAATTTATTATAAGTATATATCTTTACTCTGTGCTATTACTATATTGCAGTAGGTATATTTGATAATGAAGTTTTTTGCCACGAACACTCCCACGCGGGCGAAGCTGCGGGCAAAAGCTAGTTTAAAATGACATATTGTCTTAAAATATATAAGTATTTTATTACGTGCGGAATTTTCTTTTGCGCGGACGATGTCGTGGGCAACATATTAAGTAATATAGCAAGAAATATATCTCTAGAATAATGTAAAATGATGTATTCAACTGCCTACAAACGCGCATAATAATCAGCCAGTAGGTTTTCTAGAATTTGCTGCTACATTAGCACTGACCTTGTTTTACTGATACTTAAAACTAATGATTTTGTCAGCGTTTAATAAAAAAAAAAACGTATTTTGTTATTTGTTGGTCACTAATTACGACAAAATGAATTATCTAATCGGTTTGTTCTACTGATTATGTTCATTTATAAACAAATAATAATAATTAATGATAAAATTATGTAAGCATTTAAATTAATGCTCACAAACAATACGGTACCTATGTTCCTGTTTTTTTTTTATTACACAAATGAATTATAGTGCTCTGAAAAATAAGACAGTTTACAAAAGGAATAGGCATACTAAAAATCAATATTTTCAAAGATATTGCGGATTGTTTGAAGCACTTTTGTGAGTCTTGTAAAAACGCCCCATATAAAAGTCGTACAAGTAGATGACCGCACACGCTACTAATGTTGCTACGAAATGTATGGCCATATACATAAAATTTCTCATATCTCCGAAGTTTGCGCGTTTATGTTCATACATACTATAGTAAAATATCTTTTTGTATTTGATGTAAGTAAACTAATTATGTAGCTTTTTACACTTGTGTTATAAAAAATTATTTCAACTTTTTTGTGACTTCGAAATGCATATAATTACAAAACTATACATACAATTTTAATTCTTTTTACTTTTATCAAATTGTAATACCTAATTATTTCTTAATTTATTTAAAAAAACTAATTATTTACACGTAGGAAAATACCCAATTATAATGATCAGGAAAAAAAAGATATTTTTTTAAATAATAAAGAATCAAATTTTATTTTAAGACTGTCTTTTTGAGAGATTACCTAATTCGGGAAGATAGATTTAAATTTTTCCACATGTCCATCTATTGTGCTATGTGTAGGCTCAAACCAAATAAAAAAGTGAAGACAGAAGAAAAAGAAATAAAAAGAATAAAAATATTTCGTCTGACCGAGATTCGAATCCGATACCAATTGGTAAAAATCCAAGTGCCTACGTTACTGCGTTACGCGTATCTGACATTAGTATGCGAGATTACTCATAGCTTATTTGGCGCCATAACGCGTAACGTAACGAAGCGGTTTACCCTCCCATAAGAAGTTATCACTTCAAATAACCAGCCTCAGTTTTTGTTTGACAAGGCTCTGTCTTCACTTTATTATTTGGTCTTAGTGTGTAGGTAGAAAATGTTATTGAAAAAATAATAATACAGAACTAACGTGAGATCGATCGACACAATAATAATTGTTCCGTCATGCAATTTGCACTCAGATAATGTTACAGATTTATTATGGTAATATTTCAATTAGAATATAAAATAACTACAATTTTTATAAAAAACTATAACCCGACTACGTAAATTATATAGCCTTTGTTACCCAGGCTATTATTACGAATCTATTGACACGTAATTTATTAAAATTCGACCAGTAGTTTAGGCGCTACGGTGGAACAAACATACATACACACATACATAGACTGCCAAAATCATTACCCTTTCTTTTGGCTTCGCCGTAGTCGGGTAAATATGAATCTAGTTAACCATCCTAGTACCTTACGTCATTTGGTTCACACTTAATAGTATACGACTACTGTACGCTTTCCAAAAAGAAAATAATAAGAAATAGTATTGTATGCTAATATGGAACAGTTTCGGCAATACATCTGTAAAATAATTTTTGCGACGTTCCTTGAACTGACGACCCCTTTGTGATGCTATTTTTCAAATCTAAGCATCGATTCATACAACGGTGAGATGCTACATGGACAACTTTTAAAGTGTAAGTATATTGAAAACAAAGGTTTATATCGTTAAGTTTAATCGACCTTCTAAACTTTCGTTGTCCTTCCGTGTACCAACACAGCGATTAGTGGCCCAAAATTTCTGGTGGTAGTATCACCACACCCCAGTATCGATTTTGGGGCGAAGGTTTGAGTGTTGCCACAAGGGCGCGCCTTACACCGCAATTAAGACTATTCCCGCTAAGAAGATTGAAGAATAGCATCGGACACGGCATTTGACTTTATTGTCACGAACAATAAAATCCTAGTTATAAACGTTTCGTCGTTTGGGAAGGTATATTTATTGTTCGCATCATCGCGAAGGTATAAGTATTGTTATTGATTGCCTTCCAACTTCGAAGTCGAAAAACCTATGAGACTTCAGACTTTACCAAGGAAAGTTGAGAGAACTCGCGAAAATGACCTTAAACAAAGTCAAAGTACTTGTTTATAATTATGTTTATGCACAGTTGAATTTTTTTTAATGTCAATTATTATCTGGAAAATAGATGTCACGGACATAGCCAGAGAGTACAAGATATCAAATACGTTCAATGTAACTTTATCGCCTCCGCCGTTTTATTTGCATATAATCGGGACGTGGTTAAAAACGCATGACGGAATACGCCAAATGAGTGCCAGTGTTGTTGAATAATTAAAAACTGCATTTCTGTTTAGATGAATACTTAAATAAATAAATAAAATAAATTATGGTGTTAAAATTTAAATAATCCTTTCAAACATTATGTATATCTTGTGTATACTTATCCAGTTTATATTAAACAGAATAAAGATGTACCTATATTATGTCGTAGGTGTAAGGTAAAGAAATTAAGATGCAATAGACAATAAATCTATAAATTCATATAACATTGAATCGGGGCTGTACCTACTACAAAATCGCAATGAAGCATGAATTATGAGGAAAGCAAAATTCAATGTGTCTGCGATTTCTCATCCACCTTGATGCCCATTTCTAAATGTTCTTTGTTTCCGTCCATTACAATTCGTAAAGGAAAGCCGTCCTTGGAAAGTTAGCAAGCATCTAACAGCAAACAAACTTCTGTTCACACAATTAACGTTTTGTTTCACACAGTTTAGTTTGTTGGGAACAGAAGGCATTTGAAAATGATTGAAATTGTTATACCTAATAAGTGAACACAATAGTGTTATAATTTATTATGTAAACATAAAAGGTGACACAAAATCCGACCTTAGTTGCCTGTTGATTTAACTGAGGATATTTTTTTTGTTCAAGTGCGTCAATATGAATACATTTTATTAATTTAGTAAATAATGACCCAACGACCTAGATTTAACATTTTGTACGAAATAATTGGCAGAATAAATCTAGGGATGTGTGTATTTTAATAACTACTGTCGTAATGTCTTTTATGTTATGTTGTCATGTTATGTTAAAAGGAAATAATAATTAATGAATATGAGTAAACAACCACAAGACCTATCTAGAACATCACCAATGTTTTCCTGGTTAGGTATAAGGAAACCAGCTTATGACCAGGATATAATATTGTACGTTTTAAGATACATTTTAAGTGAAGTTATTAATATTTAGAAGAAATAGACTATATATAGTTAGGTAACTTTTTTTCTTTAAAATATACTTGAGTACAGCTGTAGTAGGTACCTAATTTTTAATCTCTTATCGCCATGTAATAGCATCAGGGACCAAATATTACAAAAATCTTTGTTTTTATCTCATGCCCTAATCTTGTTTATGCCTACTAACCTACATACGGATGAGACCCAATATCATCTTTGTCACATTGATTATAAAGTTCATTTTCAGATATAACCGAACACTCACCTCTTCTAGTGACATTTTGATATGTAAATCACACACTAAATAAGTGACACATTTTAATATATTCAAATGCAGACACTATATCGCACTTTTGCCGAGGATTTAAATAAGGACTGTGTTACAACTTTTATGAAAGCTTATTTACACGATTTCAAAGCTAACGCTGCTACCCTCCTCGTAATTAAAAAATAAATAAACTCTAGTGTTTCGTTCGTTTGAGTTCCGATCACATCGGCATTTCCGATTGTTTGTCCTGCTGCGGAATTGAATATTTCAAATTTGGATGTTCGAACATTAATTCATGGTCACGTGCCAAGGTCGTCAGTGCAGCCATGTTGCATTATTTTTAAATATTCGAAGTCTTAGGATTATTTTATAGTAGGTATCTTAGCTTTTATAAAATCAGCAATAATGTTTCTGATAAATGGAAACAGGTTGTTACTGTCCAATATCTGAATAACTTGCACACTGAAGTACTAATTACACAACAAGATCAAAGTTTAAAACAACTGCACATTTCAACACGTTAAATTTAATGTAAATAAAGAAAAAAAATTTGATACAATATCTACCTATTTTCTGATGGCTAAAATAATAAAATGAAGCATTGAATTCTCCACATGAATACTTAAATTGCAATAGTGGACTGTGGTAAACCTAAATTTTATGCATCATGGTTGCACACTTGTTTGACGTTGATAAATCGGAAATCGCGCCAAAATTTGACAGGTAAATAGTTTAAATAGTCTGTTATTCGAGTTTTTTTTGAGTTCGTTTTTCGCGACAATTTCGCACGGCACAGACGTCTCACCGGTAGGACGTCCGTCGTACTACTGAGCCGTGGTTGGTGAAATTGTTATCGCGTTATCATTTAATTACATGCAATTATTTTAAATTTATTGACGGCTATTCTTAATAATGACTAGTGTTATTTATAAAACTAGATGTCCTAACATACAATATTTCAGGAATCAGAACAATTAGATTGCCAGAGAATTCCTTTTCTATTTTAGCACCTTAGTTTTTCTGTTCATATGAATTTATAAGATTATGGTTAATAAGTAGCTACAATAATATTATTATTTTTCAAACCTCTATAAATTTAAATAATATTATGAATCAGAAGCAACTGTTTCAAGTTTTTACTTTATACAGTTTTGCATCTTATATGATGTTTATAAGATTTTAATATTTAATTCAATAATTTTATACGAATACGACCTTGGGAAGGTTAATTTTAATTAGTAATATAAAAACAACATGCTCTGAAAATCATACCTATTATTATAATATGCCTAAACTTTAAGTTACTTCAAGTTAAAGAGATTAAATATTTCAATCTTCAATGCAGCGTCTAAGGATTTGGTCCCGTTGTGCAAAGTTCAATGATAGTTCGTACGTGCTAACTGTTGGTTACCGTTACTATGAGCAATGGTACCTACTTATTTGCTAAGCAAAGATTATCATCGAACTCGCACCATACCATAGGGACTCCCACAATAGGGCATAGACTTATACCACAGATTAATAAATAGTTACTACGTAATTTATACTTTTAAGGACTGACATTTTTAGCGCAAAAATTTCTTCACACAAGGAAAAATTGACGCCATCTTTCGAGAATCGATCGTACTACGATGTGAGCGATCGAACTAATAATGGCTTCCGTAAACTGTGATTATATGAAATACCATAAATGTACTTTATTTACACCAATTGATGTTCTTCTACTTCTTTAACTATAACATTACTCGTATCTATCTTTTTTACTCGTTCGACCTCTTTATTGTCAAATTCCTTTTCTTTCTTTTAATGTTAAACACGAGTGGCCCAATGATGGCATACAATGCGAGGACAAATTTAGCCTCACTTTGAGTGCCCCAATGACAAATACCAAAGTGTGCTGAAAATTTCATTTGGTTTTACACTAATAAAGCCGTGAGCAACAGCTAGAATACTAGGTATACCTGTCATGGGCTGCCAATTTCCCACTAAGCACTATTTTGCCAACTTGTGGGCATTTGTCTATGCTTAAATCCAATACATGGCTGTATGTACTTTTATATTTTGGTCCTTATGAACTAGCAATACTGTAGCAATAATACTAAGTGCCAGAATTTAATGTTGACTGCTTATAACTCAGAAATGTTTTCAGTTTAGTTACTATGTGCATTCCCACGATGACATCCCCTAGGTGGTTTGGACAAAGTTTCGAACTATAAATACACAGTCTAAATGCAAACATAATGTATGACGTAATCGCAAGATTTAAGCACAGTCTACATCAGCGTAAAAATCATAGTATACATAATATTTAAATTGATTTCTTCAAGGTATACATGGTATATTAGGTTGAGGTTAGGGATACACTATACCAACTTCCTTAACTAATTGTCTAATAAATTTCTCTTTCTGTGAATCTGATAGTGATAACAATATGAAATCAATATTAAACGCAAAGGTTCTTTATTGCATTGATTTCGTTTGCGGTTGAAACTTAGCACAATTTGCGGTTACTTCTGTAAATGTATGTTTACAAGCTTTTGCGCGCGGCTTCATCCGCGTAGATCGCTTTTGCCTTCCGTGGGGTACATATGTTATTCGAAAATTTCTTTTTTATCGGATTCCCACGTCACAATATTATTTTTGTGAAATATTGTAAAGTAAATAAATAAATAAAAAATAAAAATAACTATCTAAGTACGTGCCAAAATTCAACGCCACCCGTTCAGTTGTTGATATTTCACTATACAAACTTTGGACTCCTATTTCACCCCTTTTGGGGACGAGCTTAAAAAACCTATAAATTACGTACTCAATACTTTTTATTTATTACCTCGGATATTAAATTACATGGAAATCAGGGCAGATTTTCAATTTTTATTATACTCACCTACCTATTTCACCCCTTGAAGGGTAGATTTTTTAAAATAATTTTTTAGTGCGCTTACGTTATGAATAAAAACAACTGTTCAAATTTTACGTTTCTATTATTAGCGGTTACGACTGTGCGAGCGTCTATACGTCAGTGAGCCAGTCAGTGAGGACATCTCATTTTATAGATAGAAAGAAAGAAAAGATAGATATTAGATATCCTGCGTTTATGACGATTTATAGTATGTACTTCTAGTTCGTTTCGTCGCACGCTATATCTTTATGTGATAATTTTATGCTGCTGCTGTCGCATTTTTGTCTCATAGAGTTTCAAATTATCATTATACCTAAAAGGTTATAACTTCACAATTGGGTTTTACGTATAAGTAAGTAAATGCTAGTACTTGCAAGACTACAAATTCATGTGGTCTCATGTCATTTCTAGACATTAGATCACGTTCTGTGACACACTTGCCTGGGCCCAGTCAGTCCTAATTGCGCGTAGACGCAACGTGACACCGCAGCGAGATAGTTATATCGCGTCGCGCCCCGTCAATACGCAATTGTGCTAGAGGGTAGGGTATGCTCTGCGATGATGACCACGTGACGTACCTCAGCGGTGGCGGGCGCGGCGTCGGGTCGCAGCGAGTGCAGGCTGCCCTCCTGTTGCTCAGTGAAGGCGCGCACTATGGCCGCCGCGTCGCGGTACCTCTTCCACAACTCCACTGCATTCTGGTATCTGGTTGAATTAATTAGGTGTACTTTGGTGATTAATGTTGAATATTATACCTACCATATAAAACCTGCTACACACGTTACGTTTTATCGTAACGATTGAATGGCGCAAGCCTAGTTGTGCAGATTTATCGATCGTGTGGGTGGCAAAACGTAGCATATTATTATCGTTCATCATTGAATTATACACAATAGATAATTCTGCAGTACTCGGTTTGGGCAGTTTAATCGCTACAATAAAACGTAACGTGTGTAGTCGGTTTTAGTTATTATAAATTATAGTGTACTCTTCTAAAATAATATATAATATGTATATCGATTATTGGTATGTCTTAAAACTTTTGCACACCGCAGTCGGGCGACTTAATGATATGAGCAGATATGGGCGTATTAATATGCGCACTTTAAACCAATTTGGTATGATAGGCCAAATAAAATAGGCTACTTGACACTTAATTTTATACATTGAATGAGTATTTCCTTTAGTACTTGGCCATAATATTACGTCATAGTAATAGTTAAAAAAATTTACGTAACTTGTTATAGTTGTCAAATACTCCATAGTGCACTGAGCTATCAAGTGATCGTTTACTACTAGTATGACGTCAGAGCACAGATTATCTATCGACAAACATGACGGGAGGCGTTTTCGGCTGTCTTTTAAAAGCGTATTTTTAAATTAAATTTTTTTGGGGTTTTATGGTTTTAAAATAATATTCTATTATTTTTGGTAATGATTTTAGAATTTTATACTTACTTGTCACACAACGTAGTTAGGTTAGCGCAGGTATGCTCGTACGTGGCGGCTGCATCGTCCAGCTCACGCTGCAGTTGCATCGCGACCGAGGCCTCGCAGGTCGCCTGCAGGGGCTCCGCCGCAGAACGTAGCGAGCCGACTAGCTCCCCGTTGCGACGAGCCAACGATTCACTCAGTGTCTAAGAAAAAATAACTTTTTACTTAAATTTTAGAAAATAATTTCTTTATATCATTTACTTAAAAACAAAAACTGTTATTTATTTATGGGCCAATAGGTCTAAAATGGCCACATTAAGTGAATTGTACTATTAAACATCAACTTATGAAAATCAATAGTTTCACAATAAAATCTTCCGAAAAAGCTATCCAACACTTATTAGAAGATTGTGAAATAGGCCCTATAAGTGTAATATTAATAGCACACATTGAACTTACCTCTAGCTTTTCGGTAGCTTTCAAGAGTCGGTCGTAGTCGACCTGGCCCTGCACAGTTAGGAGCTCCACCATGTAGTCGGCTTCTCTAACAGCACCCTGCACTAGTTCCAGCTGCCTCTCGAATCTTCTCCAGAGCTGCAGTCTAGCGCGCAGGCGCACACTCAGATCGGTGCATGCACTTTCTAGTTCTGAGTGAGTTTCCTGAAGGATAAATGTTATCATGAGAGTTTATGAACTTTTTATAAAAAAGAAATAACGTTTATTTGGAAGATAATAAATAAAAATGTTACCTGTAAAGCAGAAATGTCTCTTTCGATGCTCAAAGGCGATACGCTGACTCGAAGGCTAGTTGGAAGCGTATGTAGCGCTTGTCTCAATGCGAGGATGTCCTTCCACTGTAACGATAAGTCTTTTACAAGTTTATCACAGGTTTGAGAGGCCCTCTCTACTATGTCACTCCCCAGACGTTCCCCGACTTCACACTCCTCCAATGTCAATTTTGCTCGTCGTTGGCTCTTCTGGCATCTAGCTATACCAGCTTTGACTTGTAAAATTTTCTCCTTAAGTAGTAAACTCCTTTCAAGTTCTTCAGCAAATTGGTCACTCAACAATCCAGATTGTGTCAAGAGAGCACCTAATCGTTCGGACTCCGCAGTCGATAACAAACTTAATCTACCTAGCTCATTCTGAATTCTGTCAATACGACCGGTCATCACTTGAAGCCTCTCTATGTATAAATTAAGTTCATCGTCGCTTTTTATAACTCCTTTGAGGCTATCTAAAACAGCACGAAGCTCTCTTATTTCGTCTTCGAGTATATATAGTTTTTCACCTGTGGAAACATCTCTGTCAGAAATATTTTGTACAGCAGCTGCGTGTAAATTTCCTATTCGTTTCGATAGAGCTCTCCATTTGTCTTCGATATTAGAAAAGAACTGTCGCTGCACCATCTCATCCGATATTGGTAAAATTTCTAACGCTTTTTCAAATTGCACGCCAGAATCAGTTTTTACATTATTATGCACCTCATGTTGAGCCTTCAATTCCCAAAATCGACGTAGGTTAGCTGTTGTAGTGATATTTTCAGGTGTTATAGTTTCTAATTCCCGGTTACCTAATTTTATCCAGCTCTCGATTCTATCGACCAGATGATCGTAAGTGGACCAATTTTCTTTGAACGCTATCAAGCGTGTTAAGCTAGAATCGACCTCTTCTTGAAGTTTAAGTAAAGTGTCTGTTGCTAAGGAACAATCCGTCTCTAGCCCAGAACATGTTATGAGGCTTTGAAGACCCTCTGTTATTGAAATGAGACGTAATATCTTCGCATAGTGTTGAGACACATCAAGACTTATAGATTGATACAAGTTTATATATTGTTCATAGTCCATAGAAGTGACATTGGAAACGTCAGGGATTCTTTGTTGAGCTACCCTCAACCATTGTTGCTCTTCTTTCATACCTTGATCTAATAATCTCCATCTTGATGCAGCTAATGTCATTTGCTGTGCTCGGCCTGCTGCTCTGTCAATTATTGCTGTTGCTCTATCATGAAGTGAATGATGCAGAGATGAGTATTTAGCTCGTGTCTCATTATCCAAATTGTCTTCTAATGACTCCAAAATAGCCCTACAGTGACTCAGATTTACGAAGAATTTTCTATGTTTCTGAATTTCTTCGTGAAGATGATCCAAATTAGATATTATAATTTTACCATCTAATAGCGCTTCAGCTACATCTGTGATTTGTCCAAAGTCTTGTAACGTTTGTTCGTACTCTTGACGCAATGACGCAAGTTGTAAAAGACGATCCCTTTCAGTGTTAATCGTGTTTTCAATTTGACGGCTACAATCGTCACAGGAATATAAACGAGTCGGGCAATCCTTTTTAGGATTACTTTCGAGAATCTTTTTATAAATGCAAAATATTTTTTTAACCATAGCCATATTCTCTACATTTTCAGATTCAATTTTATCCAAGTATTCTAATTTTTGCTGGGTTATTGTTTCTGTCATAACTAAATTATCTAAAGAAGATTTAACGTTATAAATAGAGTTATACAATTTATCTAGATCGGATACCAATTTACTCCAAGTGTTTTCTAGTTCTTGAACTTTTTCATTACTTTGATTACTTAAGTTAGTTACAGCGCGTACCTGGCGTATTAATGTCTCTATTAAAGTTATAATTTCTTCTTTTATTTCCGTTCTTATTTCTGTCACAGTGACTATTCCTTTTAAGTTTTTAATATAGATTTCTAGGGGTTTAATTCGTTCGGATTCGTCTAGTACTCTAATACCAGATAAGATGTTTGTTTGAATTTTACTTTGAATTTCTTCTAGCCAAATCGAAATAGTTTCGATGATAACAATGACACTCGATTCCACTTGACTAGAATCATTAGATTTGAGTGCATTTTTCACCACATCTAGTTCTTTGTTAATGATGAGGTCATATGATTTCTCTACTGATGGTTCAAAAAGAGCAACTGTCATTGAGTCTTCATATGTATTAGTCGGTTCTACAGTTGATTTTGTTCTTTTTTCTAAAGCGTCTAGAAGTTTGGCTTTTCCAGTTCTTGGTGTTAAAACAGTTTTACTAGGGGAAGGCGATTTAGATTTAGATCTTTGAACTACGTCTGAATAGGAAAGTTTCGCTAGTGCTATATTTTTATCATCACGAATATGCGAAACTGGACTAGCATGTTGAGAGATGCCTTCATCTATGGAAGAAATATATTTACTTGATAGATCATCACTAGTTGGTGAAACTGAAAGTGAAAGCTCTGTGTTAATAGGATCAGAAAGACTGCCAGGTGATTTAAGAGGCGATTCAGCTTTTTTCTTTTGTCTTCTTCGTTTTTGCTTTTGTGTGTCACCTATGATAGAATCAGGCACATCCTCTGGTTCACGTTCATTTTCAATAAAGTTAATCGATGCTTGGGGAATGGATATTTGAGCACGAAGTTGAACTTCAAATGGTTCATCCGTAGATGTTGATGTCGTATCATCATATAGCTCTCGAGGTGATGTTTGCTGATTTTCATGGACAGTTTGTACGGTTTTTATAAATTCTAAAGTGTCTTCGGTTTGTGGACGCATTCTTGGGGATATCTGCTGTATAGTACTAACAAGAGTATTGCTCTCTTTACTAATGTTTTCATTTAGTTTCCATACGTCCTCTCTAGGTGTAGTTTGTTGTTCACTATTAATCATCTTTGCGGATATAATTTTAATATCCTTTATAGAAGTATCCATCGGCGATGTTTGCTGAGATCGTTCGCTAGTCATAATTTCTCGAATTTGTGGACTCGTTGGTGAAGATGGAGCCTTATTTTCCTCAACTGTTTCTGACTGAGTATGAGTACTTACAAGAGGAATATCATTTGTCTGGACACTCATCTCCACTATTTCAATTTCACATGGCGATGTTGTAGTTTGCTGATCAATAGTATCATGTTTTTCAGTTTCCGTGCCACTTTCTTCCGTTGGTATAACTATTTCAGTATATTTTTCCTCGTAAGTTAATTTTGAGATCGGTGATGTTTGAGTTTCTCTTACTTCTGATCGGATATCTGTTATTATCGACGAGACAGTTTGGGAAATTTTATCATCAAGAGGAATAATATCTTTAGATTCAATCTGAGTCATTGCTTCAGATGTGATTATTGAATCCGGTGTTTGAATTCTACTTGTTTGGGCCTCAGAGCTCACTAATTCTACAGTTTGCTTAACAGTTAAATCGTCAGACGTTTGTGTATAATTCTCAATGTCATCGATTGGTGTTGTTTGGCTTACTGTCTCCTTTATAGGTGTTGGTGATGTTTGTAATTCCGAATCAACTAGAACAACGCAGGTTTGGATATCATTTTCTTCATTTTTAGATTCAGCTAAGTCTGGAGAAGTTTGAGAAGAAAGCTCTTGTGTTTGAACTTCTTCTACAACTGGAACAGGATATGCTAAAGTAGCAGTAACGTTATTTTTTGTTAAAATCTCAGGACTACTGCTTACACACTCCTCGACGATTTTAACCGTATTTACATCAGATGTGTCAGTTAAAGTATGACATGACTCATCTTTAGGTGAAGTAATATTTTCGATGCCTTCGTGTTGACTGGTTTGGTTTTCGGAAGAATGTTTTTTCTTACCTTTTTTCGGCTTTTTGTCTTTTCTTACTGGTTCTTTGATCTCAACTGGCGACTGACTTTTTTCGCTCTCTGATGTTGTTGTTTTGGGATATACAGTATCTTCGCTTTCACCATGCGACTTCCGTTTTTTAAGTTTACCTTTTTTATCCACGGGTAGAGGCTCAACGTCTACGGAAGTGTCATCTGGTTCATAGCCTTTTTCAGTTTCAGGTGGTTTGGGTTCTAATGATAGTGAATCTTCTTGTTTTAAATCGTCAATGCTAGGTTCAACTGTGATATCGCCTTTTGGCTTCGACGAGTCCTCAGGCGTTGGAGTCGGTAATTCCACATAATGACTTAGAGATGAACTTCCTGATTCTATAAATGTGATACCAGCTGTAGATTGAATAACAGGTTCTATTTCAGAGTTGCTGCTGTGGCTTTCATCTAAATGTTTTTTGCTTTTGTTTCGTTTTTTAGTTTTCTTATGACTAGAATCATCAGAAATAAAGTCTTGCTTAGAGTCTTTTTTATCACACTCAGATTGTGTTTCAGACATTTTAATCATAACGGGAAGATCGACATTAATGTCTCTCTTTACTATGATAGACTTTTGATCTCCAACGGCTTGAATTTTTAAATCTACTTTTACCTTTGGTTCTACATTTTCATTGGTTTTAGCTAGAGACATAGAAATGTCAACAGTTTGACATTTCAGTTGGGAATTTATAACACTATCGTTCAACTTTTGTAACGTATACTGAGGATTTGTGTTTTGCTTTTCATCGTCTAACAGAATTTGTGTATCTTGTTTTAAATTAGAGGCAATACTCGTTGTTTTGTCAAATATAGAACTATCGGATATTATATTTTCTGTGACGCCTGTCTTCAATGTTAAATCAGATGTGCCTGTTGTATGCAAAGTTTCATCCGCTTCTAAAGGATTTCTTGCCTGTAAGTTGATTATTTTTATCTGATTGACGGACTCATTTGTGCTAGGTACATTTGATGTGTCAATATTTTTATGATCTGTTTCATCAACGGAAATATCTTCAATAGAAACCACATTTTTAGACAAATCAACATCTTCTTTTGTTATATCAATCTTTTCTTCAAATATTTTATCAATAATTTCAACGTTTTCACTTTGTGGACTTATTAATACCGAAATGTTGTCAGTAACTTCAACAGGTGTGTCAATTACATTTAAATTTTCTCCATCAGGACGTACGGAATCATTTATTAAAGTCATTACTGTCTCAGGCTTTTGAAGTATTTTAATTTTATTTGAAACATCTTCTGATTTATCTTCATGAGTTTGAATAGCCTGCTTAGTTCCTGATTGTTTATATTTTTCGTCTGGGATTTTAATGACGTCTGAAGCTAGGCCCGATATTAAAATTTCAGAATGTAATTTTTCATTATCAATGAAACTTAAAATTATATTGCTATCTTTTTTAATGTCTTTGGCTTCTGCTTTATTTATTTTAATATCAATGTCTTCTGTTATACGTATATCAGATGCTATTACAGGTTTAGTGGAAACAACAGATCTATGCATTTCATCAGAATATGATTTATCAGATTCAGGTAATTTTAGTGGACTATGTATTATAATTTCGTCTTTAGGTTTATCTATTATTTCATCAGATTTTTCTATTTCTTGCAATGGACTTGTTTCGTCGGTATCTGACTTTTTGACTTTTTTAGACCGTTTTTCTTTTTGAGTCGAGGTTTCAGATGAGATCGTATTTGAAGGTGATTCGTCTGCAACCTGATAAGTGACTTTGTTAATGTCGTATAACTTCGAATCAGTATTTGTTTTGAAGACACTCGCATTAGAAATCGCTGTTTCTTTTATATTATCAACACCTTCTTTTGCTATAAGTTCTTCTGACGTAGCTTCATTTTCATCTTTTGTTTCAATATTTTCTGTGACTTGTTTATGTGATTGTAAAATGTTTTCATAAGAATTAGGATCTATATTTGAAATATCTTTCTCGACGTTCTCAATTGGAAGAATAGATACTTCATCCGGAATTCCTTCATCATCAGATTCTTCAATAACATTTTCTGTAACTTGTTCTTTACCATTAATTACTTTAACTTGGCGTACAACTTTAACACGTTTTACTTTTATATTTTCTGTTTCAGATGGCACTTCAACAATTTCTACATTATCTGGTTCTTCAATAACTTCCTCGGTTACATGTTCTCTCCCATCAATTATTGTTATATGTTTAATAATACGTTTCTTTGTTGTCGTAATTTTTCTCGTAACTTTTTCACTAGTCAGAATATTTGTGTCAATTAACTGTACATTCGATTTTTCCAACTGACTTAATATGATAGGTAAAGTTTCTGAACCTTGAACGATATATTCACCTGCAATTTCAACTTTAGGAGAGTCTGTTTCATCTCCATATATTGGTCGTTCTGTGTTCCCTATTTCTTCAATTTTGTAATTTTGGGGATAGCCACTCGGCGTAAGTATCAAAGATTCATCGTCGGTTTCATCTATAATTTTTTCCGTTATGTATTCTTTGCCATCCACTACTCTTATTTGCCGTATAACTTTTATGCATTTGTCTTGATGAGCATCTGTAGAGAGTTCGCTGGCAGTTGTTTGAGTTATTACTGGATCTTCTTTAATCACTTCAATTTCTTCAGGTTCTTCAATAACTTCTTCAGTAATATGCTCCTTACCATCCACGATGTTAACATGCTGTATTACTCGTTTTCTTGTTCTGGATATGGTTCTTGTCACTTGTTGAATATTTGTTGTATTAGCACTTATAAACTCTACTTGTTCTCTATCGAGGTTTGACGGCAAATCATAACCTGAAACTTCATACGGAGATTCACTAGCGCTTTTGTTCTTTACTACTCTTTCAGATGTCAGGAAATTATCTACAATATTTCGTACTGTTGTAGTGTTTTTAAAGTTATTTTCCGTATCATCTAATGGGTTCATGCTTATTTTTTCAGGTTGAATTGTTTCATAAGTTTTATTTAAGGAACCTGGTATATTAGAACTTAAGGTTTGGTTTTTAGTGGATTCTGGCATCTGTATTTTGGAATGCAGTTGTGGTTTTGTATCATCAATTTCAGATTTATCTTCCAAGGCCAACACTGGCACTTTTAAAATACCTGTAGAACTTGGCTCATCTATGATTTCTTCTGTTACATGTGCCACACCATTTATAATTTTGACATGTCTTATAATTTGTTTATTTGATGTGAAAACCTTGTTTTGAATATTTGTTCCAGTATCCAATTTGGTTAAATTTACACTCGGATGTTCTGACTGTGCAGCCAAATGACGAGGCGAGCTCTCTGTAGTGTCTATAATAGTTTTAATATCTGTCGTGACTTCTTTTGGTACATTCATAATATCTGCATTAGAATCGGTTTCTATGACGGTAGGCTTTTTTTCCAAATCTAGTTTCATTATTTTACTATTATCAATTACATTTTCTTGGTGCTGGGATGCCGTGTCAGATTTTTTTTCCTTGTCTTTCAGTATTGTTTCAGACGTTATTTTAGGACGATAATCATCATTGTCTGATAATTCTAAATCTCCTTTTGTTCTATCATCTTTTACAGTAATAGATACACGAGGTATTTGCTCTTCTGTTATTTCAATATCATCGGGTTCTTCGACGATTTCTTCAGTTACATGCTCTTTTCCGTCGATAATTACAACTCGTCGTATAATTCTTCTTTGAGTTTTAACAATTCTTTTAGTTACTTGTTGTATAACCGCCGTTACACTTGATGGGGAAGTTTCAATAATGGGTTGCATTTGGCCGTCTGCTATTCTAAATATTTCATCAGGATTCAGTTCTTTTTGTAAAGAAATGATTGTATCGGGTTTTGATGTTACTTCTTGAATAGTCACCTCGCTGTCAGGTACACCAGAAATTATATGACTTCCATACGATTCATATTGTATCTGTTTGGAATTTGCATCTACATCTGATACTTTATCACTCGCTAAAGTTATTTGCGAAAATTGCTGATTTGGATTTTGAGAGTCTAATAAAATCTGATCATTTTGAGAATGAATTAAATGTTGCCTAGTTATCATAGATCTCTTTATTTTTTTAACAATTATTCTCTTTGTTCCATCAGCGTCTACCACTACTTCTGTTGTCGTTTCATCTGGTTCTACCATTATCGTTTCAAAAGATTGAGGTACGGTGTGGGAAATATTCAGTTCAGAGGTTTTGTAGTTATTACCATCTTTATAGTCTGCATTTACAACAACCGTATTTTCATCACGAATTGGACAACTGGAAGTTATCGGCTTGCTAGAAATTTCAATTGTTTGTTCGTCTTCTGTATTAGTTTGACGGATTTGTAAATGTTGCAATAAATTACTACTATCTTTTATTCGTAAATTTTCACTTGTTTGTATTTCTACGTCTTGAAGTGGGATGCAAGATATTGCAACATTATGTGTATCGATTTTATTAGGCCGACACATAATAGATTTATCGACTGTAGAAATTGGGTCAGTGGCGAGACTTCTTCCCGTCTGTGTTTCAATATTGGCAGTTTGTAAATTGTGAATAGCTTTTATTTCTAGTATCTCATGAGATTTTTTAATTTCCTTCTCCTCATTTTCTTTTGTAGTTCTTTCTTGATCAGGTTTTATGACTTCAGAAAACTTTTCAATTTCTCTTGGTGAAACAATTTCTTCTGGCATTGATGTAGAATCAATAGTACGATCGGTTTGCGATAGCTCTTCATCCATTGATTCAGTTCTAGATTTTATCTGTATCAATAGTTGTTTTAGCCTTTCTATTTCTGAAATGACTAAATACTTAGTTTCTTCCAACATGCCTGTAGTCATGATTAACTTCTTTCCTAACTGACTAGAATCATCACAATTTATCACAGTAATTGATTTTAATATAATTTCATATTCATTGTATTCTACGATGTATCGTTCATATATTTTAATATACTTTAATATATCTTCTTCAGTAAACACGTCTGATTGATAAGCAGTTTCTTTCAGATCGTTATTAATAGTTTCAAGCCAGTGATCTAATTTGGCAACCTTCTGTTTCTCATCTTCAATTTGTTCCTTTTGCTTTTCTATATCAAATGTGGCTTCCTGTAATTAAAAACAGGATTAGCATTTAAGATTTGGTAATCAGACTGAATAAAAATTATCATAGTTTGATTACGATTAAAATAATATGTTATGACTTTTTACTATATCATAATTCCTAGTAGTGATTTCTGTTCCTAGATTTTACTATTTTTACCTGAATAACTGCAATTCCTTGTCTAGCTTGTAATAATAGTTTCGTAATTCTTGTTTTTATTACAACTAATTCTTTAAGTAATGCTTGAACTTCAGTTTCTTGACGATATTCCATAATTTTTTGCTCTAAAAGTATTGATGCTTCTTCGCATTTGACTAGAATGGATATACCCTCCTGGAAGAATACAAGTTTTTATATAAATATATATAAAGGGTATTGAATTAATTTTAATTTTTTTGTGTATTCATTTCACGCATGTATAAAAAGTTATTAGGTAACTTTGTTAACTCTAACTCACTTTGTTAACTTTCTGCACTACAAAAAATTTAGGTCAAAAAGTCGATATATTATTTCGGTAAATTATAATACTTAATCGTTTTATCACTTGAATTATAATTGAATATCTACGTATATATTATAAATAATAAATAAGGACATCAGTCAAGAAACAATTCGATATAAACATATTTTCATTTTTTATATTTTTCTTTCTCTATATTTTAACTGGAAAACTACTTTATATCAATGAAAATATGTAGGTAGGGCAGTAAGTGCATGATGTTTTAAGTGCAAGTGCACTGTTTAACCACTGGTGTATGATGATATTGAATTGTTTGTTTAATCATTGCACTTCGTACTCAGTACAAGTAAAATACAAATTACGACACACTTCTATTTCCGATACTGCTGTATGACATCACCACTATTTCATGATCACATACTACAAAATTAAACAGGGTTATTCAATTACTTATTTATAATTTGATTTTATTTAATTTACAAAAAAAAACATTAAGGAAATGTTTTCAAATAGAAGCAAAAATATGGGCATATTGCCATACACGTTAGATAAAATAATCTAAAAATATTGAAAAACTAGATGTAAATTACTTTTTTCGTAGGAAATCTACACTTGAAATGAACATTTCACATGTTTGAGCCCAATTCGTACACATAATTTCAAAAACAAAAATGCATTTTTACTATGAGCTGCCGGTACATAATATGTATCGAAGAATTGTTAATTTTTACAAATATCTGAAAGAATGTGTCATGATTTTACCATTAATTCAGATGATATCTTTGACTGTCATATATCTCTTTGGATAGCTGTTTCAACGTAGATGTTTTTTATATATCTGCAGAGTAGCTGCGATATAATATATTTTTTTACATCATCATAACATAACAACTATGGAAATATTTAATTTTGAGATAACTCACGTGAGTCGGGAGGCGCTTCCAAAAAATGATTAACAACACTTTCACTTTTAAATTAAAAATCCTTGCTTATAACGTTCGGTAGTTTTCGTTGCAAAAATCGATTTACGTATTGATGATTCGTATGTAGCATGTACCTTCGGAAACCCTACTAAATTATGCCAGGCCTCGGTAACATATTTAAAGATTACTCTAAGGCAATGACATCATAGATGAGTAAAATGCACTTACGATGACAAAATCACGTTGTAAATATTCATTGATTATAATAATTTATACAAACAATTAGATAAGAGCAATTTTGTAGAGCGGAACTGCATACTATACTCATATATTTTTGGACCAACACAGGACAGAAAAAGCAATTCTGTCGATGATCTGTTCGTGTAACCAACGATCGCGCTGGAAGCGGATTCTAGTTTTGTTTACATTGAGGCCTGCATAACTGATGATTGAAAATCTGAATGGGATATAAATGTTCTTAAATTTAATTGTACATAATCGAACGATATTCATAATAGAGTTATTATGAATATCGTACATATTTTCTAACTGGGCATATTTGTAATGCTACGAATAAAGCTGTTTCAATATCTAAAATGAAATATTTACAGTGAGACTCACCACAAGTCCTCGTTCCATGGCTTGCAAGCTTTCGTTCGGCAGATCCGTCAGATTAGCTTGAACTATCTTTACTTCGTCCATCAGGGTTTCGAGCTCATTAGATATGTTATCCTGAAGACACACCTGATTATTAGCCACGGTAGTATATTTCGGTTGGATCTTTATTTCGTAAATTATTGTAATTTTACACAATAAACATCTAACCATCACTAGAACATCAAATCAATTTCAAGCATTTAATTAGTGAAAATCAATAATAGCCGTTATTTATTGTAAGAAAAACCATCCTGTAGCCGCAACAGGTAGCTATTATTAAATTTCAATTAAAAATAACAACAATAAAAACATAAACAATGCATAGTTAAAATTTTGTTAATAAACTCTGGATACTTGGCATGACATGCTATACAACAATGAAAATAACAAATTCAGGCTTAAAATGTATAAGTATTCCGTATCGTTTTAATGTCAAATATACACTTAGAGTTAATTAATGCATAATATATGATAATGACAGCTTTTGTGCAGTGTGATTAAAAGCTTTGAAAATAAATAAAGGATACGGAATTCAAAAAAATATAAAATTGTACAAGTCACAAGTCATTCAGGGTAAAATTACTGCAAATTATACCTTATTAACTGCTTATAATGAGAAAACAATACTTGTGAGTATCGTTGATTAAAAGCTTTGAAAATAAATAAAGGATACGGAATTCAAAAAAATATAAAATTGTACAAGTCACAAGTCATTCAGGGTAAAATTACTGCAAATTATACCTTATTAACTGCTTATAATGAGAAAACAATACTTGTGAGTATCGTTTGCCCTCTGTTGCAAATTAATCTTGATATAGGTACTTTTCATCTGTGTGCACTCCAAATATAAATTGGCAAGCATTCAAATAGTCTATATTAAAGACTTCGGCTCAGTTCAAATATATTTTACATTTTATTTAATCCATATTTAATTTAAATTTTAAGCCCAAAGTGAAGCATCTAAAATCCATTGAAAGCGTAGTTTCTGTCGTTCGTCTTATAGATGTAAGTACATGACACATAATTTTAAAGGGTAACTATTTTTTAAATAAAACAATACGCATATAAACATTTTACTGCAATTTTATTTTATTAAAATAACACTCTAAATAGCATCAATTTATGAGTTTGACTAGACATGACTAGAAATGTTAGATAAATCACACTTTACTATCTAAGTAAAAATAACATGAAATGCGTAAAAAAGGCAAATATAAAATACATTTAATGGCATGTACTGGCTACAAGACGATCGGCAGAATAGGCAGACAATTTACTGCGTAAATTAATGTAATAAATGAAATCATAATTCTGGTAACATTATCATGCCAAACATAAATTGAATATAAGTTTGTACTATACGACTGTAGCTCAGTCACCTTGGCTTTTTGCAATCCATCTTCCTCGGCGGACGGCTCCTGTATGGGTATGGATAAGGTAACCGGATTTAAGGGAGGGTATGTTAGTGTATCCTCTGAAATGTCGGTATCTAATCGCGATGAATCTATAACTGCTTCCGTTGATTGGGAAGGCGTTTCTAAGCTTAAATAAGAACTTTGATCTTGCCAACTACATATTCCACCTGGTAGATCCATAGAAATATAGTTTGAATCAACTGACGGCTCTAAAGAACTAAAAGTGTCTCTTTCTGACTCGGAGGAATATTCAGATCCATTAGGGTCGCGGTCTCTATCACTCTGATCTTTAGATTTCTCGTCGATACTTTTATATGAACCAATTTTAGTTTTATTCGTCAAAAAAGTAACATAACGACATTCTGCATCGTGATACAAATGTTTATCGCACCAAAATGTTTCATCATTAAAAATGTTCCTGATTATATTATCATCCTTATTTTCAGGCAATGCTGCTGCAATACATGTATCTGCGATATCGTTCTTCATAGTCTCAATAGTTTGGTCCTCTAAGAAAATTTTATTATCAACAGAAAGTTTAGGATTGTCAATAGCTGAATTGTGAGCTCCTGATTTTTGTGTAGCAAATATATTTTCTGCATCATCTACAGCAAAGTTTCTAAAGCAAAATGAATCCAGTAGTAAATTTAACAAATTATCATTTACATGTTTGTTATAAGTAAAGGATTCATTCAAATTACCAGTTGAACTTAATTGTTTCTTATTGGTTATCAGAGCATTATCTTCTTTAGAAGAAACTGGTGTCACGTCTTGTTCTGTAGCAGTAAAAAGATTATACTTTTTATGAGGTAAAGGCATAACATCAACTAGTGGTATTTCTTCTTGTGATCCTAAAGCATATTCTGGTTCAGGAGAGGCTAATGATGGCGACATGTTGTCTAATAGTTCATCTTGTTGTTCATTTATAGAATTGTCCAAATCCATAAATTCATTCGGTAAATCTTCACTAATTGTCGAGTGATCATTTTCTGGTAATAACATTTCTTCAATCTCTCTTTGCAAATCTGCCATTTTATTTTCTAGTGATTGTTCCTCTGATATTTTAGTATCTGTAAATTTTTTATCTTGTATTATGTTTGTTTCTGATTTCTCAAAGCGTGTGGTTGAAATTTCGTTATCAATATTAGAATCAGTCTTTACTGAAATGAGCATATCTTTGTTTGATTTTATGCTGTATTCGGGTATTTCTACCGAGATAACTTCGGAAGCACTACTCAAGTCTAGATAAATATCTGGATTAGTCTTCCAGAATTGTGCTTCTGAATAAACTCTTTCCTTAACGGGAGTTTGAATTGACTCCGGCGTACTTACAGGGCTTATGAATTTTTGTTTTAGTTCCTCTACATTTAGTTCAATATCCGGTTTTTGCGTTACAGTTATCTCTTTTTCCGTGGTTGCATCAATTAAGCTCTGAATGACTGATTTATCTTTTTTCTTTTTCTTGTTTTTCTTTTTCTTCGATTGAGTTTCCTCTTGACTGTCTGTAGGTAACATATTTAATTTATTAACTGTTTCAAGTGACACAATTTCCCTTTGGTTTGATTCAACAGAGGTATCTATTTTCCTTGACGAATGTTTAGACAAAGACCTTTTAGAAGATTTATCTCTTTTTTTAACAGTAGACACGTCCTTATCTTTAGACTCTTCACTTTTTGTACGACTTTTACGTTCCTTTTTAGGTACTTTTTCTTTATTACTTTGTTCATTATTTGATATGTCGCTGGTATCATCTGAAATTATACTATCTACAAGCGCATCAAATCTATTTATAGACCTATCTCGCGCTTCTGTTCGTATTGGGGTTTTTGATAATAAACGTGTATTAATATCTCTAGTTCGAGATTTAGATCTAGACCTTCTGTTTTTATCAACAGTTATGAATCCTTCTGCATCCACTACTAAATCTGATTTGCAAGCATCGTTTTCAGTTTGTTCAACTACTATAATAGGAGATTTGTGTTGTGTTGAGATTTGTGTTGTGTTGTGTTGAATAGGTACAGTTTCTTGCATCGAAATGTCTACTTTTGGCAATCTTTCCGGAGATGGTAGATGGCTTGCAACAATGTTTGCCCAAGTTTCAGAAGTCTCTATAACTTTATGATCTTCTTTATTTATTTCTTCTTTACTTGAGGATAATGATATCCCACGGTGGGAGTCTTCAGTTTTTGTTTCAATCTTAGGATATTCAAACAATCCTTCAGCAACAATTTTAGCATAAGATTTTCCTTCTTCACCCGCCTTTACCCATGCATTTTTTGGTGTTGTAGATGAATTTGTACAAGCTACTACTTCTGGTTGATGGGATGAAGCTGGCTTCTCGTTTCTTTTTCTTTTTTTAGTTTCCACTTTAGACATCGCAATTGATAATATTTTACCATCGGAAGTTTGTGGGGAAACTGGTACGATATTTTCAATTGGAGTGTTTACCTTTTCAGCGGGTGTTTCTTGGAAAAACTTATTAACTGAATTTTCTTCACTATCTTTTATACTAGACATGGTGTTATCTTCGCTTATGTTTATAACAGAATCCGCATTATTCGATTGCGGTAAACATTGAGTTGTTTCTGTGGTCTCATATAAGTATGAAGGTCTGAATTCTGGCGCGTCAGCAGATAAATTAGAGTACAGAGCTTTATTATTATAAGACGGTTTAAATTCAGGAATAGAATCAATTTCTGGTAAGAGGTCATGCAAACTGTGAATAGGTGACTTTTCTGAACGAGTAGTAGTAGCTAATTTCATTTTTATCGTACGTTACGAAAGTTTTAGCTATGGTTTAGAGATTTAGATTTCGACTCAGCACTTACGGTTGTATTCGAAAGAAAATCAATTTTTATCTTCAAACTCAGCCTCAAAAATATTCAGTTCAGTTTTCTTATTGTCGATGGCGTGTTTTCTTGTAGATTAATTATTTAATAATCATTTGCAGATTCTTCATTGGAACACTTTCCTTTGGAAAGGGTATTTCAGCAAAATTAACAATACTTGAGCTCTTTTGTAGTAATTTGTGTTTCAATGCCATCTGAATAATATTGCGTTTTAATAGTTTGTTCTTGTGAAATTGGTACAATCCAAATCTTCAATAGTCCTCTAAGATTTACCGAAGATACATATTCGACTCAAGCGATTACAGCTGGGTTACAGAGAAAAATCAGTTTTATCCTCTAACTGACCTTCACTATGTTCAATTCAATTTCTTCATTGGTTGATGTTATTTTTTCTGATGGACTAATTATTACATAATCATTTGCAGCTTTCTGATTAGTAAGACTTTCCTTCAAGAAGACATCAGACCTCATGAAACATTTGAGACCTTTGTAGTAATTTGCATTTCAGTACTAGCTGTATGAGATTGTGATTGATATATGTCTTTGAAATCGGTATACTTGTAAACTTCAATGGTCTCATCTGTAAGCTTAATAGTGTCTCCTACATGTTCAATACAGCTACTTTCTAGTACATAATCATGTTAGAATCATTTCATCCTGTGATCACTTTTTCTACAAAAACAAAGCCCTCATCTTCTTTTTCTGACGTGGTTCCAATGATTGTATCATTTTGAACATCTGTGATAAGCCTGTTAGTTTTAAACGATAGTTCTGAA
Organism: Phengaris alcon alcon; assembly: GCA_037179445.1. Classification (NCBI taxonomy): domain Eukaryota; kingdom Metazoa; phylum Arthropoda; class Insecta; order Lepidoptera; family Lycaenidae; genus Phengaris; species Phengaris alcon. The sequence continues at coordinate 543,108 of JAYRCH010000613.1, read as the reverse complement.
GACTGGTTATCACTATCAATCTTATCATAGAATGATGGTGAATCTTTATCTTTCATTGATTCAAAAGTTTCCGATATCACATGTATGATTTTGATACTGTCATTTTGTACATTTACATTGATATTTCCTTTCATAAAATTTTGTGATGTATCAACTTCAATAATGTCATTTTCTATTTCTGATATTTCTTTATTTGCCTCTTCTATGTTTATAATATCTGAAGGTATCATTTTTTCCCCCTTATTTTTATCTTTTTGTGTAGCTTGCAACTTTTTCAGCATCAATTAGTTCTTGATAATTATGTGTTGGCATTTCAAATTGCTGTAATTTACCAGTTTTTGTCAACACTTCGGCATCCCTTGTGTTATCTGCTATTGAACATTGATAGCGTTTATTTTTACAAACAATTAATAATTTTTCAGCATCACATATTTCCTGATAATTAAAGTTTGGTATTTCATCGTAACGAATAACTTTTGTGTTGGTGTCGTCCACATTATCGCTTTTTTGTGCAGATTTGTCGGAAGCAATAGGAGAAGAGCTTGACTTTTGTTTACTCGAAGCTAAGGAACCAAGTAATTGTTCTGCGTCTGCAATATCCTGGTAATTTAGATTTAACGGCACTTTTATTACATTCGCTTTTATTTGCCCTGTAACGTTTTCATGTTTTGTATTTTCTTTAGATGGCTTGGAAACGATGTCAGAAATGTTTGATTCCTGTTTATTACCCATGTAACCAAGTAAATCTTCGGCATCAGCAATGTTCTGGTAATCTTGTTGAGGCACTTCTTTCAAATCAATTCCTGGGTGTTTTTTAATACTTGTGTGTTGATTTTCAATTTTTAACTTTGTATCGAACTCTTCTATCGAATTGCCATTGTCTAGTTCTTTGCACTGCACGTCTGTTTGACAGCAAGTACTTTCTGTATTACATGTTTCTAATTGGCATTTCAGATCCTTGATGATTATAAATTATTAGCAAAAAGTCTTTTCCCGCATCGAAGATAGCAGCATAATTGTAATATGGTTCATCGATAAATATTTGTTCAGTGATTTTCCTAATTATTAAATCTTTTCCCTTGTTCTAAACACTCTGATTGGTTAGCTGTTGGTACATGGATTGAAACATCTTCAGTCAACTGGTTACCAGTATTCATACATTCTTTTAAAGAATCATTAGTCATTTAATGCTTTCAGCAGTACTACTGTTAACACTTATATTTAAATCATTATCTTGTGATGTAACAGAATAAAACCTTTTCTCTGCATCATGTAACTCAGAATAAGAAAACCTAGGACAGTTTTCTAGAAGGTATAATACTGAAGGGTTATTATTCTTGTTAGTATTTCCTTTCGATTCTATGATAATATTATTTTCGTCCACAAGTTCTGTGTACGGAATATTAGATTCAAATTCATTCTTTTTTCTCACTTGTACCGAAACCAAATATAGCCTGTTCAACGATATCGTTATTTTTTTCGAGGTCACTTATATTGGTAGTACTAGTAGTAGAACTTAACAAAATATTTTGAATCGTCTTATCTTTTTGCGTTAAGCTTTCAAATTCAACTTTTTCAGACACTTTGTCTCCATGTACAGGTATGACTTGAGGCTGTGTTGAGTATTATATTCTTGTTCTTCTGTCAATAATTGGGTATCATGAGTTTCTACATAACTGACCGAATATTCTTCTAAGAATTTACTTTTACTTCGAAAACTTTTACTGTTCTGATAGGGGGTAACTTCTTTTCTTCGTGAGTTATAAGATAAACTGTATGAGTTTTTTCAGTTTGCAAATAGCTTTCAGTAGCATTGACTTCTGTTGTAATTTGAGCGGAGTCATCTTTTTTCTCGTTAGAATAATATTTGTCATTATTATTTTGTTCATTCGCAGAACTTGTTTGTACTTGAATTAAATCTTTATCTTGTTGACATGATTTTGTTACGTGGACTAACATGTTCTGTTTCCTCAACTTTATCTAAAACTTCAAGAACTTCACTAATTCTTTGTTCTGCTATTTCTTGAACTTCTTCACATACTACGTAGTCTTTGTTTTTTTGTCAAAGACATTCGCTCTTCTTCTTCCATCAATGTTACCCATTCAATGCTACTAATATTCATATCAACGTTTGTTTTATCATTAGCATTACAACCACGAACATTATCGTCGTCTTTTTGACTTTCATGAGTTTCTTGATTATCTTCTGCTGGCAGTGTAGTAGTTTCAACGCCATCTTTATAAGGTTTATTTTCTATTCTATCATATCAACTGGGATCGCTGACGGTTTTGTAAATAATCTAATTTCTCTTTCACTATTTTGCAAATTAGAGGCTTTTATACGATCTTGTTTTTTGTCTTTCTTTTTCTTTTTAGTTTTAATATTTTCTGATGTTGACGAATTTTTCGGTAAGGATTGGTCAGTACAAGTATAATTTGGTGAAGAGTTTGCATCTATGATAGACGATAGATGTTTTGCATCTATTCTAACTTCGAAGTCAATATCAACAAAAGCATCGTTCGGAATTCTCGATTCAGAGTAGATTTACTAGGGTTGGTATCTGTATTAAGTTTTGGGAGATTCAAACGTAATCGTGTTGAGTCGTCATTATACTGGGTATTTACTTCTATGCCTTTTGTAAGGGAAGCGAGTTCGGGTCTACAAGAGAAACCTCTTTGTATTTCTTCTTCTTGGCCTTGACAGAGCTTGGGCTTGTAGTTTCTGTTTTTACGGAAACTGTTTTTCATTTGAAAGTTCAGCATTATTTTCTTTGGATTTTTGTTTTGATTTCTTTTTCTTATGCTTATCTGACTGTTCAATTCTTTAAGTGCTTTTTCTATATCGTCTTCAGATTCCTTGGGATTTCTTAATTTGCTTTTCTTTTTGGTTTCCTTGGGTCGTCAATTTCTAGTGTATCTTTTACCAATGTTTTATATTTTTCTGTTTCACTTAAAACAGATTCGGCTTTAAAATAAGTGAAATACGCTCCGATTTTTCTAAAGAAGCTTTTTCTATAATTTTTGATTTTTTCTACATTGGTTGTATTAGTAGGTGAGATATCCTCTGGTTGCATCGAATCTGAAATGTCATCGAAGTTTTTAACTTCTATTACTTTTTTTGTTCCTTTTTTCTTTTTAGTTAACTGACTGTCAAACGTTTTTCTTTTTTCTGGAGCTTTACGTTGTCTCGGCATATCTCTTGACTGACTGCGTTGCATTGGTTTAACTTGTTTTTCCTGTTTGGACTATAGGAACTCCTTTAAGTAATTTACTCTCATTTTGACACATTTTTTCCTCCTCAATAACTACTTCCTTCACTATTTCAACTGTGCTGTTTGAGGTTTCGGTAAAATAGTGAGATTTTGTACACTTGTTTGCTTACGTAGCCCTAAAGCTAAAATTTCTGCATACGATAAATCTTGACAACGATATTTAGTAGCAGGGCTATCAGATCTCTTCTTAATGGAAGAGGGACTTAAACTAGATATGTTCTGCTTAAAGGTAATTTGCGTATCTTGAGGTAATTGTGAAACAGATTCCTCTTGGTAACGTTTTTTACTATTTACGCTTGATTGCTTGTTTATATCTATGTCTATCACTGGTTTTTGCTCGTAATAAACATTTGTATCACTCGCGAATGGAATATCACTTTCGTATGTAGATTCACCGTAACTGATAGGCTCACTTTTGTCAATGAAATCCTCGTTAGGCACACACTGTTGCATATCACTTATAATTGCCGAATTATACACTTCTTCTGGGCTAATATTTACGGGCTTTGTTTGCCTTATCTCGGGCGTCTCACATCGCATTCTGTGCATATGTTGTCTCTGTTCACTTGGCTGCCGATCATGGACGGAGCTGGAGCGCGAGTTACAGCCTTTGACTATCTCAGCGTAGGTGGTACCACCCGGCGCCCAGGCAGGGCTGCGTGCGAGGCGAGGCGGCGGCGGAAGCAGCGCGCGTCGCTCGGGAGAGCGCCCGCGCCGCTGTTGCCGGGCGCACTCGCCACTAGACACGAGCATGGCCAGAGTCGCCGCCGGGTCTTCTTCTGTCGGTGGCGGCATCACGAAGTACGGGTCGAGCTCGTGGATACACCGAGTCAGCTCTTCGATTCGGCAGATGACCTCCTGATACGCAAGTATGGACATTCATGTTATAGAGAGAGTTAGTTAGCTCAATTCGTCGAGTGTGTGATGGAAGCTAAGGCTCATGAAAAGAAACGACTGCTATTGTGGTACTGAATAACGTGTATTTCGAAATAATTAATATATGTATTTAAAAAACTTATAAGAGCGATCTAAAGAACTTAAAGCTAGATGTAACGCGTTGCACGATGACTAAGCGTCTCCGAGCGGTTCCGCGTCCGGAATTCCGCGTTGCACCAACAGTTTGATGCGTTCGTTCCGCGCCTGAATCTTACTCTGAAGCAACTTTATTCTCTCACGACATTCCTAACAGAGGATATCGTTCGAAAAGTTAGTAGGGAGAACGAGGAGATAACAGAAAAAAACAAAAAATGAATTGCGTGGTCGGTGAAAATATACAAGAGTAGTTTCGAAACTATCGGTGCTAAGCGAGATCGGTACCGTGACGGACGATCGGCTGCCTCTCAAATCGATAAACAAAACTAGAATTTCTAGCCTACTCGTAGTGTGCACTCGAGTGTGACTGTGTAATGTGACGACATAGAAAAGCGCTAACCTGTTGTTGGCGCTGTGCTCGCTCGGGGTCCCGGGGGCTGTAGTTGGGCTGCGCGGCCTGGCGCAGTTGCTGTTCGGCGTCGAGCAGGCGCGTGCGCAGGGCGCGCGATGTCAGCGCAGTAGGCGTCCACCTGCGTGAGCGCCGCCGCCAGTTGCTGCGCCTGCGCCGCCGCGCGACCTCCCGTCGCCTCTAGCGCCGCAGTCAGCTCGTTAGCTGCTCGTTGTACGCCCTCTGGGAAACGCGACTGAGCCGCCACGCCGTCGGGTCCGAAGTGTACCTGTTGGACAAGTATAAATATTACTTCTACCGACCTAAGTACGCGTTGTGGCGCTCGATATCCGCATACGGAAAGTTTTAAGTACCTAATTACAAACTTTAAAAAATATTCCCTCCCAAATACGATTTAACTCACATTAAGTTTTTCGACTGCATATGAAATTTTAGTTTTTTGTGTTGAAATATCATTTAGTAACTTTTCTCTGAGAGCCAATCTGTCTCTGAGAGGCTTTTTGACGTTTTGTGACGTTTCCAAAGTTCTCGTGGTACCCTCCAACCAGTGTCCGACGTCTTTCAATTTCTTTTCACACCTCTCCCATTCTTCGGCCAGCTCTTGAAGCAGTCCATTCTGAAAATAAATTTTGAAATTAGTATAATTTTTCAACAGTCGCCGAATTTTTCACATTTACATTCGTACAAACCGTTTTAGCTAATTTCTTTTCTACGTCTACTGTGGAGTTTTCGGCCGCTTCCAGTCTGGACGGTAGGTCGCCCGGACTTGTTACTCGTTCAATAGCTTCCAATTCCTTTGTCATATCAGCTAGATTTTTAGATTGTTGCTTGCAACTCTTGAGCGCGTTCTGAAAAAAATGCACAAAGACGGTTAAAAATGCATTATTTCATAATTTTAATGATTTTACACGAAGTATATTTTACCCCATATTCAGTCTGTTTTTGTTGAGCTTCTTGCAAATCAGCTAACGGGAGTGGTCGTGCAAGGAATGCACGTTGGGTCTCTACCCATAGTAAAACTTTCTCTAGCAGAGCAAGGAATCTGGCTACGGCATCGCACGCATCTTCAACGGCAGCTTGTCTAGCTTCGAGTTCGCTACAGATAGCCGCGAACTGTTCTGTCAACGCTGACACCGTTGACTGTATAAGTTGCCGCTCAGTAGGGTCGCGGCTACCTTCGACAATCGAGCGGGCATTGCGCGTGAGACGTTCGACCCGGTCTGCAACATGCGGTACTTCTGATCGCGTCGCCACTAGTCGCTCTTTGTAAGGTTCCGGCGGCAGAGTCCGATCTCTGGCTAGTAATTCAGCGGCACGAATCCATGCCTGTACACTGTCCACATCGGTCGCATAATCTGTACGTGAAGTCCGGGCACGCTTCCATTCCCTTTCTTTTTCTTCCATGGCGGCGGCTAATGATTCCGAAGATAATTCTAAGGCCGAAAGCTCCTGTGCCACGTCAGCGGGCGCGGAGCCACCGTATCTCCTCCTGCTTTCGTCCACGAATGCCTTCGTCTGATTCACCAAACTCAAAACTTCTTTAGCCAATCCGTCTATGCCCTCGGTGCCGTCATCCCCGAACACGTAGAACGTCCCGACTTTAGCGACGTATACTTCTATCTGTTGTCTGAGTTGTTCTATCTTCTCGGACACACGATCGAAGTCTGACACGATCTCGTCGATCTCTGCGATTCTCGCCGCTATGGTTTGTCGCAATCTAAAACAAAATGATTTCGGTTAAAGCACGTATACAGAGTCGCCTCTATCTTGCTTCTGGCAAGCGGGGAACGGCTGCCAAAGAGCGACAAAAATAATTCAGTAGCGAGGTATGACGCGGCGTGACGCCGCAAGGTCGTCGGGTCGCAGTGCTACACGGTTACCTTATCGTTCGAAACAGCGGCTTGCGGCGATCCGCTCGCTATGCCCGCTCGTCGCTCAATGGAGCCGGAGCCGATAAATACACTCGCTGAATCTAAATTTAATATACGCTTTTGTTTGCTCTGACATCATCTAATTTTTGAGTGCAATAATGTTTACGTTCGCCGGAGACAGTCATGTGCACGGATTATAATGTGACGTTTAACTTGACAGGGAAAAATTAATATAACACCACAGCTGTTGCGCAATTTTTCTGACATGCGCGATTGAAATTAGCCGGTCATCACCGGCCGGTGCCGCGCGTCTTGACGTGTAGGTGGGCGAAGTAAACATTTATAGAGCGCCTGCCAACTGCGGCTCACAGGGATCTCGAAAACTACGCATTTGTACATTTTACGCGACACGATGACTCACCTATAATAAAAATTATATGTAATTTCAGCCTAAATTAAGGAAACTATTTACATGTAGCACGTGCCGCAACGACTTTCTTACCACGTTAGAAATATTTTTCTCTCGTCAATTTCACGGTGATTTAGCACAATGTTGTATGTTTCTTTTCGCATTGCTTTTATTTTTCGCGTATGTTTAGCGCTGAGTAATACCGGTCGGTCGTTCTATGTATAATCCTGCAGTCGGCGCTGGGAGGCCCTGACCCATTAAGCGTGGACTACGCATGCGCCATGCTTTCTGAAATAGTTGTCTGCCACTCGGAATACATAACGATTACACAGACATCCCCACGCGGGCGTCTGGAAACTTGGGCGATGGAAAAAGAATCTTATGCGGAGAACGTTTAGCTCCACATTTTTACTTTCAAAACCAACTCGAGATATCCAGCGGCAATGGCGGTGAATTGATTAACATTTACGTATACTTTATTCATATAGAAATTAATAACAGCTAACTCTTAAGTTTCTAGGCTACAAATAATTAAGTTTGATTAAAATTAAATAATTTAAAAGTTTATTTTTTTTATAATTTCGCGCGGTCCGCGCGCGCACGGACAGTTAAAGGTTAAATAACCAAAAACTATAAGACGTATATTCTACCGCATATATTCATCGGCGATAATATAGGATTATATTTTATAATAGTGAAAGAGTCTTTCAAATCGGTCCAGTAGTTTCCGTGTTTAGTAGACAATAAAAAAATAACATAGCTTTAAAGTCACCAACTGAACATATTTAAGTTAAGCTAAATAACAATTCGGTAGCTGTAAACTATGTATGTGCATGGTCTGTGCCTAATGCTTAATTTCATTTTTAATTTCATCCCACGGGAACACTGTACAGTATACTTTTTCGGGATAATAAGTAGCCGATGTGTTAATCCCGAGCTTATAGTAGGTACTACCATAAGAAATTTCATCAATATCCGTTCAGTATATTTTTCGTGAAACAGTACCAAATTTTTTTTTTAATATTTATTTGCGTCTCATAGACTACAGAGTCCCTAAGCGTATACCCCGAACTCCTATACTCCCTGTAACGACACTCCGTCCTAACTGCAAGACGCAAGAGTCTCGCAGGCTTAGTCTTGTTCTTGCTCAAAGCACAGTCAGTCTTGGTCTTACTAAAATTAGGCGGTCTTGGTCTTCCAAAAATGCAAGAACAAGACCAAGACTGCAAAACCAAGACCGATTTTGGTCAACAATAGTTACATTGCACAGTAATATAATAGAAACATGATTTATAAAATATATTAAAAAGTTGTCACTCAGCAACTTATGCTGTAGAATATCCTTGACTTTATTGTCATTTACTTCATAACGACTACGTAGAGTTTTCTTGGAATTTCCTGGTGTTATTTTAAAATCCCGGATGGCATCAGGAACAAATCAAGCTCCTCTACTTTTTTATTCCTATTTTACGTTACCAAGGTTAGGTAGCATAGGAATAGATAATGATTTCATCAACAAAGCATGAAATGATGTCATCATCAACGAAATAATGTAAAACCGTTGCTGACTCCATTTGCCATTGAAGTTATATTGACGTCATGGGTCTGTTCTTATCGTTGACTTAGGGGCCAGTAATTTTGACAAAACAATCTAACACAAATAAAATACATTAGAAAAACTGCAGGATTAATAAAGACTGCTACTTAATTTTTAAATATTTATATTAAAAAATGAAGTAGTTTATAGTCTTCGTTTGCTACTATAAAGCTACAATCATTTACAAGCTAAACCCAGTTAATATCTTAATTGCTTAAGTAGTTTTAAAATTGTCGACTTGATTGCTTTTGAAATAAACTCAATACAAGCGACGATAGAATATGTCTCGTTATCTCGTCGAAAACATAGGGGTGTTTCTTGTTATAAGTGTCTGTGTGTCTATGTCGAACCGATTTTGATCTACTTTTTTTGTTTGAAAGCCGACATGATCGAGAGTGTTCAATATCTATAATTCAACACCATCAGCCCGTTCTATGCTTGACAATTCGGGGGTTACTTAAAATTGTATGTTTTATTTATGCACTGATAAGAAATAGGGCATTCTGCTGATTTTCCTAAATAGAATTGTGAATCATAGAGCTCAAGTTTAATCCTGGTACAAAATATTTTTAAACTACAGACGAGACTTTTAAGTCTGCCTTAAATTTTTATTGCGATGCGTCGGTGTCACTTGAACATATATTTTTATTCTGACTGCCCTTGACCGGACATATAAGTCGATGGTAACAAAGCGGTCTTCTATATTCAACTTTAGTACCATATAAATAAGTAATAATTTTCACGTGTGCGCCGGTCAAAAAGCAATTCTTTAAATGGTAGGCATCCTCTACCATTCAAATAATACTTATTTAAAAATGAAATAACAATGGCCGATTGTGTCTTCGGAAATTTAATTGAGAATAATGTTTGCACTATTATATTTGACAGATTATCTAAAGTCATTTTTCTTAGCAGACGATTCTGAGAAAGTGGCACTGTTAAGTGTGATGAAAACATGGCGCTATTTCTGTCTGTTGTCTAAGGTAATTTGTCATTGTTAAAACTAAACTATTATATTTTTCATATTTTTAGTAAAACTTGGTGCAAGTGCTAACATCTATGTTATTTATTCCTCTATCCATTCTATTGTTAACTCTATTTCCACCATTACCCGTCATCCTCTCTATTCCTGCCAGTTAGCAGCTAGCACCATACATATTTGGCCAATGAAAAATGTAGGTATGGCGGTAGCGGTATGGGATGTAACAAATCGTTTTGCAAGAAAGAGATGTGCAATTTTTTTATTTTTTTATTTTTAACCTAACCTAAATAGCTATTTCTTTTAAATTTATGTACAAGGGCTGCACTAAAAGTATCGGGAATGGAATATTTCCACTGTTCCTGTCATATTAAAATCTTTTTAATTTAAAACTCCTTGGTTTTAAAAATCGAATACCGTTTATTTATTTAAAAAAAGATTCTCGGTCTTGTCACAAGGTCTTGTCAAACTTGTTTAGTCGTTGAGTAAATGGAATTGACTCGAGAAAATTCTAGAGCGATGATTTATTATGACTTTCGAAGTGGTTTAACACAAAAACAGTGTGTTGACCGGATGATTTCTGCCTTTGGTGATGAAGCCCCATCCAAAACCACAATTTATCGCTGGTTTGCTGAATTTCAACGTGGACGTGTCAAGCTCAGTGATGATCCCCGTTAAGGTCGTTCAAAAACTGCAGTCACCCAAGAAAACGTTGATGCTGTGCGTAAGCTGATTGAGGAAGATCGACATGTGACATACCGCGAAATTCAGGCAACTTTTGACATTGGCATGAGTCAAATACAAATAATCTTGCATGAACAATTAGGTGTAAAAAAGTTGTTTTCCCGATGGATACCGCATTTGCTCTGTGAAGAGCAAAAAGCGGCTCGCGTTACTTGGTGCGTCAGAACTCTCGAAATATTCCACGCAGGATCCTCAAATGCTGTATACAACATCGTATCAGGTGAAGAATCCTGGATATACGCGTACGAACCCGAAACAAAAAACCAGTCACGAGTTTGGGTGTTCGAAAATGAGTTAAAGCCAACAAAAATTGTTCGTTCACGGAGTATTGCAAAAAAAATGGTGACCATCCGCCGTACAGCCCCGACCTAAGCCCTAATGATTTCTATACTTTCCCTAAAATAAAGAATAAATTGAGTGGTCAGAGATTTTCATCACCTGAAGAAGCTGTGGACGCCTACAAAACGGCCATTTTGGAGACCCCAACTTCCGAATGGAATGGTTGCTTTAATGATTGGTTCCATCGTATGGAAAAATGTGTCAAATTTCGCGGAGAATACTTCGAAAAGCAATAAATACATTTTTAAATAGTAATGTTGTGTCACTTCCTTGATTCCCGAAATTTTCAGTGCCGCCCTCGTATCTCTGAACAACCGTTTAAAATTAATTTGTAACAATGTGATATTCGATACAAGTCAATATGCCTATTGTTATTTGTAACTAACCGGAACTTATATGAAATACACCGCATCAAATATCCTACTAATATTATAAATGTGAAAGTTTGTGAGTGAGGATGGATGGATGGATGTTTGTTACTCTTTCACGCAAAAACTACTGAACGTATTTCGATGAAATTTGGTATGGTAGTAGTTTAGGCTCTGGATTAAGACATAGACTACTTTTTATCCCGAAAAAGTAGTGTTCTTTTGGGATACTGTATTTACGCGGGCGGAGCCGCGGGACACAGCTTTAACTAGCCATCATTATAGATTTCCAATTATTTGAGCATCGCTCTATCGCAATTCCCACCACGACATATGACATCACGCTGTTAAATAAGTTTGTGATAGATGTTTAAGTTTAAGCGAATCTATGCCATAGCGTGTAGTACACTGAGGTGATATTTGCATACGCCATTTTTTCAAATGATTAGCGAGAACATGACTTGTCAACACGTAGCATTGCCAAGAATTCATACATACTTCCGGATATAGAGGATGAAAAAAGGCATATTTCAAAATATTTTTTAGGGTTAATACCATCCAGAGCAATCCAGAGCTCAAACTACTACCATGCCAAATTTCATCAAAATTCGTTAAGTAGTTTTAGCGTGAAAGAGTAACAAACATCAATCCATATATCCATCCTCACAAACTTTCACATTTTTAATATTAGTAGGATAAACATGTTATTAAATTGTACGGTTTCTGTTTACACTAATTAGAACTTGTGGTGTTTGAATATTATCATTAATTAGTTGTAATGGTCTCTACTCTCTTGTCTCTACCATTTCGGAAATACAAATATTTGGAAACAACATTTAGGATAAGGACACGGTTAATAAAAATTGTTGTATCAAAGCCAACTGTAGCCATGTTAATTTTGAATGCAAATTGTAAACAGTTCTTAGCTAAATGTAGCTAATGTAGTGGAAACACTGCTTTGTAAAACTGTTAACTATTTAAATGGTAAGTATAAATAGTTTTAGTTTAGTTTTATCTAAATTAAGCAAGTATTTTAAGGTAGGATATACTGTTTCTAAATTGACTGTAATTTCTCTACTAGGTAAAATATTAGCAAAATGTTTTAATTTTTTAAAAGTGCGATTTGAATTATTTGTGAGCATTATACACAGTTTCCTCTACCGTTCATTGTTTGCAAGTCACTACCACTTTAAATTTTAAAATGATATAAAATACATAGATCATAGTTACGAAGCCATATTGACTAATAGCTATAACTTTTACACAAAACTATAACCCGACTACGTAAATTACTGAGCGAATGTCACCCGCGCTATTATTACGAATCCATTGACATATTTTGACACCTCATTTAATATCATCGGACCAGTAGTTTAGGCGCTATGGTACGAACTGCCAAAAACATAAATTCCTTCCTTACCTCCATCATCTTACTTCTTACTTAGTCTTAAATATTTTAAATGTGAACCTGTAAAACAGTGATACACCAAAACCACATTCTCTGTAAATGTTTCAATAACAAATAGATATAAAATTAAAAATCTTTATAAATTTAAATCACCTGTGAAAACAAAGTTATATTATAATATATATGTTGAACATGTTCCACTCATCTTACACTTTAAACGAGAAAATCTTGTAAATATACAATCAGTTTCTCGAAAATGGCTGTAGTATTACTATGAATTTTAGTATGCAGGGAGTTTTGGGGGAGAAAAATCGATTTAGCTAGGTCTTATCCCTCGGAAACTACGGATTTTAAGCTATAATGTTTTTTCTTTCATCGCGCAACAATATATCAATAATTTTGACACTAATATGTCTGTCCGATTAGCAGTTTGGTATGCGTACTTATATATAATTTTTGATTTGATCGAAAATTCAGAATGTGGTGGGTTCGAATGCCGGTCAGATAAATATTTGTTTTTTTTTTTACTTTATCAGAACTCTAAGCAAAGTTCCCGTTCGGTTACTCAGGTACTTAATATTTAACCTAAATTAGTCCCTTCTTGGGCAAAAACACACAACTTACTTCTCATAAGCGCCGACGACCTCCTTGACATTCCTGTCAGTCTCGTCAGCTGCCTGCTTGGAGTGCGACTTCAGTAGCACCACCACAAACTCAGCGTGCTCCAGTAGATCATCCCTGCTCTCTTCCAAACCCGACACGTCACTCTGTAGCTCCTGGACAAAAAAAAACGTCATCAGTACCAGTGGCGAAGGCTGGTTCTCCTTCATAGGCAAGCCCTAGCCTGTATAATAGGTAGGGATTTGGATGAGGGTCTTCAAAAGGTAAGTGGTAAGTGAAGCCGATAGGAATGGAGTTATAGGAATCCCACGCCACTGATTAGTACACATATAATAAAAAAATAACACTACTCTTAGTCACACAAGTGTACATACTAAAACAAAAATACAATACACTTTTTTTTTTAATTAACGTTCTATTTTATTGTTGTCTACTCAAAATTTAAATTAAGCACCCAGTTTAAATTAATCATTTTTTTACATTTAAATGTGAACAAGCTGCGCAAGAATCTCTTCACTTTATGAGATCGCATTCATTATAGTCTTGAAATGAATACTCTAACAAGATTACCACTCGACTGTTTATTTTTAAACTAGAAATATGCTGCCATACAATGAGGGTATTATTGTCTTATGCAATGCTAAATAAGCATACGACCTTAACGAGGTTGTGACTTTTGACACCAGTATTTACTTAATAGGCTACTCATATTTAATTTCATACATTGAAGGAGTATTTATTTCCTTTAGTAATTTACTTAGGAAAACGTATTCTAGCGATATCATAAATTAAAAACTTAAGATTGATAAATAAAGTTAAATATATTATTTAATTTAAGATTTAAAAATATGTATTTTTGTCTTTTAATTTCTACTGATGAAAACACCTGGAATTAACTTCCAGAAAGGATGGGATGACACAAACACACAAAACACATATGTAGTGGTGAAACGGAATGTGTTTCTGTAAAATAATACTTCATGACATTTTAAAAAGTCATTATTTATGTATTTTGTTTCCACTAATTCCATGATATATTAAATTAGCTCAAATTGATTTTCTGTATCTTTTCCATGTTTTTTTAAGATTCTTAACTTTATATTTACATAATTTACATTTATGTCAAAACGAACTTACTACTACGAAGCATAGATTACAAATAGTCTATCAACCAACATGGCGAATAATGTTATCGTCGGTTTTTAAAAAGTGTATTAAAAAATAAAAATTGTAGGTTTTTAGGTTTCAAAATAATGTAACATTAGTTTTTTTCTGTGTAATAAAACAATTATGAAGCGTTTAGGACGTAAATAAAAACAAGGTCAAGTAGCCTATTTCAGGCAACAAATTGGCTGTCATGCTATGTAGCTTCGATGCTTTTTTATGGTGTACAAGTAGTCCTCGCAAGCTTTTAATGAGGTCGCCTAATGTTTTAGCGTTATTTCAAGCCGATTCTTTTTGAGAACGTGGTGTCACAACGATCAAGCCATTTGTACACCATAATCTACGCGTGGCAGTTTACCCTACCTGCAGCGCGTGCCTGGTGTCGAGCGCGCGGCGGCGTGTGGGGGGCGCGGCGTCCAGCTGGCGCAGCCGGTCGGCGGCGGCGGTGACGGCCGACGCCAGGCTTCGCTGCGTGTCCAGCAGCTGCGTCCAGCGGTGAAGCTGACTGTCCGCGGTCGCCGCGCGCTTCGCAAGACCTGGACAAACAGTCACATTCATTAAAATTCATTCATTGATGTGTAGTTTTTGCTTTCGCTTCCTTGCAATGTGCATGTTTCGATAAATGGAACAGAAATGTGTAACACTTGATAGATTGTTTGTTGTATTATACTATTTATTTACTTGCCAAATATAAAATCAAAGATTATGTAAACAGACAAGTTGAACTGTATAATTAATCTCTACCTACACATTTTTACTTATAAGTATTTATGAATAAATATTTTACTTCTCAATGATATACCCATTTATCTACTTGCAGTTTACAAACTTATAAGGATCCAAGGTCTATTGATTCTGTATGGCAATTATACAGGGTGTTCGGCACATGGATGGACAAACGAAAACCGTGGACCCGTGGAGCCTTCTGCTATACATTGAGGCCTAATTACAAGACTCAGGCCCAATAGTTTTTTTTTAAATAATTTTTTAAGTTAATTTCGAAAAAAGCCAGTTTTCAAACTTCAAACGACTATAAATTTACTTTTAACATTGCAAATCCAAACATACTTTTGTAATAATTATCTGCATTAGTTGTAGAATTATATTAAATTCAGTTTTGGAGCAAATGTTAGATATAAAATTAGATACGAGTCCTTAAACGACAAACAAAGTGAAAAAATAATTTTCATATTCCACTTTGAAATTCTTTAAAAAAAAACTATGATTTTTAGAGCACTTAAAATTCTAGGAAAACATCTGTGGTTCATACTCTTTATATCGGTATACAATTTGCACATATTTGTTTAAAAATAACTAGAGTAAATCGCAATTTAAACTAACGGGGCCTTAATTCATAAGACTCAATTTGCGAAAACTTAAATCAAGTACAAGCCAATTTGTCATAATTGCTTTCGGTATGTTCACTAACACTACACGTGGGAGCTAGTAGTCTGTCTCTCTCTTACCAGTCACGATACTATCTCTTGTCTCTTTTGTTGAATTTGGACAATAGCCGTACATAGCAGGTAGAAAAAGGGGTGTTATTTCTCTGTGCAGTAGTAATTCTATGAAATCTTATATGTTTTTAATTAGTAAGCTCTTTAGTAGAACATGAATTTATTATTAAAACACTATGATAATTTAAATTTTAATTTATTTCCAAAATTTATTTTATAACAATTGTTCGAATTGGTGCCCTTGACTTCTTATGCATGCTCGGCACCGTATTAAAATTTCCACTGTTGTTGTTTGAAATATCATTTCGGCTTTCATTTTTTCGAATGCTTCATTTATTCTAATTATTAACTGCTCTCGACTGGGCACCACGGTTGCGTACACTAGCTCTTTGGCTCTACCCCAGACGTAAAAGTCTATTGGGGTAAGGTCGGGCGACCTTGAGTTCGGGAACACATTATTAAGGTATTCCCTCACAGCTATGCTCCAATGGGCTGGGCAGCCATCGTGTTGGAACACAAAAGGTCTGTCTTTATGTAATACTTCTTCTACTAAACCGGGCAAATCATTTTGCAGAAATTCTAAGTAATTATTTCCATTAATATTGTCCGGTAAATAATGCGGCCCGATTAGTTTATTTCCAATGACCCCAGCCCAAACATTTACACTGAATCTTCTTTGAAATTTTCTCGGTCTCGTCACTCGTGGATTTTGGTTTTTGAGTGCCCAGTAATGGAGATTATGGTAATTTGAAATACCTTCCTTATCAAATTTTGATTCATCTGTCCACAGAATACTTCTTAAAAAGTTTTCGTCTTCCACGTCAGTGTGTAGTAGATGTCGACAAAATGCTATGCGTCTACCAAAATCATTATCTTAAAGATCTGAAAACAAAGAAAAAAGGCTTGAGAATTTAAAATAAGGAAGACTAGATCTAGGCTTTGGTACATATTCAGTCTCTTTACGGAATTAAGAAAAATCGATTGTATCCATACCTTGCACGGGAGTGTAATGGAAAGCATGTTGCCGATTTTCTCGGAGAACTGCCCACACTTTCCATATGCCAAGGCCCAGCATTGCAGCTACCTCTCTTATACTTTTATTATTAAATTCTTCTAATACACGTTCGTAACATGATGTTGTCGTACATTCACCCTCGGTTCTTGATAACGCAAATTACCCGTTTCTCTAAGTCGTCGGTATGTAGTAGCAAAAGTTTGGTGGCTAGGCAGTCGACGGTTAGGATAGCGCTCTTGTATTGTATAGTCTTTGTGCTTCACGTCCATTGCAATTAGCGGCTCCATACACCAACAACATATTGGCGTATTCTTCATTCGTAAAAGAGGTGGTCATTTTACGAAAAAAAAACAACAACGTAACAACAAAATAACAGAAAACTTAACAAACTGACGCAACAACAATAACGTAAAACGATAACAAAATCACAAAACGAAAACAATAACAGTAAGCGCAACGGACACGTCAGATCGCAGAGGCAGTTAAGACTCGACAAATAAGTAAAACAATTTTTTCTAAAATTAACGTTTGACTGATAAGGAATAGACAAAATCAAACAATAGCGCAATTGCAGAGTGAAATAACAACCCTTTTTCTACCTGCTATGTACGTACGGCTATTGTCCAAATTCAACAAAAGAGACAAGAGATAGTATCGTGACTGGTAAGAGAGAGACAGACTACTAGCTCCCACGTGTAGTGTTAGTGAACATACCGAAAGCAATTATGACAAATTGGCTTGTACTTGATTTAAGTTTTCGCAAATTGAGTCTTATACATTAAGGCCCCGTTAGTTTAAATTGCGATTTACTCTAGTTCTTTTAAACAAATATGTGCAAATTGTATACCAATATAAAGAGTATGAACCACAGATGTTTTCCTAGAATTTTAAGTGCTCTAAAAATCATAGTTTTTTTTTTTAAGAATTTCAAAGTGGAATATGAAAATTATTTTTTCACTTTGTTTGTCGTTTAAGGACTCGTATCTAATTTTATATCTAACATTTGCTCCAAAACTGAATTTAATATGATTCTACAACTAATGCAGATAATTATTACAAAAGCATGTTTGGATTTGCAATGTTAAAAGTAAATTTATAGTCGTTTGAAGTTTGAAAACTGGCTTTTTTTGGAATTAACTTAAAAAATTATTTAAAAAAAAAAACTAATGGGCCTGAGTCTTGTAATTAGGCCTCAATGTATAGCAGACGGCTCCACGGGTCCACGGTTTTCGTTTGTCCATCCATGTGCCGAACATCCTGTATTATTCAAGTCGCTAAAAATCCGTCGCGGGTTGCCTAGCTGTTTAAAACAGGAAATTTACATTTGTACAAATCATCTGTGAAACACGAAGGCAACAGAGGATAATATATAATCACCCTAGCCAATAACAATGGTAACAAGTACCTTCGCAGGCAATGTTCCAGCTGTCAGCCAGGTCCCTGGTCTTGTGCTCCACCCGCTCGCCGCTGGCCGCGTCCGCGCCGCTGCTTAGCTCGCGAGCCCGCTCCCGGACCACGTCGAGGAGCGGCTGTTGGTTCTGGAGAGGAAGCAACAGTAAATCGTTAGTATACATTGGACAGGTAAATAAGGTTGCCTGCTGAGCCTGTCTATGTAAATCACAAATAGTATCTTATTTTAGAGTGTTTTTTGATCGAGAGATAAAAATAGGTTATAATGTAATCAATTCATAGACAGATAAAATAAGCGTTTACAAATCACATACCACTATATCCGCCAAGTAAGGAAAAAAAGCGAAAATTCTGTTTAAGAATTTTAATAGTAATAAAGTCGTAATCGTAACGTTTACAACGTTATCAGAAATTGTGCTGATAAGTAGATATCATAAACAACTGCACTGGAAATATTTTTATGGCAAATGTTTGACTAAATTTAGTTTCCTTGCTAATATATTTTTCATATGAGAACAAATAGCAGGTTTTAATAGAAGGTTGCAAAAATAAGGAAGTTCGCGAGAAAATGTTGCTTACATCTGCGGAATATACCTTGAACCGTTGCATGGTGAATCGCTGAGCTATTTATAGCTGCCCAGTCTGGCTGTGTTTACTAAATGAGGTTTCAGCATAACTTGTATGCTGGTAGCTCATATTACTTACAATTTCCATTGTTAAAACAAGTGTATTTTACGCATAGAAGTTACCTTATGTGACTAATATTCTGGAATTATAAGATATTCATATTGTTTGTTATGTTTTTGAGTCACATGTGGTGAGAAATATTTAATGAAATTAATTTTGATACTCAACAATGATAAAATAAGAAAATTCATCACTTTCCTGGAAGTCGACTTATAGTTCAATTATATGCAGTGACATCATGCACAATTGGACATGTCGGCAACATATGCCGAGGTGCCACCAACGTCATTTAAAGAACAAAACCGCTATACCTAAATATGAATTAATAAATCTTATTAACTATAGTAATATTTAGTAACCAAAGGAAAAAATTTTAAGAAGAAGTTGGTCACACTTTTAGGCCTTTAAGAAGGAATTTAAATTATCAAGTGGACTGTGGATTTAAATTGTGGTATAATTGCTCAATTGAATCTCAAGGACCGCAAATGTGACGCATCATTCAGTCATAAGTTACTCGAGGGATTCACATGTCGAACATATTGATAATAAACACCTGTCTTAAAAGGACGAGTTAGCTTAAGTAGTATCTTCTTCTTCTTATATATAAAATAGATTGCAATACTAATGTCTCGCTAAAACTAGAGAACGACTGGACCGATTTGGCTTATTTTGGTCTTGAAATAATTGTGGAAGTTCAGTGAAGGTTTATAGGAGAAAACGAGAAATCAGAAATATTGAGAAAACTGATTTTTTAGTAGGTGTAGTTATTTATTCATTCCTGTTCATAGTCAAGACAAAACAACGGGACAGCGTGTGTCGGGACAGCTAGTAGGTACTTAATACAAAACGTCAATTAATTTTATTTGTATAGTCTACGTTAAATTACTTTGACATTTTTTTGAAAATTGGCGTAAAATTATACTATGATATTTTATCCCAGCCAATAAAATAACATTCAAAAATAATTCTGTCTCTACTAACTGACCAAGAAGGAACGATAGGAGAAGTAAATAGATCTGTTATTTTACTCACCGAGATTTTAAATAAGAGTAGGTATACTTAGTGCTAGGAATGGTAGTTGGTACAATCAATAAATTGACAAAGTTTTATCACAATCGGTATGACATGACCTGGATATGCGTCAGACAGACAGACATTGATTTTCAATAAGCATGTGCATTGAAGTTGATATGGCAACGATATATAAAACAAACATTTCGCAAACATACGTTCACCTGTCCAATTGCATATTTGGCAATGCAACTTTTCAAACTGGTTTTCATTATGCAGTTACTGGACTGAACAGTTGTTATTGACTTTTTTCTTAACTTACTCATATCACTTATTTGATTGGTATGTATTAATAGTAACCGCTATCTTTTTTAGATAGTTTAAAAATATTGTCGATATTTCTGAATTAAACTATATTTTAGTATACCTAATAATAAAATTTACCGGTTTTAATTAAGTACGTAACTTCATCTAAAAACTGAACGCTATTAATTACAACTTAAAAGTAATCTACATACTAAAAGAATAATATTAAATAGCATTCTCGCAGTTTCTATTACCTACTGTAAATTGAAAATAATGATTAAAACCAAAATTACTTTACCTCCGATAAGAAATTAGGTAAGTAAGTATGCATTAATATCAATATTACAATATCATGCAATAAGAAACATTTTATTGCAACCTAATCTTAGTTTAAGGGTAGAAAAAAAATGTTTCCTGGTAAAAAAAACTGAGATCCATTGCAAATTGGTCTTCGCACAAACGAATGAACGGCAAAAACGTGGTTTCTTTATGCTTCAGGAAGCACGGTATAGGATGACTGAAATAGCGATTGAGAAAGTGAAAACAGCACCACTTAAGCTAAACTGAATCAAATTGAAAATCAAAATGTTTCCTCATGAAATAAAAAATAATTATGGAAATTATTCGAAGAGACATAACGTTAATGAATACAATTACATATGGCAAAAATAAATTAAAATCATTAAATTGCTTCTCAATCTTCAATAATTATTTCTTTAAGATTTTGTACATAAAGCATTATTATTGCACCGAAATATTTTGTTTACAACTTTTATATTCACGCCGCACGTCGGCAAACATAAAACTTCGTCCAACCCGAGCACTCACCTTCCTTTTACGCGGAATTTTTAATAAATTACTATACCGATTAAATAATACAAAACTAAGTTGTCACATAAATGCACTTGCACAATAAGAAAGCGGTAAAATATATGTTTTGGTAGCGTTGCGTTCTCATTGCTCTGTGTGCTGGCGATGACTGCCGGTGGAGGCCTTGACTGATGCATGACATCATTCGTTAAGGGGAACGTGCGCGGATATTGTGCAATTATATTTTTGACCCTTTGTAATTTTTTCACGTTCCATTTCCAAATTAGTCTGTGTCTCATCCAGACGATCGACGTTCTTAAACTATCGGTTTAAAATCAATGTTTGTTAACATGGTACTTCCCCCTCTTAAAGATTTAGCAATAACTAAGTATATTATAAATTTGTTAGATAGCAGAGTAAATTTTGTCTTATATTGTCTTGAAATATTAGAATCGTTGCCAGTAAAACTATATCCACATTATTTTATACAATCTACTTTTTAAATTTAAGCCTGTTTTTTGATGCAATTTTACATTGCAAACACAATACGCAGTGTGCGTATTGTGTTAGCACAGCAAAATTTAATAATATCTTATATTTGTCATTCGTGATAAGGTCTGACAGAAAACTATTGTGTAATAACTAATGGTGATTAAATATTCTTATGAATATTTAATCACCATTATTGCTGTGGGAATGGATAGCTCAGGTCTCAAACAGCTAGCAGTTCAGATGTAACATTTTAAAATGTCTGTAGGTAATGCTAATTAAAATAAAAATGTAGTCAGATGGTTTTGATATTTTCTTATATCTATTTTTATGATGAACCCAAACAAGGACAAAGACAGTGGTGTTTTTAGTGATCCTTAATTAACTCCCCTGAAAAATGCCTAAATTAATAATGAAATTACAGTGGAGTCATTTTAATAGGTAACATTTGACGTCTGTCATTTTTATCTTCATAGTGAGGTGTCCTGCTTAAAAACATCGATTAAAGTGAATGAATCGATACGGACTTGAAACGTATGTGAATTTTAAAAATCATCAGGCGAATCCCTGTCCCATTGTAGCAAAGCTACATTTTTAACGTAGTTAATATCGCTAATAACGACGCTTCTAGCGTCATCTATAAGTTGTTATTGCTAATTATAATAGCTAATTTATACTAGACGACGCCATCTATTGGCAAACGTTTCTATCTGGAGCTTCATCTCGAATATTTCTTTAATGTGGCATATAGATTATGTATTACAGCTAGTTGTCAGCTAAAAAAAACAATATGATAGTAAGGGTATTTAAGGGCTGTCGCGAGATGACAGTCCTTTCTTTTACTGAATCCATAATTCATTCAAGTTTTTCTGGATACAAGTGTATCATATGTCTTAATCCCGTTTTTACGGTGAGTTTTTATTTATATCTGTGTTGTGAAGTTTTATTTGGTAAATCACGCTTGTAATAAAAAATATTATTTTTTCATGTAAATTATCACATTGTAAAATTAGTTGTCAAAATTTGATTGGCCAAACCACATGCTCATTTGTAGTTTCATCTTTCCGTTCTTGCATTGTTATAATATTAGGATGTTTGTATCCATACTTTCATTTGTTCTTTATATCATCTTTTATTTTGCTTACCCTTTATTTTGTCATGGTCACACAGCCCGTGGTTTTGATCGTTTGGGGTTAACATCATGGCGGCTTTGGGACTCCTACTCCACGTTTTTTTTTTGTATAGATTTTCCAGGGATCTATACTCCGGGTTCAAGGCACCGTTTTTCATGGACTTATGGCTGGTTTTCACACATCCGGATTTCTGAGTGCTGCTAGTTATTCCGGACTGAACTGACTGGTTTTGGAACCAGTCTGTTGAACCAGTCGCCCCTTGGACGATCTACGTCGCGGTGAACATACCAGCCTGAACGACAGAGAGACGCTACCGGAAGTTGGAGCCCAACTCGCTCGCGCCACGTACTGACTACACTCCTGGACCCAGCTAAGTGCCCGCGTGGTTAAAGCCCCTCCGATTCCCACAGACACCAAGAGGCTAAGCCAGATCTTTTGACCTTCTGCCGACGTCCCCTTTTTTTTAAATATATTTGTCACGTTGTTAATTCCTCGTTTCATTTACTTTTACCCGTAACACCATTATTATTATTTTTTTGTAAATTTAGGGAACAAAATAAGACAAGTACATAATTTAACAAAAAAATTGCATTTATTCAGTTGAACTATTAGAACTGTTTTTATTATTGTCATCTTCATCACTGCTGTCAGCACTCAGAGATATTATTAATTCATTTTCAATAATATTGTCTATTCTCACATCTCGTTCAAAATCTTGTAAAATTATTTTCTTTGTTTTCTCTACGACTTTTCTCCAGTCTTCTGTAGTGACTTCTGCACACGCAGTTTCTAGCAGTCATCATTTTAGCAGTACTGAAGGGTGGTTCAGTATTGTTTCACGCTGCATGTCCCTTTATTTGTGCCCAAATAAGCTAGAAGGCGTTATACTGGCAATGGTAGGGAGGCAATCGAATAACTTCGTGTCCATCCTCTAGGGCTAGTTCATCGATTACATAGCTGAGCTTGGACGGCTTAGTTGCTTTTACCAGATTTAACAACTCAACTTTTAATAAAGTTGAACTTGCATTCACACCATTTCTTACCAGCCATGAGACAATTTCTTGCTTTTTATTTGCTTGAGTTGGTGGTTTATCAACTTGCACAGAATGATACGATGCATTCTCCATTATAATTTTCGATGGGTTTTCTAAGCTGCCTAGCAGCTTAGAAAACCCAACAAACCACTCTTTAAAAACCTCAAAGTTCATTTCCTCATGGTAATCACTTGTAGTTTTAGAGGCGAATGCGAGGAGGCAGTTTGGAATAAAACCTTGAGAAGCTGATTCCGCGTGACATGTAATAAGTCGAGCTCCTTTTCCCGATGGAACTTTTGAGGTGGAGGCCATCATCGGTCCATGTCCACGAAACCGTATGGTTCGCATTCAACCATGTTTCGTCAATAAACACGACATTGTCCCAATCTGTAATTTTATTTACTTGACGTAAGAATGTTGCCTGCGTCTTTTAATGAACTCATTAGCTTTTCCCGTGTAGGATATTTTTTTCTCGAGTAATATCCATAAATGTGTTGCGAATTGCAGCAGCATCAAAATCATCAATGCCAACAATTTTCTTGTCCCTCGTTCTTTTTTCGGTGTACGTAAAGTATTATCTTCTGTGCCTGATGTATTAAGTATTTCTCTTTCAGAATTTGAGTTACTGTCCTCTTTCCTATTCCCAATGCTTCGGCAACGCGTACTCTCAGGTGTGTCAATCGTAAAAGAGGCCCATCGTTAACTGATTCACGTTCAAAATAATTATACAATTTCACCACTAGTTCGCGAGATTGACAGTTTAGCGTTTTCCCCCGTTTCGACATGGTAAGACTGTAATGTTTTTGTTTGCCAATCGTTAAGCAATCGGAGTCCAATTTATAGCCAGGTAAACGTCAGTAAGTAGTAGCAGTAGTCAGTAAGTAGTAGCAGTAGTCAGTAAGATCAGTTCAAAAAAAACCCGGGTCAGAAGAAAATAACAGAGAGCATACCAAAAACGCACAGTCACTTCGCACAACGACAAAAGACTGCGTCAGGTAATGGTGACATGACATGGCGTCATCGACAGGTACTGGTGTTGCCAGAAAGATCCCACCTAAATTGTACCTAACATCGATGATTTTTCTTTTTAGTTATTTTTTGTATTTTTATAGTTAGTTAAAAGAATAATAAATATAATTATGTTTTATTATAATCAGAACGTGGTTATTAATTTATGGTGATATTTCTTCACAAGTAATCATTGCATTCGATTCTACTTATCAGCTTTCGATTTTAAGAGTAACATCCCTAGTGTATAAAAAGAAAAACGGTTAACTGACGCAACATTGTAACGACGTTCAGTTCTTTAGATCAGAAATTGTTTATTATGTTTAGAATGGTTTATTAGTGAAAGCAAATCGTAAAATTACTCGTATCGGTCATTATTACAATAAATATGTAATCGTAATTGAAAAAAGTTAAGCAATTGTGCAGTTCTAACAAAACGAAAAAATATATTATTTTACAAGGAAACAAGC
The DNA here is from genome assembly GCA_037179445.1 of Phengaris alcon alcon. NCBI lineage: Eukaryota > Metazoa > Arthropoda > Insecta > Lepidoptera > Lycaenidae > Phengaris > Phengaris alcon. The sequence goes on along the minus strand of JAYRCH010000613.1, from coordinate 518,065 downwards.
CGTTACAAGGTTACGTTGTTGAATTTTGATGAATTGTCAAATGTTACCTATGAAAATGACTCCACTTTAATAGTGAATAAGTAGATCCTGATGGTGAGTATCTACGATCTTATGCTTTATGCAGCTGTGAGCCGTGAGGTAGTCATGAATACTAATCAAGGCTGACAGGTCACTCGCCCTGACAATGACATAGAGGGCGAAGTATCGAGAGTACTGTAGGGTTTTATACAAAAACTTTCTAAACTTGTGGTCTATTTGTGGTATTTTTTGCGTCTACCTGGCATAATTTTTCATGTTTTTAATATAATTTTCCAACTTAGGCATCTCTGGTCAGACAAAAACGGATTGGCATATATTGTTGGCTGTATCATCAGAAATACAGATAGTAAATAAAATTTAAAAACTATTTTTAAAATAAGAAAACATTTTTTTTGAGATTCAAATGTATTTTTTTCGATTTTTCTCAGTAAGTCTGAAATAAATTATTTAATAATGTAAAAAATATTCTTGCGAATAAAATGAGACCCCCTTTTGATGTCATCATGTAAATAATTTTATTTATGACTAAGGTCATTATTTATTTAGGTTTAACCAAAATATAAAATATAAAAATTACTTGTATGTCGAGGGATGGGGTGTTTTGTCGATAAAATAAAGGGGGGTGTTTTGTCCATTAAAATTAAGAATATTATCTGCTGATAAAATCTATTAACCTCGAGACGACACACACTGCATCTTCTGTGCGTATTAATTGAACGCCTTCCAAACGGCTGAACCGATTTGGATGATTTTTTTGTGTGTGTTCAAGTGGATTTGAGAATGATTTAAATTTACAATTTGGCCTACTGGATTATGTTTTATTAAATACAAAAATGTCTAACTTTTGAAATAAGCTGTAAAAGACGTGTGTACAGGACAACGTTTGTCGGGTCCACTAGTTACGAAATATTTTTATATAATATATATAAAATTATAAATATAGCATAATATAAATAAGCATTACAATAATTAGTAGGTATCATATTATACTTTTCCTTGAAACTGTAACACCGTCAGGTATCCATTAAAAAAACTTTCATGTATCGATTTAGATTGACGTTAAAATTGCTATAAAGTTATTCAATTTGGTAAAGAAAACCGGGTTAACGCTTTGTATGATAAAATTTCTTCGATGCCGCTGCTTGATCACGCGAGTAAACGTAACAATACTTTTTATAATGTAGAATACAATTTATTTTATTTTGTGTCTCATTTTAATACCTTTTTAAATATTCGGTTTATTGACTAAATATTTTAAATTCTATGTTACATTAATTTTAGAAAATTGTGAAATGAAAGCAATACTAATTTAATTTCGCATAAAATGAAAAATGGGTCACAATTTGCTGCAATTGCAGTTTTTATTTGCTCATTGCATGTAACTTTATACGTATTTTTGAAACGATACTAAAAAGTAAAAATATATGATTGTTTTAATACAGTCACAATATTTATCTGCTGTTACATACTTGTACAAGAATGAATTGTATGGAACGTTGTGATACAATTTTGCTTATTTATACCCTTTCTAGGTGTATTTTAATTTCTCAAAAAACTCAAATTATTATGAAATATTTAATTTATATGTTTTTCACTACATATAATATATTGTAATAAAACTTTGTCAATTATACTTCATGAGACACATCTATACGTACTAATAGCATACTATTTACTACAATATCTAAAAAAACTCACCTCCAAATCATTCTTGGCATGGTTCAGTTTTTCAACGTGCATTCTCAGCGCCTCCACAGTTGTCATCGGTTCATCTTCGATGGTGTTCTTTTGCAGAATTGCCATTATCTTCTCCACAAGCTGGCAGAAGTCTTTCCAGATTTCTAGATCCTGTTCTAATTGGGCTTGACGAGATTTGGCTGAGTTGAGAGTATTCTTCAGAAGTTGATTATGCTTCTGGTGTTCCTTAGATAACTCCTCTTGTTCAGAAGGAGTCAGCGATGGCCATATCTTATCAACAATATCTTGCATACGTTTTCCGACCAAGTCTTTCATTTCAGGCTCGGACGTATTAAAGAATGTCTTATGTTCCTCAAGATCAGACTCAATGTTTTCAAAGTCGGTGCCATTCTTACCCATACCCAATCTTATGTTGGCCTCGTTTACCCAGATATTTAATTTTTCTACCATTTGTGAATACTGTTGCCTATATTTCTTATTATCTTGCAAATGCTTTTCTCTGTTCACTAATTCAGCAGGCAATGATGTTTTCAAAGAATTGGCCTCTGAAACCATTTCCAATAGGCTTCCAGGAACACCATCATCATTCTTAATAATATCCGTGATCTTTGTAAGTTTGTCCAAATAGGATTGAACATTCTTGGCCAATGTAGCGTGCTCGATAAGTTTTTTGTCAACACTAGCGACATCCCTGTTCAAAAGAGGACGTGAATTAACAGCGGCTTCGTTATCGTGAAGCCATTGTAATATGTCTGATAAATCTGAGGCAAGCTTTTTATGTTCAGCGGCTGCTTTTTCGTGTTCTTGGCGTTTAGATTCAACAATTCTTCTTAGTGATAATAACTGTTGTTTCAAATATTGTAACAGTTCTGTTATGTTATTTCTATCTATGACCGTTCCTTCAGCTGCTATTTGTTGTCCTTTGTCTGTCGCTGTGGCTAATAAACCTTCACATCCTTGAATCTTTACGATAAGGTCATCATAACGTTTGATCTTGTCTTCAAGCGAATCGTTAGACTTTTCAATGTCTGATACCCGGTCGGCATGTTTTGAAAGGAAATCTTGTATTTCCTTGATGAGAGCGAAGAACTGCTCACGCTGAAGTAGAAGTTGTTTAAGCTTAGATATTTGATCTTCAATTGTGCTTTCAAGTTCGTCTTGTTTTGTAAGAATGTCTTGTAGGTCATGAAGATTGCCTCCTTGAAGCTCATTGAGTATTTTCTTATTATTTTTGAGATCTTCCAATATTGTTTCGTAAACTTGAATGATCGGATGAACATCTTCAACTTTGCTTCCAATTGGTTTATTCAGTGCTTTAAGTTTGTTTTGGATTTCATTTAAGAATTCTAAAGCAGCTGCAATTCTAGCTGATGAGTCTTTGTAGTCCTTAATATGTTTCATTAAAATATTCTTCCTATCGTTAATCATAGCATTAATTCTGGCAAATCTATCACACAAAACATTAACTCGTTCTTTAAGTTGTAATTTGTTAGAATCAGAAAGTGTCTCAATAATATCTTTTGATTTGTCTTTAATTTTATTTATTATCTTTTCAATATCTTCCGCTTCTTTGCTAAGTTTTTCAAACTTGGCTAATTGTTCTTCTAACAGTTGAAGATTCGTCGTTCGTAATTCAGGTGATGCAGCCACTTCAGCTTCATTAAGCCAGCTCTGGCACTTTGCAACGTCTACTTCAAATTGAATTCTGGCTTGTAATATTTGATTGAGAGCTGCTATTTTCTCATCAATATCAACTTTCGCTCCAGTATATGTTTTGTTAAGGTCTTCAAGGATAGCTTGTAGTTTTGTGCGGTTCTCAGGTGAGCAATCTCTTAGCACGGTATTGCCTTGCCTCATTATTTCCTTAAGTGTGTCGTTATTAAATGAAGACAGTTCACTTTGATGCTGTTTATGTACATCTAATTCGTTTTCTACTTTAGCTACTTCTAATGGAATGGGTCCTCCTAATTTTTTTATTTCAGCTATTTTGGTTTTCAACCATTTTTTAGCCTGTTCAATATCATTTTCTAGTTTCTTTCTACCTTCGACACAGCCATCTAATCTGTCAATTTCTTGTTTTATGAGAGTCGCTAGTTGCTTTTGTTTCGAAGCTAGTTCAGCTAATTCTGCTTCAAGTTGCATTTGCTCGGATGGTTCAAGCTCACCTTGAATGTTGCTGACTTTCTTTTCTAATGAATCTATAACAGTTTTCTTACCATCAGTTTCCTTCAAAAGGTTAGCAGCTTTCTTTTGCCTTTCTTTAGCAAACTTGCTGTCGTAACCTAATGGCTCTGGATGGACGATGCCATTAATTTCTTTTTGCAGCCAATCATTTTGCGCAGCTACCTCTTGTTTCGTGCCATCAATAGCTTTGTGTGTTATTTCAAGCATTTGTAATTTACGTTGAATGCGTTTGGAAATATCGTAGTACCTTCGCTCTACAGATTTCATCTAAAACAAATAATTAAACAACATAAAATTATTGAAATAAATATATAAAGTATAAGGTCTTGCGAATTTTATTTTTAATATCATATTAATACTTACTTGCTCTTCCACTTGTTGAGATTCAAGATTACTGACAATATTTATAACTTTTGTTCCTACATCCTTGATAGTATATAATTTGTCTTTACCACTTTGTCCAAATTCCATAAATAATTCTTGAATAGCATTAAGCTTTTGTGGGCAAGGGAGGCCAGATCCTTTATCTGCTAAGCTCATTTTCTTTAGTACGGAATCGAACCAATCGTGAATCTCTTGACATTTGTGTCGGAAGTTATCTATTATAGCTTGATTGGCCCTTTCTCTTTCTATTGCTTGAACTATTATTTTTTCCAATTCATTTAAGTCTTCTTCCAAGTCAATTTCGTCTTCTAGTCCTAAATACAGATATAGTTATTAATAAAAATATAATAATAATAATTTATTACTTTTTCATAGTTCTAAGATAATAAATGTCTTTTATTTCTTAAGTATACGTATTATAAACATTCTTAACATTCTATTTTTTAAGAGATTACAATTTACAACCTAAGTCTTAACAGTATTTTGTATCACAAAAGAAAAATATTACCTTCAGTAGGAATTTCTGTTAACAGCCTGTTTCTCTTTTCTGCTATTGAAGATAAGGCGTCACTCATGGCTACCATGTCTTGTTTAGCAGCTTCGGGTCGTAGCTTCGAGGGGTTAGAAAGCCAGTCATTAGCCAAAGTCTTGTGCACATTTATCCACTCTTGAATTTCAAGCACCTGTTTCATCGCTTCTTCCATTCCACTGACAGTGTTTTTAAGCTCCTCCAAGTGGCTTTGTACCTAGATAAAATGTTAAATGTCATAGAGGGTTTTAGAGATTGATAAAAAATATTATTTACAATGCAGTGCAATTTGACACAAAAATCCTCACAAACACAACAAACCGTGCTCAAGCGCTTACCTTTTTCTCTAAAGTCACGAGTTTTTCGTTGTATTCGGGAGCTTCAAGACTCTTAAGTAAAACATCGATGCGAGTGCTGCCAACGTCGCTTATATGTTTCTATGAACAAAACCATGCATCACACCAAACAGTGCAAGTTAGTATAAGTGATTATTTTTATACAAAGATTCCTAAATACTTAGTCTGGCCATAAATACTGTTACAATTAAAAATAAACAAAATATTACATTTGAATTTGGAGTCTGTCATTTTTATGTGATTTTTCATTTAATTTTCTGATTTTGGCGCCAATACATTGTACAATATTTTGCGTAAGTGGTCAAAATAGTAAGGGAAAAAATTCTAAGAAATCCTGTCCGAAAGCAAACGATTTTATCTCGGGAGATGAAGATAGCACCTAGAACCATGTCGCGTATTTTAAAAGATTACTTAGGCCTATTAGAGACGTACTGGTGATTTCTTAACTGATAATTTAAAACTATCAGTTAAGATAACTTGTTTATGGATGAGAAAATGTTTGCAATTGAGCAACAGTTTAACAAACATAATGACCGTATTTATGCTCAAATCTCTAAGAAAGCTTCCTAATTAGTGGACAGAGTGCAACGTGGGCACTATCCGACTTCAGTGATGGTTTGGTGGGGTATTAGCTATGAAGGAGTGACTGAGCCATACTTTTGTGAAAAAGGTATCAAAACATCGGCACAAGTGTATCAAGATACCATTCTTGAGAAGGTAGTGAAGCCCCTTAACAACACCATGTTCAATAACCAAGAATGGTCCTTCCAGCAAGACTCGGCGCCGGGTCATAAAGCTCGGTCTACGCAGTCTTGGTTGGAAACGAACGTTTCAGACTTCATCAGAGCTGAAGACTTGCCGTCGTCTAGTCCCGATCTTCATCCGCTGGATTATGATTTATGGTCAGTTTTAGAGAGTATGACTTGCTCTAAACGCCATGATAATTTGGAGTCCCTAAAACAATTCGTACGATTGGCAGTAAAGAATTTTCCCATGGAAAGAGTGCGTGCTTCTATTGATAACTGGCCTCAACGTTTAAAGGACTGTATAAGCTTTTTATATTTTAAATTGTTTTATATTTATGTATTAAACTAACACACTGTAAAAGTAATAAATGTTATTTGCAATAGATTTTTTTTTCTTTGTTTCAGTATTTATGGCAAGACTAGGTATAACTTGAGGATTAAAAAGTATTTGTAATCAATTAAACAGAAAAGAATCAAGTATATTATTAAATTGTTATTTGTATTCGTTTTCCAATATCTTATTTGATATTGCAAATTATTTAGCTGCAAAGCAATGTTACTAAAATCTTTATCTTACCGTATAAAAAAAATACTAACCTAAAAATCTTTGTTTATGTGTTTAGATGACTTGTGATGTTTTCCTATATCTACACAATCCGAGTCGAGTTTATTTCATAGTGTTAGTAAAAAAGCTGCATCAGACGTGAAAAAGCAACATAAACACTAGATATAGCTTTGTGCATTTGCAATTCGCAATATTACCAGGTGCAGAAAATACGAATCCAACGACAAGCTTATCTAACTACTTAAAATTCAGCTACCCTTTGTACAATATTTATTTTAAAATTGATCTTACTTTACAATTCAATTTTATGCACGTTGGTTTATATTTTGGACCTGGCAATACAGCTAAAAGTCTGATTTAGTAGGTACAAAAATCTGAAAATCTTAAGTTAGCTTGGGCAGCAACAATATTATCTTTAACAAAGATATAATAATAACGCTTTTAGTATTAACTTAATAAAACTTATGAAATGTTATTCACTACTAACTTAAAATATAAAATTGATTCTTCCTTGAGCGGTCTTGTAGTAACAAAAGCCTTGATTATTATCGAAAATGTTATCTGATTTAAATGTTGAATCTAATATTATAAATGTGAAATATTGTTTGTATGCTTAAGCGGACTTAAAGAGAATCATTATTTTCTCTGTCCGTTGTTTATAAGTTCATTTTTTAAATTTATATAGTATTTTAACTTCTGTAGCGAAAAAGTAAGCAAAACATAACTTCACGTTCAGTAACAAAACTTGGCTTTCTACTCACGGGCACAATTTGAGAACTAATCGAAAAAGTAATTAGTATGTCTAATTGACGAGAACAAGAAAGCTCGAGCGCCTATATTGCGGTCCCGTTAGGAGAAAACCAATTTAATCAAGGAGTCGTGCTGAGAGAACCTGTGAGGAGGCTCGTAGTACCTGGTCAATAAGGTCTTCTAATCTCGCTCGTACGCGTAGCTCGTTCTGCGGTATGGGTGGCGGCGCGGTGTCGGCGGGCGAAGATGGCCGAGAAACGGATGCGGCTGCAGCGGTACAAGCCGCCACCGCTGCGCCGAGACGAGCCTTTTCAGTTTGCAGACGGTTGTGCAACCCCTGTGATTGAATAAAACATACAAAAAATAATCCAGTCCTGCCCTGTTTTTCTACCTGGCTCTTTAAACAGTAACAGAAGCTTAACATTTTTTACTTACAGTAGTATGCTATTTTTTCTACACTACATACTAGCTTGAAACTATTCACCATGTAAGGAATAGTTAACGTATGAAGGATATTAAAAAAAATTTGGAGTCAGGTTTGGTAATATAATAAATAAAAATTACCATCCTAAGTGGTACATTAAATGAACTTCTTACCCTAGCTTGTTCAAGTAGGTCGCGTCCGTGTGCTAAACCATCAACTGGAACATCCAATTCGGTGATGGCTGGTTCGCATTCGTCCAAATTGTTCAAGATGCTTTCAAGCGTATCTTCATACTCCTTGAATTTAGCAAGACCTTCTCGCAAACGCTTTTCAATTTGCAGCGCTGTAGCCAAGAGGCTCTTATGACTGTCGCTGACATTTTTCAATTGTTTTCCAACAGTATCGCGGATGGATGGTGTTGTTGTTTCGTAACGTTCAATCTGAGCTCGTCCCTTAGCTTCCAAATCATCTAATGTAGATTGATATTTCTGAATATCGTCTAACAACTCTGAATGCTGAGCTAATTGCTCTTCCGTTTGTTCTCTATTTGCTATATATAAAGAGTTGTGAGCCATGAGCTGGAATGATATTTGAAGTAGCCACTTTTCTGTGTCTTGAAGTGATTGATGGTACTGATTGTAATCTTTAACTTCAGACTCAAGATCTGCTTTTTTAGCAGCGCATTTGACCTTAAGAACTTCACATTTCTTTTCTATTTCAGCAACCGACGTTCTTACTGCTGGTTTTCGCGCCCAACTGCTAAGCTCTGCCGCTTCGCACTTTAATCGTTCAAGTTCGGGTGCCTTTTTATCGATTTCATCTTCAATGTGTTTGTATTTCTCAAGTAGAGTTTTCATCTCACCCAACTCACCGCCGGTTTTTGGTACTTTATCTAGATTTTTCTCTGTGTCTTTGATCCATTGATTAATTTTATTCTTGGAATCTTCGAAGTCTTCCCATTTACCGATAGCAGCCTTGAGTTGCGCTGTTATTGAATTTAAGTTAATTTTAAGTTGGTCCCAACTTTCTTGTAAAACTTTGACATCATTTCTAAGGCCATCTTGCTCTTCCGGTGGAGTGTTATTGAGCGCTTTCTTAAAAGCTTCTTGCAAAACAACAAGTAAATGATGACCTTCTGTCATTCTATTACTGACAAGTTTAACGGTCTCTAGCTTATCTTTTGTAGTATCGAGATCCCCTACTCCAACCGAATCATGTATTGTTCCGTGCGCTGTCTCCAACCATTTTTGTAATTCGTCTTTTGCCTTGATAAATTCTGTGTGGTCTGAAAGATTCTTTTCACCGTTAGATACCAAGCCCTGAATTTTTGTAAGAAGATTAGTGTATTCTGTCTGCAAATTAACAGTCTTATCGCGAACCCAAGAACAAGCACTTAGCTCCATCAAATTTTCACACCTATCATTAAGTTCTTCTAGAACATGTTTGTTTGCTAATGCTTCCTTAAGTAAATCCTGTAATATAATAAATATGTGAGAAAAAGATAATGTAGAAATAATCTAGTATAATCTATACAGTATCTACTTACCCGACATTTGTCTAGATATTCTGGTGTTATCTTGTCAACCTTTTGTAACACGTTCAGTTTACCATCAAATTCTTTAACCCACTTTGTCATGTTATCTAGAGTTTCTAGGAAATCTGACCATGCTGTGAGACATTTCTCATGTAATTTCTTTGTGTCTTTACAAATCTGTTGAAGATTCTCCCATTCTATTTTCAATTGTTTAATTTCTTGGTTGATGTTATCTTTTCCTTCATTTCCTGATGTTTTCGAAACGGCGTCACTCAGCTCAATAGTTTTTTTGAGCAGATTTTCGCCTTTAGGTAAAGAACTTAAGACTTTTTGGACATTCTTTAATTTCTTTTGAACTTCTTCTTTGTCACCGTGTGAGTCTGAACACTGTTGTATATCAATTTTGCAATTTCGAATCCAATCATAAAAGCTATCATAAGATTCCTTATATTTAATGTGTGAGTTAACATATTCTTCTAATTTCTGAAGGAAAAAAATCAGATAATGAATTTAATTTTTTTTGTTACAAATTACAATTCAATTCAATAAAAATATGAAGTTTAAAATATAAGAAAATACTTACACTTATGGTCTCGTTTACAGATTTTTTGGTTTCATCATATCGGTTTAGAGTATCATCAATGTCTTTTGTTTTCAACGAGACATCTTCTTTTATTTTATTGTTTAATTTATCCACCAAATCATTATGTGAATCAATATCTCTGTTAAATGTTTTGAATTTTTCAAGCTTTGCTTTCTTTTCCGAAAGGTCATTAAGAAGTGAATCATCTAACTGTATCTTCTGGTCAATATCGTCTAGCCACTCGACTAACAATTTATGAATCTGAAAAAGAATAACATTATTGACAAATGTTACAAAAATGTGTTAGTATAAACATACATCCTATCCTACTTGTCTTTAAAGATACACGTTTGGAAATTTCGACATTGTTTAAAAAACTGCAAGCATATTGCACCATTATGTAACTTACAGTAATCATCATCATCATCTGGTGTTGGTGTATCGTATGAAGATACACCAACTTATATACAATCCTGATGGAAGCTTGGCACGTATACAATTATACTTACAAACGCTTATTTTAAACTTTCTTAAAATTATTAATAATAATATAACAAATAGGACTAAAAAGTGTTTTTTTTTATTTAAACAAAAACTGAAAACCAAACTTCCAAAACTTCCAAATTAAAAATGCACATTAAACTACATGACCGTTTTTCAAAGCTTACTATTGAGATAGGCACATCCGTTTCCCGTCTACTTTTAATGATTTTACCGCCTTGTGACGTCACATCCGGTTGAAATCAGGTTCTCCCGCCATTACCAGGTGCTTTTGGAGCGAAGAATTTTCGCCATCTTAAATCATTGGCGTTTCGATTCCCGTCGAGTGAACACGCGTCCATAAAGTGTTATAATTTAACAAAGTCCACCATTTTGTTGAACACTCGCAAATAAGTTCATGGTTTTATAGTGAGCATAAAAGGTTTTAATAAGTATTTTATTAAGTATTTCATCATGGATGCGTAAGTTTTTCCTTTTATTATCTTAGTTTTAACGGAGTTTCCGTTCGTAATAATTTTTACATTTAGTGTAGTGTTTAAGTTTATATAATTTTCAGTGGTCCTAGTGACGATTTGAAACAGAATAATAGCGCTAAGAAAAAAACTGTGACGCGAAGGCAAACAAGTAGCTCTAGCGATGATAGTTCGAGTTCGTCATCGAGTTCATCGTCAGGGAAGCGTAAGCCTTCACACCGCCGCCGCGGACGTCGCAATAAAAATAAGCACCGATGGAATACCGACCGAAAGCTTGAAAAATTAACAAAGGAAATTGGTGAGTTACGAAAATATGTGTCTTATAATAACAAGCACATTGAAAATGATAGTAATAGCTATGATAATATTTCTTTAACTTCTGAAGTCAGCCGTGATCTTTATAATGACACATTTAATGAGCATGCTTCTTCGGAATTCACTTTTAACATTGAAACTAAATTAAAGGAACCTTCTATTCCTAAGACACCAGATAGTTACTTAAAATATTTACTTGAAATTCAAAGATTCGATAGTTCAAGTTGGAACGAAGTCCGCTATTGCGGATACGCAAAAGTTGTACAACCACATGCCAGGTTACTGGAACTGGAAATAAACGAGGAGGTGAAGGCGTATGATTCAAACCGTCATGTCTCATTCCGATAAATCATACGCAGCATTAACCTTCTGTGTATTTAAAACAACGCGAGATTATCCAAAATAATTTGCGTGATTTGATTACTTGGGCTGATTCAAACGGCTTTAATTCTGAAATATTAAGTACTAAGCTTGAGGAGTTATTTGTTAAAGGTGAATTCCATAAAGTTTCTAGTGACCTATTACAATTAGCATGTGGTCATAGGTCGGAAAGTATTGAAATGCGTCGTGATGCCATTCTTGCTCATGTTCGCGATCCTTTTATGAAATCGTCCTTGAACAAGATTCCACCCTTTTGTAGTCATTTATTTAATGCTGACGCTTTTACTAGTGCTTTAGAAAAAGCTGGTGGTGTCCGCAAAACATTTTGGCCTAATAATAATACAGGTTTTGCCCGCTCTTCACAACCTGGAACTAGTAAACGATCGAACCGTCCCTCTGGGGGACCAGGTTCTTATAGGATTCCATCTCGTGGTAACTATAGATCGTATGATATGCCTGCAGATCGTAGGCATCTGTCCACTCTCGGGGAGTGGTTCACATAATCCTGGCTCTTCGGGAGAGCCCAATCAACAGGAGCCACATCACTATAATGGCCCTAAGCATACAAAAGGACATAACGATTCCTTTCGTGGCAGAGGCACAAGACCCGGTCCAAGACCCTATGGGGCCCAGCGAGGTGGTCGTAAGCGGCATTAGTCTCCCTCTGCCAGTAGAGGAAATTCTAAAAGATCGAGACAATGACTCGAGACATTTTCAGGCCGGTCAGTTACAAAAATTTCTACCCAGGTGGCAAACGATCGGCGCACCAAATGTAGTTTTAGAGATGATTCAGGGGTATCGGGTACCCTTTGTAAAGAAACCTCCACTTACCTTACCAACCTTGCGGAAACGATTTGCCAATACGAGTGAAACGAGAGAGATGACTTGTATAATACGAAAAATGAAATCCCAAGGTATCCTAGAACGAGCAAAAATCTCTCCAAGTTTCGTTTCCTCGATATTTTTGGTACCAAAAAGCGATGGAACAATGAGGCCCATTTTCAATCTGAAAAACCTCAATCGGTACGGTACATCCAGCCAGACAAGTTTCGATTAATAAACATGCACCGAATACCGGACTTTCTACAGGAGTACGACTGGCTATGCAAAATAGAAATTTCACAGGCATATTTCCATCTTCCGGTTGCGAAATGTCACAGACGCTTTCTGCGGTTCATTTACAAAAACGAGTTGTTGCAAATGACGTGTCTTCCTTTTGGACTGAGCACAGCTCCAAAAGCTTTTGCTACAATATCCAATTGGATAGCTCAAGTACTCCGCAATCAAGGTGTAAGGAATGTCGTCTACGTGGACGACTATTTATTAGCGCATCAAAACCAATCCACCCTGCGCAATCACGTAAACATGCTGATAGCTCTCCTAACACATCTCGGATGGCATATCAATTTCGAGAAATCCACACTAATTCCTCAAAAGAGCTTGGTGTTCTTGGGAATTCAGTGGTTTCCTTGGGAAAACAGAATATCACTGCCAAAAGACAAGTGCAACAAGATCATTCAGAGTCTAACTATGATCTTGGAGAAAAGGTACGTTACCTTCAAACAGGTACAAAGCTTGGTGGGACTTTTTTAACAGCCTCCGTGGTCTAGTGGTTTAGAGCTTGGCTCTCGACTCGGAGGTCGTGGGTTCGATTCCCGCATTGGAACAACAAAAAATCTTGTTTCCAAGTTTGGTTAGGACAATGCAGGCTGATCACCTGATTGTCTGACAAGAAAGATGATCCATGCGTCGGAAGGGCATGTAAAAAGTCGGACCTGCGCCTGATATCTCACCAGTCGTGTCGGTTATTCGTCCCACTGGGTTACGAGAGTAAAGGAAGAGAGAGTGCTCTTGTGTACTGCGCACACACTTGGGCACTATAACATAACTCCTGCGTAGCTGGCCTGTTTTCAATTAAAAAAAAACTGGCCACCGTCACTGAAATCAGTGTGGGGAGCTATTATGGTGGGACTCCTAAATTTTGCCAGCTTTGCAGGTTAAATCACCGTTTTCTTTTGAATTTTCTGAACTCTCTTACAGATGATCCAAAAATGCGGCATTGGTTACCTGCAAATGTCAAGAACGAAATTTTTTGGTGGATAGAGAATTGTCATGCCAGTACAATTTTGCATCCCCCCCCAGCGAAGCACTTCCTGACCACCGATGCTTCAGACATAGCTTGGGGTGCCCAACTCGATAACCAGTCATTAACGGGGTCGTGGCTAGTGTCCGAACAGAACCTTCACTGCAATCGGAAGGAAATGCTGGCTATCCTAAGAGTCTTCCAAGCCAAAGCTGCAGAACTACGCAACAGCTCCATACTTATACAGTGCGACAACAAAACTGTCGTAGCTTATCTACGGAACGAAGGAGGCACTCGGTCATCCCCACTGAACGATTTGACTTTTCAGGTTTTACAAATAGTAGACAGATACGGTATTCATTTTCGAATTCATTACATCCCTGGCAGGCTGAACAATCATTCCGATCATCTTTCGCGATATCAGCAACCACCCGAGTGGCATCTAAGGCCCAGTTGCGTAGAAAAAGTATTTCAAAAATGGGGGACACCAGTAGTGGACCTCTTTGCGTCAGCCCGAGCTCACGTAGTGTCGAATTATGCAACATTGAATCTGGCCGATCACCAGGCAATGATACACGATTCTTTCAGCATTTCATGGCACTTCACCCCAGCGTGGGTCTTTCCACCACCCTTTCTAATTCCCAAGGTCCTAACTCATCTGAATCGGTCGTCCGGGGTCTACCTCCTGGTAGTCCCGAGGTGGGAGAAGGTTTATTGGCGAGCCGACGTGAAATCTCGGGCGCTGGCACCTCCGTTCGAGTTGCGGAACCTCGATCGTTGTCTAATAGACATCTCCACGGGAGAGCCGCCTCCGAAAATCGACCGAATTCAACTGGAGGTTTGGAGATGTGGGGGTGGTCTGAGGAGGTAAGATTTTGGAATGCAGAACAGCTTAATTTATTAAAATCATCTTGGCGTCCATCTACTCTTAAAACATATGAGGTGGCATGGAATCGCTGGAAAGAATGGTGTAGAAATCAAAATACTAGCGAAATAGGGTGTAGTGCATCCACTTTGGCAAGATTTTTAGCCGACCTTTATCTAAAGTACAATTTTTCTTACAACACTATACTTTTACATAAATCTGTGGTTTCAACATTAAGTAGTGCCAGTTTTTCACGCCAGTTAAGTTCACGTTATAATCAAACACATATTAAAAGCTATTTCACTTAAAAAACCTAAAATATATCTAAGCCTCTAGTATGGGATGTAAATGAATTATTAGTGTTTTTGAATAACATGTCGGTCGATTTTGATAATCTGTTTCAAATGGCTAGACATACTGCGTTATTATTATTATTGTGCTGAGGTAGACGCATACACGACCTCACGTTACTATGTGTAGATTCTACTCATTATCTTTCTGTAAATAGTAGTATAGTTTTATGGCCTAAGTTCGGGTCAAAAACAGATTGCAGTTCTTATAGACAGTCAGTCTGGAGACTATCACCGAATTCTAATTGTCAAAAATTAGATCCTGTTTTCTGTGTTAAAAAAACCGTATCTTTGTTTCAATGTCGTCGAAATGAAGGCAATTTGTCTCACTTATTTATAACGCTTCGAGGTCAACCGAAACCAGCCTCTCGCGCAGTAATAGCCGGTTGGATAAAGTCTATTTTTCGACAGGCTGACATATCAGCATCTCCGGGTAGCATCAGATCAGCTGTGGCGTCCAGAAATTGGGTCGACAACGTTGATTTCGATGAATTATTAGCGCGAGGGAATTGGAAATCTGCTAATACTTTTAAAAATTATTATCGTCGTGAAATCTATAATAAGAGTACTAATTCTAGATCTAGCATTACGAATTTATTTCAACCTGTTAATTAGTATTAATTTAAATCATAATTAACATGCTATTATTTTTCTAGTTTTGTTGTGCAAACACAACATCTTTATAATTATATTGTGAAATTAGAATAAATGATTTTAATGCAATATTTAAACATTTTGTTATACCCAACTTTAGACTATCACATTGGCGTTTTTGGAAACCATCACCAGGCGATAACAAACACGTCTCAATAGTAAGCTTTGAATAACGGTCATGTGGTTTAATATCGGCGTTTTACCTCACAATAAAACGCTTATTAAACTACTTACCTTATTCAAAGCTTAACTTTTTATTGCTGCCTGGTGATTTTCGACGCAATGATTTAAGATGGCGAAAATTCATCGCTCCAAAAGCACCTGGTAATGGCGGGAGAACCTGATTTCAACCGAATGTGACGTCCCAAGGCGGTAAAATCATTAAAAGTAGACGGGAAACGGATGTGCCTATCTCAATAGTAAGCTTTGAATAAGGTAAGTAGTTTAATAAGCGTTTTATTGTGAGGTAAAACGCTGCTAATAAATTATGAAATAAATCATATTTTCTAATTCCAGTTCAAATAATATCCTGATAAAATAATATTTTATAAAACTCACGTTCAAGTTGGCCGGTACCGACTTCAAAATTATGAAGATTGAGTAAATAAATAGTTAAATTTTTATCCGAATTCAAAAGGGGAATTACATATTTAGAAAATAAGATTTACGTAATTCATACTTTTTCGTGCATTTTTATATCCCGAAAAAGTATAGTATTCCCGTGGGAACTATATTTACGATTCTATATTTTGATTAAATATATTATTTTTATTTATCACGAATAAATGTATCGAATAACGATAATTTACTTTACTTTATTTACTTTATTTTACGTGACTTTTAATTCCGTCTGATTAAAAAGATAGCATGTGATGCTTTTATTGTGGATACATCCACGCGCGCGTTAATCGCTCCAATCACTCGCTAGGCCATAGGGGTCAACAAGGGTCCATAGGGTTACAATTATTATTTGTGATTTCAATATCTTAATTATTGTTTCTAAAATACTTTTGAAATATATAAATTAGTAAATAATGATTTTAAGTCAGTAGTGCGATGTTGTAAAAAATGTCACCAAATTAGAAAAAATTAAAAGTAAACTAAGTTTACTGTACCTAGTACTCTATTTCATGTACCTATTATACCCAGACGGAATAAAAATCACCCAGTATAAGCTGATAATTTATGCGTACCTTAGAAATGTCATCGAATTGCGAGGCTCTGGCCGTTAACTTATTTCTTATATCCTGTAAATCGGCTATTAACTTATCAAATTCTTGTTTCAAATTATCAGTGTCCTCTTGAATTTTTGCCGCTCCTACTTGTTCTGTGTTCATAATAACCTTCTCTTTAAGCTCAAGGAGATATCTTAGTTTATTTTGTCCTTGTTCTAGCGATTGACGTAGCAATTTCACTGTATTTAGTTTACCATTTACTTCTTGAAGTGTATTTGGTATTTCGGCACATTGATTAAGTTTTTCACGTGTTCTATCAAGCCAATCTTGGCATTCACCATATAAAGCATTATGTTGTTGGTGTTCCTAGTAAAGATATATTAATTATTAAATACTTTTTTATCTTTATTTATCAATAAAAATACAAAAACATTACATTTCGGCGCAATATAAACTTGTACAAGTTTTACCATACGCCGTTCAGTCGTCGTTTCACATTTTGCAATAATATGTAAATATTTATACAAGTGATTAAAGACATCACATACACATCACATATTCACATATGCATCGTAATTCATAATAATTCATTTAATGTTGTTTAAAACAAAAAACAAAAAAAAAGAAAGTAGTTCATTAGCATTTTGTTTAAAAAAACATAGTGGAAAAAACTAATTTTATTAGTGAAATGAGGAAAGCGAAGTTAACATCTAAATAATATTATTCTTAATTTCATGAATAGTGTGAGTACTTACCTGATAGTGAAGTTCCAAGCGCTTCATTACTTCCTTCGCTAATGATAGCAGAGCATTGTATTTTGTAGTAATTTGTGTTATTCCATTGGAAACTCTGGTATCAGCGCACGTCTCTAATAAGGCCTGCGCATGTACATTCAGTTTGTCTAACTCTATTTGCCAGTCAAATAGCGTTTGAAGATGACCCTGACAAGTAAAAAAAATATATTAGATTCGATGAAAAAATTAAATTACCTAATTAATATATTATGGCATAGTAAAATATTATTTAAAAAATACCTGGAACTCCTCAAGAACTACTTTCTTTTGTTCTAAATTATTTTGCAGTTTATTGAAAGACTGAACAATTGCTTCAGTCTTTGACAACCAATCCAAGGCTTCCTTGTACTGCTCTTCATATTCTGTCCATTTTACAATACCACCTTCAATTAGTGTTTTCGTATTATTTAATTGCTCTCTGTAAATATACGTTTTAATTTTACACATAAATTAACAAAAGAATTAAAATGTAATTAAATATAAATTGCCGACTTACACATAAGTATCGTATTCTTCTTGCATTAAAGCCACCTCTTCCTCAATTTCCTCTCTGTCTTCGTCATCAGCTAAGCTACACGATATTTCGCCTTGTTCTAACGCCTTTTGCAATTTAGCTTGTCCTTCTGGTAATTCACTTTCAAGGACTTTTAGTTGAGACATCTTACTACTTAAAGATTCTTTATCACCTGTAGCGTCTGAACATTTACCTAATTTTTCTTTAGCGGCTCTAATCCATTGGACAAAATCTGTACCAGCATCTATAAAAGCTTGATGTTGTTCTACCGTCTCTTTTTGTTTTTCATATAGGTCCTTTGCTTGTTTAGATAAACTTTCATATTTACTCGTTATTTCAGATGCTGGAGTTTGCTGCATAAGTTCCGAAGCCTTAGAAGTTACAGACTGAATCATGGGTTCAAACGAAACTATATCTTGAACAATATTGTTTGTTTGACGAAGTGTAGCCTTTCGTTCACCAAGACTTAAACCAGTCGTCAAACCTGAAAGACGGTCCTGTCCCTTTTTAGATTTTGCTACTTTTTGTTCACACACTTCTTGAAGTTTTGCTTCTCTGTCAGATATCCATTGCTGGAGTTGCGAGTAGCTAGAGCTGTAGTCGGCCCATTGAAGTAATGAAGTTTCTAGGTGCACCTTCGCTGTAGTCATTTTTTTAACAAGTCGATCCCATTCATTTTGTAGTTCTTTAAGTTCTGTATTTATTTTATCTTTTCCATCAGATCTTGTATTACGCAACACCTTTTCTCCGCTATTCACAGTAGCATGTACAAGGTTCTGGCCTTCTTCTCGGCGTTTTAGTAAGTCTTCGATTTGACTTAACCGTTTTTGTAAAGCTTCTTTACTGCTATTACTACCGGCTTCACCACCACTTCTTGTAATTTCCCAAGCTTCATTGATCCATTTTTTCGTCTTAGCGTAGTTGTCATCATAGTTTTGATGTTGTTCATAATTAGTTTCAACTTTCTTCAGAACATCATTAGCCATGTTAACAACAACTTGATATCTTGAATTTAAAAGTCTTAGTTGATTATTGACGTACGTATCTAAATGAGACGATAATAAACCAGCAGAAGACGAATTAAAGTTATCAATGTCACTTTTGCCCTTATTTAATTGATCTACTATTTCTTTTACTTCTTTTACTTGATTAGCCTTTTCTTTCGCAGTTCCTAAAAGTGCTAGTTTGTGATTTTTTATCAGTATTTCTTTTTGTTGTAACCAATCTGATATTCTTTCATATTCGTCTTTGTATTCGCGCCACTGACTCACAGTTTCTTCTAATTGATTCTTTTGTTGTTTTATTTCATTAAACAAATGATCAAAACTCTCTTTAAGAGCTTTCATTTCATTTTTAACTATTTGTTGGCCCTCAGTTGAAGTGCTTGCTAAGACAACTTCTCCTGTATGTTGTAAATGTTCTAGTAGGAGGTCTCCTTGAGCTTGCTTATTGATGAGGGCGTCTAAAGGAGCTACGGAATTTTCAATAGCCAATTTATCGCCCAACGGTTTAGATTTCATTGAAGGAACTTTCTCTCGAGCTCTGCTGAGCCATTGAATAAGTTCATCATGTGCTTCCTTGTATAATCTGTGATCTTTATATTGCTCTTCACGGTCGGTTAAAAGCTTTTTGATTTTATCGTACAATGAGTCAGATTTATTCAAAACTTCTTGAGCTTTCGAAGCTGCTTGATTTTGTTGACCAGAAGCTAACATTTCTGCGGCTTTAGTTTTAAGGGTGTCAACATCTAAGCGTTCGCAACGTGATTTTTCTTCAACTTCTTTAAGTTTATCAAGCTGTGTTCGCTTGTCCGACATAGTTGCTTCAAATGGAGTCAATTCTTTTAGCATAGTTTCTATCCAATTATTGCTTTTTTCTATAGATTGAATCTGTTCTAAATAACCAGCCCATTTTGTTACTGAATCATCCAATATGTTTTTGATTTCTACCATTCTAGATACTAAAGCAGACCATTGTTCTTGTAAAGCCACTAAAGCGTTGTTAATGGCTTCATGGCCAGAAGGGGCTGTATTCGCCATAACATTTTGAGCTAGCTCAACTAACGCTTGTACTTTTGCGAAACCTTCATCTTTAGTAAGTAAAAGATTCTGTATTAAGACTTGCTTAGTTTCAAGATCATCTTGCGAGCATGTACCAAGATCTCCACAAAAGTCTAACTTGTCCCGCAATTCTTCAATCCAGTGTGAACATTCTGTTATATTAGTACTAAACTCTTGGTGCGTTTTAACATACTGGTGCCACCTGTTAGTAACATCTTTAATCTTCTGTGATAACGCTTGATATTTTATAGTAAGGTCAGATATTTGAGAACTACGAGATGCCAGCATAGATGTGTATAGTTGTTGTGCTTTTTCGGTAATACTATCGATTTCAAGCTCTTTTGCACGTACCTCTCCTTGCATTTCTTGAAACTTTTTATATTGTTCCTGTTTTTCTGGGAGTGTTGCTTTGAGATCAACAGCGTGAATTTGATTATCAGTATTTCTTATCCATGCCAAACATTCATCTTTCATGTTTTCATATTCATTCCATTGTTGTATTTTATTTTCCAAAGATGCAATGGTTTTATTAATGAAAGATACTAAGCCCTCCCATTCTTGATGTGAAGAGTCTATTTGGTTGCGTATGTTAGTTTGGCCACTACTTATTGTATCAGGCAATACTTTTTCACCCAAAACACGAATTTTATCGATACGATTTTTTTCTTCAGGTAGTGTAACTTGAAGAGATTTAAGCTTTTCGATGTTGCCACTCAAGGCTACTCTTTCTAAGTTTACATCTCCCCAAAGTTGACAAGTGTTATGAGTAGCCTCTACCCATTCTTGCAAGTCCATAACAGCTTTACTATATTGCTGATGATTGTTTACGATAGCTTCATATTGTTCTACAAATTTCTTAGCTCGATCAAGTATAACGCTGTGTCTTTTCTTCAATTGGGCTATATCTTTAGCGATATTTTTATCAACATCAAGTAAACTATGAGCTCTTTCTTCTAACTCCAATATATCTTGCTGGTGAGCTATGGCGTCTTGCAGATATTTTCTATATAAGTCCAGCTGTTCACGTTTTTCGTCTAAAGTAGCTTTTAGTTCAATTTCCTTAGGTAGATTATTTTCAGCTACTAGAAGCCATTCTTGGACAGCTTTTAGATTATCATTAAATGATGACCATTTAATGAGTTCGGAATCC
Organism: Phengaris alcon alcon; assembly: GCA_037179445.1. Lineage (NCBI taxonomy): Eukaryota > Metazoa > Arthropoda > Insecta > Lepidoptera > Lycaenidae > Phengaris > Phengaris alcon. Next base: position 496,958 of record JAYRCH010000613.1, on the reverse strand, counting down.
AAATCAGTATCTGCTTTTGTAACACTTTCAAACATATTTTCAACAGATTGACGAATTTCATGAAGTTGCTGTTCTATCAATTCTTTTCCTTCGGGAGATGTCGACGGATAAAGTTTCTCACCTAGCTCAACTGTATTATTTACTAAAAGTGTAGCATTACGACGCTGGCTCAATAAATCCTTCAAATTTTCACGTTTTAAATTAATTGCTTCTGGGGTGTTAGAGATATTTTTTTGAGATTCGTCGAACTTATACTGGGCAGCTTTTATCCAATCGCTACATTGATTATATTTTTCTTGGTAAGAATTATGCTCATTAACTGCTTGCTGGCACTTTTTGACGAGTTCTTTTGCTGTTGAATGTACGGACTGGAACCTTGATGTCATTTGTTGTAAATTCATTGCTATTCTAGTATCGTTACAGTTTTCAATCAAATCACTAAATTCGTCTGCTAGTTTATCGACATCGTTTTCAGTCTTTTTAAGGTTTGCTAGAATAGCCTGTAACACAAAAATAGAAAAATTATATTGTATAAAACAAATCATTCATCATAAAATACATCATTCTAAGACGTAATAAAACACTTTAATTATTATTACTGTTATTGTTTTAAAATTAATCTACTTTACAATACTATATTTAATTTTGTAAAACATTAGTAAAAGAGATATAATTAATCTTGCGAACAAAAAATAAGTTTGCGACTGCACATGAGCATACCGTATTACTGAATTTGGCAGCGAATTAATATGCTGGCGACTAAATTACTAAACTGGCGAAAGCACTCAGATGACAAAAAATGCGAAAATCGGCAGATAAAAAGTGGCGAAATTTATTTCAAAAAAGCACCGAAATGTATAAGTTGGCGACTTAATTCCGAGTTGGCGACCATTATACGATGTAAGCATGTAAGCAGCTATAAAACCAGATTGGATTGATAAATTAATGGCTGCTAAAAATTCAATTTACAGGCTACGAAAAATAGCATTTTTTGGTACTACTGAAAAAATTGTGAATGCTCTACATTGAGTATCTCAATGTAGAGCATTGTATAAATATATAGAAATGTTGGAAATTATTTTTCTCCCATCATGAAAAAATAATTATGTAGTTGTAGGGCTCATAAGTGGGAGCAATTAATCATTATACTTCGTCTTTTTCTAGAAACCTAGAAAAGAACGAAGATATATTGGTTATTCAAATGTTATTACAAAAAAACGTCCGCCATATTGGTATCAAAAAGTTATCAAAAAATGGAATTTTGTACGCTCCTTTACGATTTTTTGATGCACCCTCGGTTCAATGCTTATTACATTTCTTCAATAACCTACATAAGGGAAAAAATGTGTGCCCATTCTCGAATTAAATGTGTGCTCTCAAGTTGTCACCAAGATGGTCATGTGTTCGCAAAAATAATATCTATCTGCCAGTTTGGAATATTCAGTGAAAAAAAACTGGTATTCTTTAGTCGCCAGACTAGGAATTTTTGTTCCTAATATTCTTTAGTCGGTTTTTTCACATCCGAAATTTGATTGTTATGTCGCAAGTTTAAGCACATGCCTTAGTAAAAAAGAAAATATAAAAATAATATAAAGATTTAAAACCTAATGAAGAATTAACATGTAGTAAAGATTACATAAAGGACACCGGCATTTTACCTTCACAGTTGAAATATGTTTCTATAGTACTTAGGAACCCTAAAATGTTCTGTTAATAAGTAAATTTAATAATTATAAAAAATTTCATAAAGTATTTTCGCCAAGAGGTTATAGTAATTTTTAAACTCGTAATTACATTTAAGACGTTGCAAATATATTACATAAATTATGAAAATTTTGTGATTAAATTGTAACAAAAGTATTAAAGAAGACTGCATTATTTTTATTATGATTTTTAACAAAAATTCCAATTTTAAAGTAACATGAAACGAAACGTTAAACCACATTACCGTTATTCAAAGCTTAATATTGAGAAAGGCACGTCCGTTGCCAGTCTACTTTTAATAATTTTACCGCATTGTGACGTCACATCCGGGTTGAATCAGGCTCTCCCGCCATTACCAGGTGCTTTAGGAGCGAAGAACTTTCGCCATCTTAAATCATTGGCGTTTCGATTCCTGTCGAGTGAACACGCATCCATAAAGTGTTATAATTTCATGAAGTCCGCCATTATGTTGATCATTCGCCAAATAAGTTCATGGTCTTAGAGTAAGCATTAAGCACATAAATTTTAAATAAGTTTTTATTAAGTAATTCATCATGGATGCGTAAGTTTTTCCTTTTATTATCTTATTTTTAACGGAGTTTCCGTTCGTAATGATTTTTGTTTCGTTTTAATTTTTTTGCTTCAATTTTAAGCTAAAGCTGATACGTAAGTATCAAATACGTTATCCAGTTTAGAAAGCAAACAAGTAGTTCCAGCGATGATAGTTCGAGTTCGTCATCGACTTCATCGTCAGGAAAGCGTAAGCGTTCACACCGCCGCCGCGGTCGTCGCAATAAAAGTAAGCACAGTCGGAATACCGACCAGAAGCTTGAAAATTAACAAAAGAAATTGGTGAGTTACGAAAATATGTGTCTTATAATAACAAGTACAGTGAAAATGATAATGCTAATAGCTATGATAATATTTCTTTAACTTCTGAAGTCATCCGTGATCTTTATAATGCTTCTTCGGAATTCACTTTTAACATTGAGACTAAATTAAAGGAACCTACTATTCCTAAAACACCGCATAGTTACTTAAAATATTTACTTGAAATACAAAGATTCGACAGTACAAGTTGGAACGAAGTTCGCTATGCTAAGGATGTTTTTTTAGAGGTATAGTATTTTAAGCTGGCTACACTTTTTTAACTGGCGGCCATTTTGTCAGCTGTCAAGTGATTTATGTTTAGTTTGATTTGGCATTTCAACATGAATAGACTGACGCCTGAACAACGCTTCCAAATTGTGCAAATTTAATTTGTAAATCATGGTTCTGTTCGAAATACGTATCGCGCACTATCCATGTCCAATTTGCGGTCAACATAATCGTCGATCAGAGCATTTAATTCAATTAACTATGGAACGTTTTCGGACCACGTTTACTCTAAATGATAATACGTATCCACAGAGACTGTAGTGCGTACATAAGAAGTCATTGCTGCTGTAGCGCGTAGCATAGAGGAAGACTCGAATTAGTCTATCCGCCATCGTGCACAGGAATTGGATATGTGTCCATCCACTTTATGGAAGATTTTGCGGAAAGATCTTGGTTTGCGTGCTTACAAAATCCAACTCGTTCAAGAATTGAAGCTACACGATCACCTAGAGAGGCGTAGATTCGGTGAATGGGCCTAAAACAAGATTGCCGTTGATCCCGATTTTCATAAGCGAATTTTGTTTAGCGATGAAACTCACTTTTAGTTGAATGGATACGTCAGTAAACTAAACTGCCGTATTTGGAGTGATGATAATCCTCAAGTATATATTGAGACACCGTTACATCCAGAAAACCTGAATGTTTGGTGTGCTTTATGGGCTGGTGGAATAATTGGTCCATACTTCTTTAAAAACGATGCTGGCCAGAACGTTGCAGTCAATGGTGACCGCTATAAGGCCATGATTACTGACTTTTTCGTTCATCAATTGAACAACCATGATGTACAGGAGCTGTGGTTTCAACAAGACGGCGCAACATGTCACACAGCTCGTGCCACAATTGATTTATTAAAGAAAACGTTTGGTAACCGCATAGTTTCACATTTTGGACCCCTGAATTGGCCTCCAAGACCGTGCGATTTAACGCCGCTTGACTATTTTCTGTGGGGATATGTGAAGTCGCTAGTCTACGCCGATAAGTACAACCCGATTGACCACTTGGAGGACAACATTCGCCGCGTTATTGCCGATATACGGCCACAAATGTTGGAAAAAGTCATCGAAAATTGGACCTCTAGATTAGATACGCCCGAGCAAGCCGTGGTGGTCATATGCCAGAAGTCATATTTAAATTATAATGCCAGAAGAGTATCTTTCGAATAATGTAAATTTCATGTAAATTTAAAAAAAAAACATCTTTGTTTTATTCCATTTCAAAGTTCTATACCTCTAAAAAACACCCTTTACAACCACATGCCAGGTTACTGCGAACTGGAAATAAACGATCTCGTGGTAACCATAGGACATATGATATGCCTGCAGATCATAGGCATCATTGTTGTCCACTCTCCTCTCGGGGAGTGGTTCACATAATCATGGCTCTTCGGGAGAGGCCAATCAACAAGAGCTACATCACTATAATGGCCCTAAGCGTACAAAAGGACATTACGATTCCTTTCGTGGCAGAGGCACAATACCCTATGGTGCCCAGCGAGGTGGTCGTAAGCGGCATTATTCTTCCAGTAGAGGAAATTCTAAAAGATCATGACAATGACTCGAGACATTTTCAGGCCGGCCAACTGCAAAAATTTCTAGCCAGATGGCCAGCGATCGGCGCACCAAATGTATATTTATAGATTCCGGGGTATCGGGTACCCTTTGTAAAGAAACATCCACTTGCCTTACCAACCTTGCGGAAACGATTTGCCAATACAAGCGAATCGAGAGAGACAACTTATATTTGTACGAACAAAGATCTCCCCAAGTTTCGTTTCCTCGATATTTTTAGTGCCAAAAAGCGATGGAACGATGAGGCCCATTTTCAATCTGAAAAACCTCAATCGGTACATCCAGTCAGACAAGTTTCGATTAAGTGAAATCTCGGACGCTGATACCCCCGTTCGAGTTGCGGAACCTCAATCATTGTGTATTAGACGGGACAGCCGCCTCCGAAAAACGACCATATTCGCCTGGAGGTTTGGAAATGTGGGGGTGGTCTGTGGAGGTAAGATTTTGGAATGCAGAACAGCTTAATTTATTAAAATCACCTTGTCGTCCATTTACTCTTAAAACGTATGAGGTGGCATGGAAATAACGGTGTAGAAATCAAAATATTATCGAAATAGGGTTGTAGTGCATCCACTTTGAAAAGATTCTTAACCGACCTTTATCTAAAGCACAATTTTTCTTACAACACTATACTTTTACGTAAATCTAATCAAATGCATATTAAAAGCTATTTCACTTAAAAACCTAAAATATCTAAACCTCCAGTATGGGATGTTCATGAATTATTAGTATTTTTGAATAACATGTCGGCCGATTTCGATAATCTCTTTCAAATGGCTAGACATACTGCGTTGTTATTATCATTGTGCTCAGGTAGACGCATACACGACCTCACATTACTATGTGTAGATCCCAATCATAATCTTTCTGCAAATAGTTGTATAGATTTATGACTAAGTTCGGGTCAAAAACAGATTGCAGTTCTTATAGACAGTCAGGCTGGAGACTATTACCGAATTCTAATTGTTAAAAGTTAGATCCTGTGTTAAAAGAACCATATCTTTGTTCCAATGTTGTCGGAATGAAGGCAATTTGTCTCACTTATAACGCTTCTAGGTTAACCAAAATCAGCCTCTCGTGCAGTAATAGCCGGTTGGATAAAATCTATTTTTCGACAGGCTGACATATCAGCATCTCCGGGTAGCATCAGATCAGCTGTGGCGGCCTGAAATTGGGTCGACAACCCGGATGTGACGTCACGAAGCGGTAAAATCATTAAAAGTATCTCAATATTAAGCTTTGAATAAGGTAACTAGTTTAATAAGCGTTTAATTGTGAGGTAAAACGCAGCTATTTTTCAATACACCGATCAGCGTCTAGTGACGTCATTATTGTTATGCCAACTTATTTGAGGTTATAAGCATGAGTCAACGCGGCTTTTTATCGGAGCATTGGTGGTGTTGTTCTGATAACCTGATGTTAATGGATATTCCATTTTAAATTTTTATAGAAAAATATCTTGAAAGTTGAGAAAGTATCAAAAGTATGAAAGCCACGTTCAGGTACGACCAGTGACAGTCAGGTGTGACGTCATCGGAACTGTAATTCCGTTTTCTTTTTCTGTTTTCAAAAAACAGCATTTTTTGCAATAAACTACAATGTTTTAATTTTATAATACTCGTGGCCTATTCAACATGAAATCCTGAAAAGAAATCCGCATACGCTTGTCTATCATAATAATTAATATTTATTAATTCTCAGCGAAAAAAATGAATTAAGAAGAAACATTCTGATGCTATTTAATATGTCTGTAAAAATTAGCTATCTGTATTTTTATTTATAACGGTAAATGTAACATGTATTTAAGAAAGATTTTGAAGAAAAACCACTTGTTAATAGAACGATTCTATAAATATATAGAATCGTTCTATTAGTACACACAATATTGTGTGCCGGCGTCCTTTTAATAAGAATAAAAATACTATGTTTTTAATAATTACTAAGTTAGAATATTCAGTTCGTGAGATTAGAAAATTCACTACTAAAAATTAGACTACCTCCCACTAGTGCTCGTTACAATAAGTTCTTACTTGATCCAACGGTTCATGAAATCTTTTAACCTCATCTAGATGAGATTTGTGTTTATCAATGGCTTTATTTACATCCTGTTAAAAATGTTTATTATCAAATGTTAAATACAAAATACGCGCATAGTAAGAGATAAAAAATCATACCTGGTATTTATTAAGTTGATCTATCTTCTCTTCAAGAGTTGCTTTAGGGGTATAGTTCTTCAGAGTCGTTTCTGTATCACCCAACCAATGTTGCAAGCGATCATTAGCACTTTCAAATTCAATCCATTGTTGAATTTTCTCTTCAATTCCACGTTTTACATCGTGCGCAGTAGCGGTAAATTTCTCCAGATCCGCCTTCAATATAGCCAATTCACGAGACATTTCTGTTTTGCCTCGAGGCGATAGTTTGTCACCACTATTTTCAATGAGGTCAGTTAGTAGCTTAAGTTTAGTGTTTCCATTAGGGACAGCATCTAGCAATACTTGAATTTTTGCCAACTTACTAACCAGTGCAGCCTTGTTTCCAGTGTAATCTGATAAAACATGAAGTTGATCCCACAATTGCTTTTGGTAATCTTGAAGAGACTTTTGCTGCTCCATAAATTGTTGGTAAATTTCATAATGATTTTCATGTCTATTAATAACGACTGAAAGTCTGCTAGTAATTTGATTATATCGGTCCCAAATAGATTTCATTGTAGAATTCATTTCCTCGATTTCCTTTTGTCCTGCCTGTAAACTAGCCGCAATGCTTTTAGCTTTTTCTGTGACGGTTTCGATAACCCTCTTGTGCGATGTGATTTCTTGTAAAAGCGCTTTATTCTTAAGCAATTTAGATTTTATTTCTTGCGCTGAATTAAGTACAGTCTTTTCTTCCCCTTCTATTAACTTTTCTTTTTCATTTAACCATGCTAACGTTTGCTGTAACACTTCCTGGTAACTTGACCACTGTAATGTTTGGGATTCAAATTCTTTTTGTTGATTCATTATACCGTCATTAAATTTATCCCACCTCGCTCTTAAATCTCTTATTTCACCTCGAATGATTTCTCTACCATTTGTTGCTGTTTCTGGTAAAACTTTGTCACCAGCATTAGTCAAGGAATTGATTTTATGTTCTCCGTTATCCTTTTCTAATATAAATATTTGCAATTTATTGCCTTTGCTTTCAATATCAAACTTATCTTCTTTTTCAATCATCTGTGACAGCTGTTCTTCTAGAGGCTTAAGCCATGAGTCAAAATCAATACGAAGTTGATTGTATTTTTTGTGATCTACAACTAACTCAGACCAGTGACTGACGATTTCTTTAGATATTAAATGGAGCTGCTGGTATCGGTTATTTATCTGAGTAACTAAGGATTTTAACCTTTCTACACCGCTGAGTTGTATGAGACTATGAGATTCATCTACGAAATTGTCAATTGCTTTTTCTTTTTCGTGTATTTCGTTGCGATTATCAACACTTTTTTGCATTTGGGCTTCTTTCTCTTGTAGTGTTGAACATAAAGCTTGATCACGACATTTGGTTTCCATGTCTTTTAACCACTCTGAGATTGATTCAATAGAAGAGTCAAATTTGTCCCAAATTTCTAAAGTCTGTTTGAGTTTTCGTTCTGAAAGACCAATACTTTCGACTCCCTTTCGTAATTGATCGTGCAAGTTATCTATTTCAGACTTGATAGCTGCATTTCCTGATTCCGATGTACTTTTACTAACGGAGGCAAAAACTGAACGTATTTCATCTAGCTTATTTGAACCAATTTTTTCGATATCTTTCATAGCAATAGCAGACTGAAGTTTTCGAATAATTTCTGGTTTTTCGCCGACCGCGTTTTCAATGTCCAATATTTTTTCTGATTGCGATCCAAACCAATCTTTGTAACTTTGAATTAGTTTAACTAACTCTTCGTGTCTCCTAACACAATCTTCTAAATTATCTTGGAGATTTTGTGACTTTGTTACAATATTTTGGAAAAGCTGTTTAATAGATTGCAAATACACATTTAATGATGCATCATGAGTTTGATCAACTAGTTGTTGAGCCTTATCACACACGGATTCAACTAATTGTTGATGAGTCATTATTTCTTGGTGCATTATTTTATGATTTTGGAGTTGAGCTTTCTTTTCTTCAAGCGAGGCTTTGAGTTCTGTGTGACGCTGCATTGCTTTTTCTACATCTTTTAACCATTTTGTTAGTTGCTCTTGGGCTAGTGAAAAGTCAGAAAATTGCAAAAGACACTGGTCTAATTTATTTACAGTTTCCTGAAAACTATCACCAAAGGTATCCCATAGACTTCTCACTTTACGAATTTTCTGTCGAATTATTTCTCTTCCATCGGGACTCGTATGTGTATATAACTTTTCACCAAGTCCCAAGAACTCTTCAAATGCTGGTGCTTTTTTGTTTCTTACTTCATATAGTTCTTTCGCCTTATTTTGTTTTGCTTGCAAAACAGCGTAGTCACCAACAATTTCATTAAGATCTTGTAAATCATTTAGCATATTAGTTAGCCATTTTTCCATCTCAACGTATTCAGATTCAAATGTTTGATGTTCTGATACGAAAACTTCATACTTCGAAATAATTTCATTGACAAGATTACTCAAAGTATGATACATAGTAGCAAGTTTAGAGGTTCTAGATATCAGTTCTGGTTCTTCTGTTATGTTCTGTTTATTAGTAAGTTCAGAAAATTCTACATTTTTAGAAGCAAGCTCATTTTGTATTTCCTTAACTTTTTGTAAATGTGCAATTTTAGCGTCTAAATTACTTTTCAAACTCTGGTCTCTCAGTTGATTTTCTTTCACTTTCAACCATTCTTCTAAGTCATCTAATTTCTTTTTATTTTCGGACCATGATTTCATAGTATCCTTAAGCTTTTTGTCGTGCTCAATACATTGGAGCGCAAATTGATCCCAAGATGTCTTAAGTTGCTCAAATTCACTTATAAGGACTGGATGTCCATTTGGATTTGTAGTTTCTAAAACTCTGTGCAATCGAGTCTTGAGGTTACTTATGTCGAGATCTATTTCAGATCCTTTTGATATAATATTTTCAATTGACGAAATTTTTGAATCTATATCATCCTTTTGTTCTATAATGGCATAATTAACCAAACTGTTTTCAGCAATAACGTGATTAACAAGATCGCGTATATTTTCATACATTTGTACATATTTTTCATGTTCTGATACGTGAGTATCATAGATGGATATTCTGTCGTGAAGTTCTTTAGAAATGCGTTTGTATCTGTCTAATATGTTCTCAAGAACTTTTTCAGTTTCCTCATCGGGCATTAACTTTATTTTTTCAGCTAGTTGCGACAACATTGCTTGATATAATTCAACTTCTTGGTATAAAATTTTACTGGTATGCAGCTGAGCCTTTTTCTCTGGGAGAGTTGAAGATAATTTTTGATCTCCTATTTCAGCCTCCTTGTCATTGATCCATTTTTTCACTTGATTAAATGTGTCATCCAACGATGACCGTTTGTTAATAGTAGTTTCGATATCTTTAACTACATTATTTAGCGAATCAATAGAATCTTCAAAAGCGCTCCTTAATGATCTTAATTCATTACGAACCTTCTCTCTGTCTTCTGGTGTGATACCACTGAAAAGCGCTTCCCCTGATTCAATAGAAGAATTCAAGAATTTCTGGCCTAATTCCTTACTTTCATATAATTTTTTTATGTTATCTAAGTCTGCAGCTATAGGTTTACTGTGTTTGGTCATTGCAGATACTTCTGATACTTTTTCGTTTATTCCCTTAATCCAAGCTTTGAAATCAGCTATAGCTTTGTCATATTCCTTTTGATCATTCTTTAGATCTTTTAGTCGATTTAATTGATTATCCATAAATTTACCAACGGTCTGATATCTTGTTTCTAAATGATTAATATATTGCATAACTCGTGAATCAGGACTCTGTGACAGTACTTTATTACCAACTTCAACGAGATGTTTCACTTGATTGCCATATTCTATTACTTCTTTATTTATTTCTTCAATTTCAAAAATTTTTTCTTCTATATTATTTAAATCAATCAATTTTACAGCCTCTTGTCTAACTCGGTTTTCTTTGTCTTTAAGCCAGTCAGAAACGTTCTCAAGGAGTTTTTCGTAGTTTTGCCAAGTTTCGATGTTTTCTTGTAGCCTTTTTTTAATTTCTTCGTAATTTGAAGTTAAAACATCTAGATTTTTCTGGGCCTTTTCAGTTTGTGCAGCTGCTTCTTGCGCAGACACAGGCTCTGCTACAGCGCGTAAAATATTACAGGAGTCTTTTAATTCGGTTATTTTTAATTGACAATCTGCAATGCCATTTTCAACATCAGCAAGTGCTGCGCATTTTACCTCTAAATTATATTTATCTGTAGATGCATCGGGCATACACCACCTTGTTTTGTCGTCTAATATTTTCAAATTTCTATTAAGCATACTTAATTTGTCCGTAAAAAGTTTTTGTAGGAATGTAAGTAATGTGGTTTCAGTTTTATTAGCGTGCAAAACAACGCTTTCAAAACGTTTTTGCAAAGTACTTAAGTCTTTTGGCACTAACGATTCATAAAATCCAGGATAATTAGAATTAATTTCTGATACATCTTGAGTCAAGTTATCAATATCATCGCTAAGAGTTTGAAGTTCAGCTTTGCACAACTGGCATTTTTTTAACCGATCTAAAATCTTCGCATTGTCTCCTGACATATCGTCACATTTAATAATATCGTCTCGGATCTTACTAACGTTATCAGAGAGCTTTTTGATGCTTTCCTTAAGTTTGCTTTCTTTGGATTCCAAAGAAGAAACAGCGGTTTCTAGATTACCAGCTAACGATTCCAATGCTTGAAATTCGTTATCAAGATATTCTGTTATAGACGTAACTTGACTTGTTGGTATATTTTTATTAAGGTTAGTTATTTGTTCACATTTGGCCTTAATACTATTTTTTAGGCCAATGTATAATGACAATTCATCCTTGTATTTTGTAAGATGGTTTTGACCAAATCTTATTTCCAAGTTATCACACGCATTTGCTAGATTTTGTCCTGTTTCACTCAACCAAGACACAATTTGATTCCTTGTTTCATCAATTTGTCGCCAGACAATTAGTTGAGATTCTAAATCTTGTATTCTTTTTATAGTAGCATCATTATTATTTTCCCATCTTGTTTGTGAGTTGAGAAATGCTTCTTCAATAGGACTAGTGTCAAAACCACCTAGTGTAGATGCTTGCTTTAACACAGATTGTTTTATTGACTCCATTTGGTCCAGTAAACCCTTAGACCTCTTCAATATTTCGAAAGCCTTTTTAGCTTTTTCCAATGACTGAGCAGTCTGTATATAATCATTGGGTGCTTCTTTACAACTATCATATAATTGCTCGGCACGATTCATTTCTCTCTCAAAAGCAACAGAGAAATTGTTTAGTTCTTGTGATGTTGACGAAAGTAAAATGTATTTATTCTTGGTATCTCGTACAGTATTGACAAGTTGATCCCAGTTGTTGTCAGCAGCCGAAAGAGCATTTTGGATTGTTCCCATATTAGGTTGGTCTTCCCTCATGAGGTGTAAGCCTTCTTCTCGAAGTTCTTTGCGAATAGATTGCTTTTCTTTTAGATCTAAATCGAGCTTGTCAAGTTTCTCTGTTATGTCTTGAATTGTTGCTTCAGTTAGTGGTACGGGTACCTGAGATATCTCATTAAGAGTCATTTGAATGTTGTGGAGAACTTGCGACAAAACGTTATGTTGCAAATTGAATTTGTCCCAACGCGCCCCAACTTTTTGTACTAGGTCTCTCTTTGTCGTAACTTGATTTAACAAAGAATCTGCATTAACTTCAATCTCTTTAACCAAACTTGTAGGGGAAATTATACGACCTGTATGCTGATCTGTAACTTTTACTTTTGATGGACCATCTAACAAGGCAACATTACTCTTCCATTCTGGGATTTTATAAAGAATGCTTTCTAATTCTTGTCTTAAAACATCATAGCTTTCAGAAGTTAATTTAGGTCCATCTATCTGATATTGAATATGGTTTAGCTGTTGCTTATTATCCTCAAACCAATTTAGAAGTTCAGACCATTTTTGCAAAACGCCTTTATTATGTTGTATATTTGATTCTATAACTTGATAGTTTTCAGAAATGTTAGAATATGTATCGCTTAAGGATCTGGTTTCTTCGGGATGAGACAATAAAGTCATATTTTTCACTTCAGTATAAATGTCAGTAAACTCTGGGGCCTTTGCAGCATGCTCTTGTAATAAGACATGCATAGACTGAAGAGATGGTTCTACTTTGTCAACGCTAATTTGATCATAGCTATCAGTCTTTCTCTTAAAGTCAGTAATCCAATTATCGAAATTGTGTAATTTCGCAAGAAATTCTTGACGTACAATAATTTTATCTGATAGTTCATTTATTCTAGTCCTTGTGGTTTCTGCCAAAGAATTAGTTCTTTGTTTAATGTCTGCCACCTTATTTTTCAAAAGTGTTGCTCCCTCTGGTTGAATATTGTGACAAATAGTATCACAAGTTTGTGAAAGAGTTATAATCTTTGCCTGTTGTTGTGAAATTTCATTTCCAAAAGATTTTAGTATATTTAACTCACGATCAAGCTTTTCGCTTTGAGGAGTTTCAACCAAAAGGCTGCGACTGCTTACAAGTTTTTCACCTTCTTTAACCCAAGTCTCAAGTTTTTCCGCCTCTTTATCGAAATTTTCCCAGTTAGTTATCAGTTTCTCAAGTCTATTATTCCATTGATCTGCCAAATCATGCACGACAGCCCACCTAGAATGTATGGCATCGACCTCATCCGGCGCCGTAGTTTTACCTGATAGTTGATGACTAACGCTTGAAAGTATTTGCAAATTCATTAACTGTTTGTCAGAATCTATAACTAAAGCTTTAGACTGTTGTTGAAGTTGATGAGCTTCTGGCAAAGATGATGGTTTTGGAATGCTTCCTAGTTTAATTTCCGCTTCTTCTATCCAAGGCTTTATTTCAGCTACTCCTTTCTGATATTTCTGCCAGCTAGCAAGATCATGTTCTACTATTTTCGACTGGTGTTCCATCGAACGTTGTAGATCTGCAACCATTTTTTCTAAAATAACAACTTCTCCCTTCAGTCTATTTGCGTCATGAACTCTGTGTTCGGCTGCTAATTTATTTCCTTGATCCGCAACACCTCGTATAATTTCTAATTTTTCTGATATGATTTTTTGTAAAGATTGGGATTTTTCTAGACGTTCTTCAGGTGTAATATTGTCTGATTGTATTTGAGATATTAAAGATGGACTTTCTTTTTTTATCCATTCCCGCACGTGTTCTAATTTATTTTCAATTTGGACCCATTCCTTATTGAATTTTTCTAAATGATCTACCTTAGTTTTTACTTCTTCTTGCACCCTGTCCAGTTTGAGTTCTATGGTCTCTAAATCTTTTTCGATCACAGGTTTTGGTTTATTCGCTGTAAGAGACTGAAGCTCAGCGTACGCGCGTTGCAACTGCGGTAAACGTTCAGATTTTGCGCGTTCTAAGTCTGTACTAATAGTTTTTGTATGCTGCAACTCTCTTGATATATTTGTAACACCAATCTCCAAGCCCGGATGAGCCACATAACTTTTAATTTTATCGATATCAGACAGTAACTCCTCTTTCTGGTATTCATAGTTAGACCATACTTTTTGTGTATCGCGAAGTTTGTGTAGACGCTCAGTGTTACATTCATAGGCTGTATTCCAACCAGTTTCAAGATTTCTGACATCTTCTCTCACAAATGCCGGAGCATTCGCATCCTTGATAAGTTCTTTGCCACGTTGTAGCATTGACATAACAGAAGGACGTTGCCTATCTAATTTTTGTACTGCAACCTGTTGTTCTAAGACTAATCGTTCCACGTGTTGCAATGATTGTGGTTCAGGTTCAACCAATGCATGTTCTTTAGCACCTTCCAAAATGCAAATTACTTCATGTACCTCTCGTCTGTAGGTGTAGCAACGAGTGTAGGTTTCAGACTTAATCATTGTTATTTCTATGGTCGGTATAAGGTTTTTGTACCTCGTAATGAGATTTTCTAGCTTGACTTGTTCTTCTTGAGCTTCTGTGTCAGCACAGTGACTTGAAAGCATGTCAAGTGTTTGGACAAGCCATTTCATATCTTCACGTTTGCGATCAGCGTCACGGCAGATATTCTGGAAACAATTAATAAGGAATGTATTATTAATGCATTACATATTATAATAAGAATATATTATTTAATATGATGATGATAGCTAGTCAATAAATGTTACTATAAAATTATAATATTGTATAGTTACCATAAGCTCCTTAAGCTGATAATTGCAAGCAATAAAAAATCATTATTATTGATTTAAAATAAATAAGAAATAATTACAAGTAGTAAAACTATAATTAATTCATCTGTACTAATAAACATTGAGAGAATTGAAAAAAAAAAATTTAAATATTCATTGTTCATCTTGTGCTATTATCATATAAATTTATAGGTTGAGTATTAACAAATTAATTCCAACAGGGCAACTACTCTGAATGTGCGCACAAACTAAGTATAGAAATAAAATATTGCTTACCTGGAATATTGTCTTCTCTTTTTCAAAGGCTTCAGCGGAGTCGACTTCTCTGACAATGCTGTCCATGGTGTGGTCTACGTGATCCATCCACTTTTCCATGTCGCGGAATTTCTCGCGGTAAGCGTCCCACTTAGCTGGTATCCGCTGAAGGTGTTGTCGGAAATGTTCTACTCTGTGGACAGTTGCTTCCCACATCTGTTCACATCTTCGTACAGACTCTTCAAGTGTACTATCATGACTCTGGTGGGTATAGCTTTGGGAGATCTTTTTAAGGTTTTGCAAGCAATGTTCCACTTGCATTACCTTGCCTTGGTTGGAAAAGTATTCTTCGTTTCGTATTAAAATACCATCGGCGTCGTCGCTTTGATTGTATGCCTATAAAATATTAAATCAACTTCAGTATGTGTTATCAAGCATGAATATGTTACAAAAAAAATACATAGAAAATAGTCTTCTAATATTGACTGTTACTTAATACTGTTATTTATTTAATTTTATTTTTACTTAATATAGACAAGATTCCGTACATGCTAACGCATTCTCGTTCTTTCTCACTCTAGTAAATGATAGTTCTAAGTAACAGATTATATAGATAGCGCAGATATTGTGTGATGAGCTATACCCTAAGCCATAAAAATGGAAATGTATATTTTGGACAAACATAATAATATATTGCTAAGTTTGTATACTTTCTTTTAAAAGTTGGGCACATGCATTTCTAATGGATATGGATGTATAATGTATATTATTGCAAAATAACTCACTTGTTCCTCATAGACAATTTCCTTTTCAATATCTTTTATACAGTGATTGAAGATGGCTTCATCAAGGCGGAACTCGAGGCGCATGAGATGCGGTGGCGCGCGGTCTAACAGCTCCTTCCATCTTCGCTGCAGTCCTTCTACAGTGGCCACCACTTGTGGTCTATCTGCCTCGTTGACAAGCTATAACAAGGTAATTATTTAAGTTAGTTTAACTGAAAACAAATTGGACTATCTTGTACCGATTTTTAACCGACTTCCAATAAAGGAGGCGGTTATACGTTCGGCTGTACATATTTTTATTTTTATATGTTCATCGATTATTCCGCCGTATGTGGATCGATTTTAAAAATTATTTTTTTGCTGTATAGGGTATAATTCCAATTTGGTTCTTTTGGTACCAACTTGATTATGGGATCCATGAGAAATCGAAAGAAGTCCTCTAAATTTATATGGACACATATAGTGATTTTGAATTTTTCTGAAGATACCCAAGCATATGCTACCAAAAAGTAAGATTTTGCACTAAAGTACTGAACCGAACTCTTGAATCCTTATATATACATGTTTGGGGATTTCGGCGTTGTTTAAAGAACTGCAAGCATATGCCACTATGTCAATTGCAGTCATCATCATCATCACCATCATCATCACACCATACTGTGTTTTTCATAGTATTTTACATCGATATACATATCCTTGAATCCTCTGCCGTTTATGGACCCATTTGAAAAATTCTTTTGTTTTTGTAAAGGGTATAATTCGAAATTAGTCCATGGATACCATCATCAGGTGGTGGTATCCATGAGGAATCAAGGAAACTCAAAATTTATAGGGACATCTACAGGGATTTGACTTTTGTGAATCCCTATAGATATCCCTATAAATCAAGCATATGCTACCAAAAAGTAAAAGTTTGTGCCAAGGTTGTAATACCCTGGATCCAAATGCACTTAACAGAACTCCTGTCTTTAAAGATACACGTTTGAAAATTTCGGCGTTGTTTTAAGAACTGCAATTTTTTTTTGTTGTAATGGCTTGACCCTTTGTTTGTTATTGTAGCCCTTTTTGATTTGACACTACGTTATATGGAGAGCCACCCTTAAATTTTAAAAATATTATTATTTTATGATGCCAAAAATAAAATCTATTAGCAATGAATGATACCAAATTTCATCTTTTTATATTCAGAATTGCAGAAGTTAGAAGAGCATATTGACAGACAGACGGATGGAGCGAAACTATAAGTATTTCTTGTAGTAATACAGATCCTACCCTTAAAACCAGTTTTGTAATAAAAAATAAAATGCTTTCCATTTTAATTTCACTTAATGTCATACCTCAATAAGTTCACGTCCAGATCTTACAAGTTCAGAAACTGCCTTTTCATCGGCTTCCTGGAAAAACTTTTTATGAAAGTCTACTGCTTGTTTGGAATCAACGCGGTTGTCAGCCAATAAGGCCTCAGCTCTGGAACCCCATTCTTCCACACATCTTTTCTTGGTTTCAAAGTCCTCCCAAGCACGTACAAGGCGCTGGAGCTCAGCTTCTTTTCGAGTTGCCTCAGATGAGACATGAGCAAACCTATTGACGAAAATATTATTTTAATAATAAAATCACTATCATATAATACGTGTTTGGTTTTCGCATAAAACTTTTGTAATAAATTTTAATTATAATAATTACTGCTTATATTTTTATTTATGAAAAAGTTAAATATAAGGTTTTTGATAAAATCAATAACCAGTATTATGGTCATATGATCTACTGCTTATAATATCTAAAAAGAAAATACTAAATAAAATTACATTACGTTCGTTGCGGCGTTACGGACATTGTCCTCACACAGCTAATTATATTGATATTATTTAGGCAAACACTTCGCTTTCGCTTTAAAGTCAGCTTAGCAGTTTCTGTGAGGTTAATGACCTCAGCGCCTTAGAGAGCGCAATGAAATTTATGTTGAATTATATTTTATTCGAAATTTTGAAATGATTTTTCTGCCTAAATTTTTTAACATAAGCAGTAGACCATATGCCCAAGATGTGTTGCACTCCCGTGGGGTATTCCGAAAAATCCTTTTTAACGGATTTCGACGTCATATTACTATCTGCGTGCCAAAATTCAACGTCATCCATTCAGTTGTTGATATTTCACTGTACAAACTTTTAACCCCCATATAACCTCTTTAGGGGACGAATTTCAAAAAACTATAAAATACGTGCTCAATAGTAGTTTGTATTTATTACCACGGATATTAAATTTCATTGAAATCGGGACAGATTTTAAATATTTTTTATAGCACAGTGTGCTTTTACCCGCACTTTACGCACGCCTTTCTGTGGCCTAAGTAGCCCTTTTTACACCGTGCGAAAATCAATTGTGTGCGGGTGTGATTGCGTGTGATGGCGTGTGATCGAGTGTGTCGACGTGTGAAGGATCATTAACACACATTGTGTGCGGGGGTGATAGCGAGAGATGACGTGTGATCGCGTGTCGAGTATTATTAACACGCAATTTGTGCGGGTGTTTTCGCATGTGATAACGATGGATTACGTGTGATGACGTAAAATCGCGTGTGATGATGTGTGAAGGATCATTAACACGCATTGTGTGTGGGTGTGTTCGCGAGTGATGACGTGTGACAAGGTGTGATGACATGTGGAGGATCATTAACACGCATTGTGTGCAGGTGTGCCCGCGTGTTTTGTGTGATTGCGTGTGATGACGTGTGGAGGATCATTAACACACAATGTGTGCGGGTGTGATTGCGTGTGAAGACGTGTGATGGCGTATGGGGGATCATTAACCCGAATTGTGTGCGGGTGTGATTGCGTGTGATGCCGTGTGATCGCATGTTAACGCTGAGATTACATAATTTTTTACCGCAACTTTAGAACTAATAATTTCATCCCTCGGGGGATTTTCAACCCTCACCCTCAGAGGTTAAATTCTTAAAAATCCTAAAACATACGTATTTAAGAGCATAATTTCTAATTTTCATCAAATTTGGTGCAGATTTATAGATTTTCCATATAAATTTCAACCCCTATTTCACCCCTTTATGGAGGGAATTTCCAAAATCCCTTCTTAGTACGTGTCAACATTGTAAATTAAAACTACTGTCCAAATTACATGTTTCTACTATAAGCTATATATAATAACTACTATAAGCTATATATAATAATATAATACTTGCCACACACTTGGGCACTATAAAATGACTCCTGCGTAATTGGCCTGGTTTCAATGAAACCGGCCACTGTCACCGAATCAGTGTGGGGGAATTATTATTTACCATTTAGACATATTAGGGTGTCCTTTATTTTTCATTTTCTTTTCGTTTAGTTCGGTATTCTTTTACGCATACTTACTACTCTTAAAATATTCGTATTGACCAAATATAGAAAAAAATATTAGCCCAATTGACCCGTGCCGACTTGCGATTTTAATTTTTCCATACAAGTTACCAAAGGGTTGCCACCTTTGGTAACTTGTAGAAATGTTTCATTTCTCGTTTCATACGTATTTTGAGATTTCTTGTGCGCAATGTCTGTAAAATTCAAGAGTGGTAAAAAAAACTGCCTAGCCACCAAATAAATGGTGCAAAATCAAGTAGGTAATCGTTAAGTTTTGGCAGTCACATTTTACGTGTATTTTACATTATTTATGAAGTCAAACTGCCACTTAAAGAATCATAAAAATAATAAGAATATATTCTTAGTAACATAATAAAACATATTCTGACAGCTTGAATAGGATCACAATTGAGAGAAAAATCATTTTCAAAGAAACAAAGAGAGCAAGGTCACCCAAACCATTGCTCTGGTGGTTTAGACAAAAAAATTGCAGAGAAAGAAAAAAACTAAGAAAAAACCGATTACAAGAAGAAGAAAGAAAGGTACTTCTTGTTATTTTCTTTATCATTTTATATTTTTTGTCTACAGCACCTAAACGAATGTTTTCGTTCGACCTGGCTACCTTTGTTTCTTTAAAAATAGTTTTTCTTCCTCAATTTTAATTTTTCGATGCCATTAGGATGTGCAATATTAAATGTTGTTTTACAACAAAGAGTAAATTTATTAGTTGTTATTTCTACATTTTCAGTAAATAACATGGAATATTCAAAAGATTCGGTCATACGAGGGCGGCACTGAAATTTTCGGGAATCAAGGAAGTGACACAACATTACTATTTAAAAATGTATTTATTGCTTTTCGAAGTATTCTCCGCGAAATTTGACACATTTTTCCATACGATGGAACCAATCATTGAAGCAACCATTCCATTCGGAAGTTGGGGTCTCCAAAATGGCCGTTTTGTAGGCGTCCACAGCTTCTTCAGGTGATGAAAATCTCTGACCACGCAATTTATTCTTTATTTTAGGGAAAGTATAGAAATCATTAGGGCTTAGGTCGGGGCTGTACGGCGGATGGTCTAATAATTCTATGATTTCTTGCTCTAAAAACTCTTTTGTTCTGTGCCGGTTTTGGAGACAAACGTGGCCACCATTTTTTTTTGCAACACTCCGTGAACGAACAATTTTTGTTGGCTTTAATTCATTTTCGAACACCCAAACTCGTGACTGGTTTTTTGTTTCGGGTTCGTACGCGTATATCCAGGATTCGTCACCTGATACGATGTTGTATACAGCATTTGAGGATCCTGCGTGGAATCTTTCGAGAGTTCTGACGCACCAAGTAACGCGAGCCGCTTTTTGCTCTTCACAGAGCAAATGCGGTATCCATTGGGAAAACAACTTTTTTACACCTAATTGTTCATGCAAGATTATTTGTATTTGACTCATGCCAATGTCTAAAGTTGCCTGAATTTCGCGGTATGTCACATGTCGATCTTCCACAATCAGCTTACGCACAGCATCAACGTTTTCTTGGGTGACTGCAGTTTTTGGACGACCTTGACGGGGATCATCACTGAGCTTGACACGTCCACGTTGAAATTCAGCAAACCAGCGATAACTTGTGGTTTTGGATGGGGCTTCATCACCAAATGCAGAAATCATCCGGTCAACACACTGTTTTTGTGTTAAACCACTTCGAAAGTCATAATAAATCATCGCTCTACAATTTTCTCGAGTCAATTCCATTTTCTCAACGACTAAACAAGTTTGACAAGACTTGGGGCAAGACCGAGAATCTTTTTTAAATAAATAAACGGTATTCGATTTTTAAAACCAAGGAGTTTTAAATTAAAAAGAATTTAATAAGACAGGAACAGTGGAAATATTCCATTCCCGATACTTTTAGTGCAGCCCTCGTATAACAGATTCTGAGTTCTGGATGCAGCTTGCCAGACGAGATTTTCTCATCCATGTGTGAATCCAGGAGCAAACAAAATGTCTTTCAGAACAACTTATCTGAAGTGATCTTAGTCTATCAGGGTGAAAAACTGTTACTTAATTATATGTATTGATGAAGTTGAAAAGAAGAAAATTTGGCAATTATTGCTACATTTGACGATAGAGAACAGCATCTTGGACTTAAAAAGCCAGGGAGCTTGTCGGGAAAGATCAAGCTAAAGACATCTAAAGTGCACTCTTTGACAAGAATCTTCATAAAAAAGTACGTAAATCCCGTCTAAAGAAATAAAATAAAGAAGGTTCTTGTTGTGCTGTGTTGTCAATATAGAAACTTGTATCAGGCCTGCAAAATGTGACCTAAAGAGAAGTTATTCAAACTGGTTCTTATTATTTTATGAGTTTAAATAAGTATTCTTGTCAGCCTTGTTTTATTTTGAGCCTAATTTACCTAATTTTTGCACTTATATTGGTTTTGTAGTAGAACAAACAAAATATCAGTACAGAATGCAATTTTTTGTTAACTTTGCGTCGCAGTCAGCATGGGTTGCAATCATCTTAGGATAAAAATTCATATTTAGATTTGTTTTAGCATTTATAAAAAATGAGGAGGGTATGCGTTTCAAATTTCCAAAAATATTTTTTTGGACACCCTAATCTTTATATATATAATTCTACTGTATGTACGTATGTCACTAAACTCCTCCTAAACGGCTGGACCGATTTGAATGAATTTAATTGTATGCGTTTGGGTGGCGCCCTGGATGGTTTACATTCACAAATCAGCCTGGCAGGACAAAGTCTGTCGGGTCCGCTCGTAGATATATAGATTTATTCCAATTCATATTCAAGACAGCACAAATTCAGTCGGATCTGCTACATTTAAATAAAATCCTTAAGCTTTTGATATGTTTAAAAGTCTGAAGACAGCCTGTCTTACATACAACCTATGCTTAATAATTACTTTTAAACTAAAGTATGTAACATTATATTCACACTGGAGACTTACCTTTCATTAAGATCTCTCAT
Source organism: Phengaris alcon alcon (assembly GCA_037179445.1). Taxonomy (NCBI): domain Eukaryota; kingdom Metazoa; phylum Arthropoda; class Insecta; order Lepidoptera; family Lycaenidae; genus Phengaris; species Phengaris alcon. The sequence goes on along the minus strand of JAYRCH010000613.1, from coordinate 474,808 downwards.
TAAGTGCACTTGATCAGTAACATCAGCACTACGTTCTGCATCTGCTGCCTTTACAATGTTTTGGAAAACTTTGTTCTTGCTCTCTAGCATGGAACGGTAGTATGTAGTGCGAGAAAAGAAACTTCTGTGAGTCTCATACCTTTCTTCAATAATTTCCCTAAAATAAAGCAGACAAGATGGTCAAAGTTGCGTACATCACTTGAAATAAATATTACATTGACTGAATGATAAAAAATTATGGCAATCTGTAGAAATGAATTGTTATAAAATTGCATTTACCTTCTTGTTTCGATTGGTGATCTTAATACATTTTCGGCCCGTTCCAGCCAAGCTTGCAGCTCGCGCTGGCCAGCTTCTAGCGACTCATGTTGGACAAGCAGCTGTCGGGCTTGATGTAAGCGCACCGGTACGCCTGCTCGTGCACGCACCAGTGCCTCCTTTTGCTGTTTCAATTGTGCCATTCGCGATTCTACTTCATCTCGGGGGAGCTCGGATATCGCAGTTTGAAAAGTCCTGTAGACGTAACGATTAATTTTTATTGAGCTTAATTCGAACAAATGAGATCTTCCTTTTCTGTATTTCATTTGTAAATCGCTTACAATTATTTGTAAGCGATTTACAAATCTCAAATCTCAAAACTCCATATTAAAATAAAGAAAATTTGGGTTTGGAAATTCAGATACATAGAGACATCCAAATCCATTTACGATTCACCATCATTATTACAAAAATATACAAAATCTTTTTTGTTTACAAACAAATTTGATTCCTGATTGTCACTAGTTCTCAAAATGTTTTTTTTTTTATATTATTTATATATGGCATCGGGTTAAAACCATTTGCCAGTATCGAGTTAAAAAGGCGGGAATAGAACTTTCGTTTCAATTTCAACACCGTATTCTTATATCCTCAAGTCTTAAGTCTAGTCAAAGTCCAAATATATAGTCAGTACAGTCCATGAGTCATGTCAGTCGATTCAGTAAAGTGGTAGAAGCCTTACTGAAAGTTCCTAGGGAGTTTTGGCGAGAAACACAAAATAGCACGTTTGCCGGGGTGTTCAATGGGTGACGTTGTGGAATTTGTAATGTTTCCATAAATTTGTGTTATCTCGGTTGATAATGTGTAATATTGGTAGAATATTAACCATTAAATATTCGTTAACGTACACAAGTGTGGGCAAGTGGTACAACTTCTAAAAACATGCTATTAGTAAATTCTAAAACTAAACAACTTCTAAAAACATGCTATTAGTAAACTAATTAAAAATAAAGGTAAAGCTTCTACCACTTTACTGAATCGACTGACATGACTCATGGACTGTACTGACTATATATTAATTTTGGACTTTGACTAGACTTTAGACTTGACGATATAGAAATACGGTGTTGAAAATTGAAACGAAAGTTCTATTCCCGCCTTTTTAACTTGACACTGGCAAATGGTTATAAGCCGATGCCATATATAAATAAATAAATAAAAAAGCTTTGTCTGTGACAGCGATACCAAATGTGACGTTTTTTACAATAGGCTAGTTTCATCTATCAAAATCAAATGATATAAATTTGTTATTTATATAGTTTCTATCATAAGAAATACGAATACAACTATTATATTTATATTTTTTTTTATAAATATGCGATTTAAACATAATTTCGAAAATAAAACTGTAGTTTTATTATCTGTATGTCACGGGACCGAAAATGCCAGCCGCCATATTTTTCTTGTAAGTGACATAAGAACATAATCAAATCAAATAAACAACAACGAAAGTTAAATCTAAAGTTCATGCACTAAAGTAAGGCCAACGAGACGAGATAAAAAACGTAAATAAACGGACCGCTACTGAGTTGCATTATGAAAGTGAGTTAATATTATATCTGTCCTTATCACTCGTATGCAATAATGACGTCAGTTGGTCGACGACAGCTGTCGTAGCGTGTTTCGTGGTACAGGAAAGCGGCCAGTGCCGCAGTTGTCAATATTTGGTCCGCCAAACAATTGTGAACAAGTTCATTCCTGTTTGGATTGCGTTCGAAGTGATACATATTTTTTCGTCTCCGTATTTACTTGGTTTTTTGTTGTTATTATTCCGTTTCAGTTAGTTTTATTTTTGATTTTTGCTGTTATTGTGAGTGCTTAGTTGTTGATTTTAATTATGGAATCACAGCCTGGCGGCTCTAGACAACCTTTGAAAGAAATCAATTCACCACGCAAAAAGCGTCAAAAGGTAAGTTATTTATTAATTCATTTGCACTTGAACCATTAGCATAATTTTGATTTTTATGGTTCCATACCAAAAAAGATTCTTTTTATATAATAATAAGAAAATAGTCTAAAATTTACCATTCCTCACATTTTTTTTATTTACAGCGGACGTATTTTACATCTAATGAAAAAGGAATGGTCGTTAATGTGCACAAATACGTGAAGCAAACTTGGCCTACTGATGAATATCCGTACTAAACAAGTATAATGGAGAAAACAGCGAGCATTTTGGGCATCGGTGTCGCTTCCGTATATAGAATTATAAAAGAATATGCAACAACTGGGAATGTACAAAGCCCATCAACAACCAAAAAAAGGGTCACATTCTCGAAAAAAGTGGACGAGTTTGATAAACAGGCCATACGAAAGAAAGTTCATAGCTTTTATCTGAAAAGCGAATTACCTACTTTAAAAAAAGTACTCCAAGCTGTCAATGATGATGAAGAATTACCTAACTTTAAGAGATCGACATTTCAGAAAATACTTAAACATTTAAAATTTAAGTATATAAAACGACAAAGAAACAATGCTTTAATAGACAGAGACGACTTACTATGACGAATGAATTACTTAAGAAATATTAAAAAATACCGAACGGAGAATCGCTCTATATTCTATATGGATGAAACATGGGTGAATGCAGGTTTGTCAAATAATTGTGCCTTTATTATGTTAATAAATACTAGCTTTTGCCCTTACTTTACTTACTGCTTCCGTTGCCGAGTGGGCTGAGCGTGGGCTCTTAATCTGGAGGTCTTGGGTTCGGTTCCCGCAGGGGACACACATACTAAAAAGTCACTTTATTTGTTGTTCTCTCGTTAGGTTTCTGGGATCGATAAGCCTTGCAGCCCACAAAATAAGAAGACGTAAAGGCAGAACTTTTAAAGAAAGTGAATGACGTAAAGGCGAACTACCAAAGATACGCTGTGGATGAGGTCGCCAAAAAATTTAAGGTGGAAGTCCTAAGACTGCCACCTTATCATTGCGAGCTCAATCCCATTGAACTCGTATGGACTGACATAAAGGGACACGTAGCTCGCAATAATACTACATTTAAATTTGAAGATGTGAAAAAACTGCTACAAGAGGGGATCCAACGTGTATCTGCTGATTAATGGCGAAATTGTGTGGATCTTGTAATAAAAGCCGAGGACAATTTTTATAGCAATATTGACAACATGATTGATAATACAATAGATAGTTTTATCATAAACACAGCTGACTCGGACTCTTCCAACGAATCATCTTTGTATAGTACAGACGACAGCGATTAAAATTCGAACTTTATAATAATTTATTAAAATAAAAATGTTTTGAACCTCTGAAAATTTATTTACATTCTTTATCTCGTCTGGTTGGCCTTACTTTACACAGGCACATAATATAACATTTGTTTGTTTCTGTTCTTAAGACGTCACGATAATGGTGGCTGTCGTTTTGGCGCAAACATTTATCGTTTAAATTTTAATAATTTTTTCTTTGCATAAACAGATATTATTTCCAGGAAATAAAATACTGATTGACCATCTAATCGATACGAATATTTTAAAATATAGGTATTTGAAAAAAATGTAGAATACCCTATTATTGGTAGATAGGATAGTGAAACCGGCTGTCACTAGGAAGTTTGAAACTTCCTAGTGAGTTTGGAGACAACACAAAATAGCACGCTTTTTGAAGTTCCGAGACGTAAACTACGGAACCCTAAAAGCCAATGCAGTTTTATCTTCTTCTTATTTAAAAAAATGGATTGAAATTCCGATGTCTCGTTAAAACTCGAGAGTACGGCTGGACCGATTTGGCTAATTTTGGTGTGGAAGTTCAGGGAAGGTTTTTAAACCATTTACGGTGAGAAATTGTAGTTCATAGTTAAGGTAGAATGTGTGTCGGGACAGCTAGTATTTAAAAAAAATCGAGCTTGAAACTCCCTTGAGCACTTCCCGCTATAACCTACCTAGTTGTGCTAATAAAGTTTTGAAGTTACAAAAAAAATAATCATAATTTTAGACTTCGCCTAAGAAGTCCACTCAAAAACTTTCACCCGTATATTTTTTGAACAAGTGATCTTAAAAAATTGTAGCAATAGTAAAGAAACGTTCAGTTTGACTTCTTCTACAACTACTAAAATCTATTACATTTTTTTTTCGTTGGCAGTCGGCCACCTCGTGGCCCGAACTATAATGGAGCGTGAACTAAGATCCTTTGTAAAAAAATACCTAATTTTACATACTTTAATAATTGTAAAAAATAATACTAACCTACTAATAGATTTGAACAGCTCTTCGTTTTGTTCAATCTCAGAGTTAAGCTGTAACAGCTGATCAATGTACTGCTGAATGTCTTGGGTATTGGCTCTTGGTTGTCTGGCTAGTAAGTTTTCAGCGCTTAGAAGCCACGCGTCCAGTTGTTGAATACCGGATGCTAATTGACGACGGTGGCGAAGAGCATCGCCTCCACGAACATATCTAAAACAAATATCCACCAAGTAAGATTATATAATATTGTAATATAGTTAACTAGGTACTATTCATGGATAACTAATGATAATAATATTTTAGTTAAGTACTTAGTTCATTACCTTATGTGCTTAATTGAATGGAAAAAAACTTACGGTTCAGCCTCTTCCCAAATCCTTTCCCAACGTTCAGTAATTTCTATGTATTTCCTCTTAATCTCAGATGTTATTTCGTCAGAACAGGTAGCAGCTAAAAAGCCTGCTGTGTCCCCTAGAAGTTGGTGTCGTTCTTTCCATACAGTCAAATCTTGGAAGAACTCTAATCGCTCATTTTCAGATACTCTCAACATATGTTGTGCTTTATCTAACCAAATTGTGAAGTCATCAGTTAGAATAGTCCATTTTTCCCAATGTGAAATTACTTCCTCCAAAACACTACGTGCACACCTAACGTCTGTAGCCACTCGCCGCCAAGTTTCAGATATTTCTCTTAAGAAATCGTCAATTTCTCTCGCTTCAGATCTATCAACTTCACATACTCTCTTGTATTCATCGACCACCTGCTTAATATCAATAAACGCTTTTTCAAACTCTTGGAAAATCTTGTTTTTAATCACGAAATTGTCATAATCTTCTAATAAGGCACGAACGTGATCTACGCGGCCGTATTTGCCGGTCCACATGGAGAGCTTCGACTTAGTCAATTCTGTAAAAGCAACTATACAACACTTGTGTTCTAAATACTTTAATCTAGCTTTTCTTTGTGGTGCTCTACGACTCACTGATTGCAATCGCTCTTGCATATTCTGTAACCGCTCCCTTGGTATCGACGAAGCTTCGTGAGATCTTAAAGCGGCTTCAAATCTGTTGATAACCTCGGGGAGATCTTGGAAGAAGATACTGTGCTCCTCTAATTTTTCACTTATAATTGCAGCGGTTTTGTCGTCGAGATCAGTCGGTATTTCATCGAAATACAGTAAATATTCAGCCTTCGCTAGCCATTCGCCGATGACGCGGAAATCCCCAGGGAGCTCCGAGTCCAAGAGCCAGAGCCATCGCCTATGCAGTCTTTCTAATTCTATCCATAGCGTGACTAATTCGCGCCAAGATTTCGGAGCGATAGCTACAAGGCTCTGTGTATACATAAGTTTTTCGAGTTTTTGATAAATCGGCTCTCTAGCGAGACGATCGTTTTCGGCGCGGACGTAGTCCTCGTAGTTTCTCGAGAGTGTCCTCGTGTCATACTGCCGCTGGATGAGGGAGACACGCTCAGTCAGCCACATCCTTAGAGATTCGTACTCCTCTTGTACTGCCGCCACTGCATCTGGTCCTGTGGTCTGCAAATAAAACAAGATTCCAAATAATTATTAGGTACATAATACATAGTAGGTACATTTAATTTGTTTTTATGAATGTAATGGTCTACAAAACGCAGATCAAAATATCCCAAGCTGTGAATGATAAATATATCTCTGTTATTCTAAAGCTTTAAAGTATTTAAAGCTTTCAAGTTTTATTATGTAACAATGTAGGTAAGAAAAATAAAAATGTAGGTAAAGGTCTGCAGTTGATTCCACCAAGCAAGAAAATATGAAAATGCCCTTATATTATGTAAAGTATATAAAGCTTTAAAGTTTTTATAAGTAAAAATCTAATTCTGCTAATATTAGGTCTTTACCTATGAAATTGCCGTTTTTTATGAAAAAATTTAAACGTTTTCATGTATTTTTTATTTGTATTAATCGAAGTAATCACCCATGCAATCAATGCATCTTTGCCAACGCAGTGGCAGTTTATTGATTCTTAAAGAAATCAGCTGGACGGGAGGCAACAAATTCTTCAAAGGCATTTTGTACTGCCTCTCGGGTATTGAATTTTTTCCCGCCAAGAAGTTATCCAAATTCTGGAAAAAGTAGTAGTCTGTAGGCGCAATGTCTGGTGAGTAGAGCGGATGACGGAGAGCTTCCAACCCCAGTTCTCGCAACTTGGAGACCGTCTGCTGTGCAGTATGAGGTCGCGCGTTGTCGTGCAGGAGCAGCGGAGACGAGCGATTGACCAATGCTGGTTGGAGATGTGCTTCTCCATCATTGTGTTCAGTTCTTCACAGTACACATCTGCAGTAATGCTCACTCCGTTTGGTAAGAAGCTGTGATGAATCACACCGGCGCTAGACCACCAAACAGTGACCATCAGTTTTCTAGGGGTAAGTTTTCGTTTAGGGCATTGTTTAGGTGCTGAACCAGGATCCAACCAACTTTCTGAGCGCTTGCGGTTATTAAACAGAATCTATTTTTCATCGCAGGTAACAATGCGGTTCAAAGTTCCTTCATCTGTGTGTGTTGAGCAGTGCAAGGCACGTCTCGACGCGTACTTCGCGCTGGCGATCATTGAGTTCGGTTGACGCAAATGGGCCAATATTGTTTTGACGCTAACGTCGAAAGCTGCTTCTAATTCAGCCGTAGATTGTGTATCATCAGCTTCCACAATCGCCTTTAATTCGTCATTGTCGACCAAAGTCTTCGGACGACCGCGAGGTTCATTTTTCAGGTCGAAATTTCCGGAAGCGAGCAAACAAATAACAGGTGGTGCGTTGGTTTGTAGTGTTAACTCCGTAAATGTCGTTGATGTTGCGTGCCGCTTGTGCCGCGTTGCTGCCACGACTGTACTCATATTCCATAATTACTCGAATTTTTAACGTATCGATGATGACGAAAAAGATTGAAATGCGATGAAAATGTAACACAATCAATAAACAAATGACTACTTTTGGAAAAAGAATTCCATGTTTTTAAAATAAAATTAATTTGAAATTAGAATTCTTAGCCAAACAAAAATTATTTTGATTTGAAATGGCCAGTACTGCAGAACGGCAATTTCATAGGTAAAGACCTATTATAATGAATACTGTTATTTGAAGAAATGTTTATTGATATCAGATATGCAGGCAGTATGATGTATAGTGGCTACCCTTAAAGCCTAAAGTTGAAACCAATAATTTTGATTACCTACACTTAGACTATAAATAAATTAGAGCCAACATAAGTTCTAGACGGACTTCGTTCTAAATATATAATATCTAATACTTTACTTGGGTAAACGTAATATTTACCTTAGGTTCGGGGAATTTATGAAGGAATTGAGCCACGTATGTCATGATGGAACGTTCATCTGGCTTGTCCACATCCACATCTTCAGCATCCAGAAGTCTGGCAATGCCTAATTCAGACTCTGCCACATCGAAAGCGTGTTCCAGACGCTGTCTGTTTGTCTTGCGCTTCATTTCGGCAAGGTTTATAAGATTCGCCTTGATCGCGTCGATTATAGCGAGGAAGGCTATACCGTCTCTCCAAGAAGGACCGAAGTCTGTCACTTGAATGTTGGAGTCCCTGATAAATAAATAAATAATATATTTTTAGTTTAATTATGTTTTAATTTGATCTCTGAGGTGCCAATTCACTCGTGATTTTCCCACGACTCAATAGCTAATTACTACCTATGTTTTATTTTCAGAATGCCATTGTTCAATTTCATAGAAATTTCCCAGTATTCAAACAACTGGCAAATCATTTTTGGTATAATAATTCAAATTAATTGAAAAATAACAATGTAGGTAAAGATCTGCAGTTGATTCCACCAAGCAAGAAAACATGAAAATGCCCTTATATTATGTAGAGTCGCACAGGACCTGGCACTCGCCTAGCACCATTAATTTTTCTTAGGCCCTATTTCATAATCTACTCTTAAGTGTCAGATAGCTTATTTGCATATTTTGTCACTGTCGCTCGATATGAAGTAACCAGCAACAAAACTTCCGACACAAATTGTTAGGCGATTGTATCAAACGTCTATGGATTGTATAGGCACTTAGGTCCATTTGTGCAGATCTGGGTTAAAGTTAACCCTGAATTAAAATATCATGCCTTCTCTTTCATAAATACGAAGAACGAAAGAGATAACATGATATTTAACGCAAGGTTAACTTTAACCTTAATCTGCTCAAGTGGGCCAAAGTGTTCCAAATAAAGTTACTTGAATAGGGAATAACTTACTTAGGTAACGCATTGGCAACCCATTGAAGCAAGGTCTTTTTGGCACCTTGCTTCCATCGGTCTTCAGCTCTGTGTGTGGGCGTTGCCGCTCCGGACTCCTGAGACATGACCGAGGCACACCGCGACCCGCCCAGGTACTCTAGCGCCCGGCTGTTCTCTTCGATCTGATGGGAATAATTTGCGATACATCAATAATAATAATCATTATTTTAAGGTAAATATTTTCATTTTCATGAGATATAAAAACCCCAATCAAATCATAATCCCTTTTTTTGTTTAATAAAGTCTTCTTATCGACGTTTACAGTCATTGTTATAATATTAAATGCGAGGTAAGAAGTAATTTTTTGAAATTAGTAGGTACCTACCTAATCAATCTAGATCCGATTTATTAGTTAAGTATCATTAGAGTGGGTTTTTGGTCAATTGAATATTAATTGACTCTTGACTCTACGACCGACATCGATAACGCATCTTCAATCCAATTTTAACTTCTCCTTAGCTCCTTGGATTGAATTCAAAGAAGAATTTAAAATTAATGGAAAAAAAACTAAGCAACTAAAATATCAATTTCACTGCTATCTTTCTCCGCTGACGAATAATATTATACTCAACTCTCAAGGAATGCGTTCAATTCAACTACTACTACATAAGAAGCGGAAGAAAGCTATAATGTGTTTCCACCCACCTCGCGTTCTTTGTCCTGTAGACCCAACACATTGAGTGAAGCTTGCGCAAACAAAACAATATTCTAGCCAATGAAACGAGAAACATTTAAATAAATAAAATCTGATCGATATAGAATATTAGATTAATAGGGGTTACAATAGGGTGTAGGGTACATGCTACTCGTATATCTAGCTTTAATATAGAAGGGATGGTTTCTAGACAAGACGAGAAATTATGGTGGACATACAAAAGTAGATTAGGATAGGACATGAAGCTTTTTATACTCTATTCGCGCTAAATAGCCAGTGCATTAAGCGTAGTTACCAAGTTATGTCAAAATGGCTTACTTTATTTGGGTAATATAAACATGGCTTATGCGATTCACTGACTTCTTAACTCAAATAGACTATAGTATCTAAAGTAGATCATATTATGAACTACATAAGTAATACCTAGATATGCATAAAATAGTAAGCAAAAAATATTTTTTTTCGTATACCTAATTCGAATGAATTCTTTGAATAAGATCGGTTTAGTATGTACTTTATTAAAGCTCAAATTGAATTCGGTATCTGTATTACATAGATACCTACTGACAAATAAATAAATGAAAATATCAGTTGTATCTACTAGGTACATTCTGAAAGTATGTTATACAAATAATGTAATAAAGTGTAATGCTATTAGTAGTAATTAACTTTGAACACTAATGTATCGTATGTCTTATGTTACGTAAAGGGACTTTATTCTAAAGGGATGGCTGGACTAGATAGCTGTTATATACACATATTAATAGTTAATAGGTAGGTTACCTACACTAAAAACCAAGAGAGAAAATAGTCTATGTAACTGCAACGATTCACGATTGTCTGTCAAACTGCTGTCAAAATAAAATAATTCTAAATTTATCCGACCCAAAGTGTCATTCGAAACCGCTAAGCAATTTTTATTGGTCGTATATAATCTAGCGCCTGATACATTAAATGTCAATCATCAGTAAGGCGTCATTCTTATTTAAAATTGACAGATTTGTTTTTCAAGTCTATGACCTTCAGTAGTGTTACTTATCATCTATATCTATGACGAAGTAACAAAACTGTTTTTTCAATATGAATCAAAGGATGCGAACTCTAAAAAATTTGTTCACGCTTTTTATTCTTTCTCATTAATTCTATTATAGTTTTTAATTCTTGTGATTTTAATATTCTGAAACTACCCGACACCTTACAAATTGTCAAAGTACAAAATTATCTGTGATAAAATACAGATACTTATCAAAATTAGGGAATTCTTTACCTCAACCGTACAAATTATCTAGGTAAGTCATCTAAGTGCCAAATTTTATGTGGTGATAATATTTTATCCAGCTAACAAATTCTAGTCAATTCTTTACCTCAACGCTATCTACAGAAATCTTTCAAGTAGGCAATTAATTTTGTATTGTATGTATTTTAATAGTGCAAAGCTAATTAGTTAGTACTCACCAAAACACCAAACTAATTTTACATTGCAGTGTGCAAATTTTTCTTATTTATATAGACTAAGAAAATGTTGCACTGTAATAGTACACTACTTCCTGCTTAGTTCATACATGACTATGATCTATATCCGTTCTTTTGAGGTTAGTCATAATAATTAATCTTATAAAATTAGTGTTCATAAACTTCGATATCAAGTTCACTGTTAAAAGGAAATTTATCTCCAGTAGGTAGTAAGTGCTTTTATGGCTGTGATTCAGTGCAAGCAGGTAACATTTTTAGTAGATAATAATAATTATGAATTTATGTATAATGATTACATTATGATTTACGGATCATAAGCAATTTTATGGGAATGACCTGGAATTCTGGATATGGTACAAGACAAAATATCGACATGGAACTCTACTGCATTTAACTAAAGCCAGCCAGAAGAGCCTACCTATGCTTAAGTCATACTAATAAGTATTTTTAAGCCGTGCCCTACTACATAATTACAAATCAACAGTAAAGTTATTGTAAGAACAATTTTGAGTTCTCGTCAATATTTTACGCTATTTCAAAAGAATATTTGTAACGGTAGTATTATTTAATAAAAGCTAATAATAAATAATTTTGGGAGAACACTGATGACTAAATTACGGAACCCCTAGATTCCCGGAACCCACTTAGGGTTAGTATAGGGCACAGCCGTCCCAGATCCGGAACAACTGAAGTATACTTCTACAATGAAACCTACGTACGTGTTACAAATAATTACGTGAAAGATATATATCATTGATTACCTGGAAGTATAGGATGATGGTCCAGATGAGACCGAGCACGACGGCCGGCCGTCCATCCACCAGGTCAGCGGCATTAATGTTCACGAGCTTGATACGTTTGCCGGCCAGAAAACGTAGCGCTGTGTTCACGTTGCTGAGGAAGTGCGGCCTGCGCAGAACGCGCCCGCGTTCCATCGGCTGCAATGAATATTGTCGTCAATATACATATAGAATAACTACGATTTTTAAAAAATACTTATAACCCGACCTCAATATGTTACGCCTATGTTACCTGGGCTATTATTACGAATCTATTGACACCTCATTCATTAGAATCGGATCAGTATTAGTACGCCGTAGTCGGGTAAAGGTAAGGTTGCTTAAGTTGTACCCTCTGGAAATAACACTGCAACATTCAGTGCAATTAAAATAGACGTTGATGGTTGTTAAATGTGGTGGTTAAATGGTATTTTAACGTTTTTCAAAAATATACTTACGGTACGATTAATTCGCCTAGTCGCCTTATTATTTGTTCACTGTTCAGTTACAATATTTTATTTAGTATAGGTACGTATTAAGTAGGTACTATCAAAAATATAATACAAATTTTTTCGTCATAGAATGAGGCCAGCAAATGACCAATCGCATTGTACAATGTTTTGAGTTTCCCGACGCCCAAGGATATCCGCAACATCACAGAACAAAAGTTAAAATCTTTAAGGGGGTTCCATTGACCTCCGGCAGTCTCACTTACTCGTTAAACCAATCGTGTGGAGGTGCAAATATAAATCGTATTTAAAATAACCATAACATTTAACATACCAACTTCTCGCCTGACAGTACTTCCAGGAGCGCCAAAAGCTTGGTGCCATCTCGGAGGTCGTATATAAGGTCGTCGATCCTCAATGGAGGTATGCGCTGGAAAAAGAGTAAGTATTTATGTATGTAATAAGGAATAAGTTTGTATTAGATTTTTATCATATTGTAAAAAATAACGACTTGCTTTTAAACATTACCTTTGATAAATGTGAATTGATCCAGTTAACAAACGTCTTTTTCTGTACTCTCTCCTGTTCATCTGTAACAAGGAAAAAAATAAATATTAATTGGGAATAAGTAATAAGGATACTAATCTAAATACAGATAGATAAATAAGGATAATAATTATTAGGTCATAACATATGAAATTGACGTTTTGTAAAGGAGGAACATAAAGTCGATTATTTTTAAACACAATATATTTATTTAATCAAAGTATATACCATTGCTATCTATGCACTTTTGTCTTCTTATGAGATGGCAAAAGTTCATTGATTCCCTTACTAAAAAAACCATTCAGACAGGAATCAATAAAATCTTTGAAGGCGCTTTGGACTGCGTACATTTGGTAGCCGTCTGTTGTGCAGTTGTGGTCTAGCGTTGTCCTGAAGCAGCAGTGGCCTAGAGCGAATGACCAACCTCGGTTGTTTAGCAGCTAGCTTTTCCACCATGATTTGCAGTTGCTGGCAATAGACATCTTCCGTAATCGTCTAGCCAAATTTAAGAAAGCTGTAGTGAACGACACTGGCACTAGTCCACCAAACGCTCACAAGAAACTTTTTTAGTCTATTTTCGCTTGAGGCAGGCTTTGGCTGGTTCGCCAGGGTTCAACCATTGCGATGAGCGTTTCCGATTATCGTACAGGATCCACTTTTCATCACAGGTAATGATTCGATTTAAAATTCTTTCATTATTGTGCCCGTTGAGTAATGTAACGCAGCAATCGACGCTCGTTTGTCGGTTTGCTTGCCTTTTAAGCTTTTTCACCTTCCCAATTTGCTTCAAGTGGATTATAACATCTGATCGAGATCTTACTTATAATGAGTTTCGATTGCTTAATAATTGACGATCGATAAAATATCACCAACGTTGTCACACGCACTGTAAATCGATAATTAAAAATTTAAAAGTAAATTACGTTGAAACATACGGGTAATCGGAGATTATTTTCACCGAGGTTAAAATAATCTCCGATTACGCGATACATATGTTAAAATTTTTAAAAATTTACAGTGTAAAATGGCGATTGTAAAATATGTACTCTACATACTCGTATTAAACGATTGCAGTAAATCTAAAAACATTAGCGATTCATTGGCAGCAGCCAAGTTCAGTGCACCGATAAAATGCATCTTCCGACTCCCGAGTCCCGACTCATGTGCCAAACCTTACAAATAAACACTTAATACTACTAATCTTTATTATTAGCTTATCCGAGATTCGAGAGAAGTGATTTATAGTTAAGGACGAACATTACGTACTCAAGATGATTTGTAATTCAAATAAAGTGCAGAATTTATCGCCAAACTAGCATATAGAATATGAAAAGATTAAGTATGACAAGTCTAGATATTTTTATTACAATACATAGAGCTCAAGTTAGAGGATTATAAGTATATTTTTAACTATATTGTATGTTCAACGATAACTCCGCCGTCTGTTGACCTATTTACAAAATTCTTTTTTGTTTATTATAATGCTTTTGATCGAAAACTATCAAAACAATTACTTAAGATTTAGAGACGACCAAAATATGATACTCTATAAGTAGTATACCAATAAGTATTTTATTTTTTTATAGTTATTACCAGGCAGTGCTCCAGAATTAACCCAGCTAAAGCAATAAAAAGCATTGTTCAATAATGTCATTAATTGGAAATAGAAAAGCAAGCTTTCGTGTTTGTCACTGCAATTTCGATCGCATGTTTATATTTTCGTGATGTAATAGTAACCTAATTTCATATTTTTTTCTCGATAAAAATAAAGTCAGTAAATAATGTGAATCATTCTGCATCGTGTTACTGCTTATTGTTTACATACTCGTAAGTAGATATTTTGTATTCTACTGCATCGTGGTCAACTTGGGTCAAAACGTAGGGCCTGTAGCGGTTGACTATCTACATGTCTACTTCACGAAGTTGTCAACGTAAAACGGCGCCGCGTCGTGGCACGTAGATTATAGTATTAAACTTATACTTTAAACAAGAAAATCGAAAGTAATTTCGAAAACGGCTGCAAGTAGTGTTGTCCAAATGCAAGAAGACGAGACTTAGCCAGTCTTGGTCTTGGTCAAAACCTATAAGACGTATATTCTATCGCATATATTCATCGGCGATAATTTAGGATTATATTTTATAATAGTGAAAGAGTTTTTCCAATCGGTCCAGTAGTTCCCGTGTTTAGTAGACAAGAAAAAAATAACATAGCTTCAAAGTCACCGACTGAACATATTTAAGTTAAGGTAAATTACGTTTCGGAAGCTGTATGCTATGTCTGTGCATGGTCTGTGCCTAATGCCTAATTTTATCCCACGGGAATACTATACAGTATACTTTTTCGGGATAAAAAGTACCTAGCCGATGTTTTTTTTCCAGATTAATCCAGAGCTTATAGTAGTTACTACTTTTCATCAATACCCGTTCAGTAGATTTTTCGTGAAAGAATACCAAAAATTTTTCATATATTTTTTTCGTCTCATAGACTATAGAGTCCCTAAGCATATACCCCGAACTCTTATACTCCCTGAAACGACACTCAGTCCTAACTGCAAGACGCAAGAGCTTCACAGGCTTAGTCTTGTTCTTGCTCAAATCTTGCACAGTCTGTGTTGGTCTTGCTAAAATTAGGCGGTCTTGGTCTTGCAGAAATGCAAAAACAAGACCAAGACTGCAAGACCAAGACCGATTTTGGGCAACACTATCTGCAACTATTACCATGAAATTTAGGGACACAGTATATACAGGGAATTTTGAAGGAGAAAAATTGATGTAGCTAGGTATTATCCCTGGGAAACGACGTATTTTTAAGCTACATACGTTTTTTAACGTATAATTGGCAGATTGGTATGCTTATATGCTTATGTATATTGTATAATTTTTGCTTTGTTCGAAAATTCGGAATGTACTGTTACCAAGGTACTTATATATTAAGTATCAACTTACATTAAAAGATTATTTTAGGTATTATTATTCCATTGTTTGTATTCGAACTGAGCATTTTTGCCTGACTGTATAAAGATTATACCCACCAAGTTCTTAAAATTGCTAGTTCATGGTCCATGGTGAAACCTTTGATAAACTTGTTAATTGGTGACGAGTGATTTGTTCCATCGTCATGGGCCTACTTCGAAACAGCATTAAACTTCTCAGACCTTCCTGAAGTCCATCAATTTAGGGGTTGCGTGTCGGAATCGTATCACGCGAGGCACCACCTGACACGGGCAACGACCGATCTTCGTCATAATGATAGTCAGTCAATAGTAGTCAGGGCAATCATTTTCTTATCAGTCTGACATACTGATACATTTCTGGGCGGGAAAAAGAAATTTGTAGTTCTTTACAGAACTACAAATATCCACTTCATTTCGGCATTAAATCCACAAACTAAAAAATAATAACAATATACTTATAAATTGCTTTACTTCTGTTGTTATTTTAGTAAAGTCTAATTGGAATCTTGCAATTAATTTATTTCAAAATATATTCCGCAATAAATTTGTATATATTTTATGCACATTACTTTTCGTCTAGGTACATAAGACTTAACTTCTGGCATTGATTAACCTTGAGATAAAAATATAATTTCAGAAAACGTACTTTAATGCTTAGCGTCAGTTCACACTTCACACCGAACGCGACGCGACGCGATTAAATATCACTGTGTGGACTGGACTGGCCCTTAGTCAACTTTTGCAAAATAAGAAAGTTAGCCATTCGCAGCTGCCTGCGTAGCACTGTTTCAGCAAGGTTCTACATAGGTTTTTTTTCCACACTTTATGTAATATTAAAGGCGCGTTTAGAAATCCTACACTATAATAAATGTGAAAGTTTGTGAGGATAGATGGATGGATGGATGGATGTTTGTTACTCTTTCACGCAAAAACTACTGAACGGATTTTGATGAAATTTGTATTTATGGTAGTAGTTTAAGCTTCTGGTTAAAACGTAAAAAGTAAAGTGTTCTCATGGGATACGGTATTTACGCGGGCGTAGCCGTGGAAAAAAGCTAGTTTAACATAAATTGGCTGTTTTTGGTCGATTTTGCGGCCAAATTAAACCAAATCCTACATAACTAACAATTGTTACAAACAGAGGTGCCTACTTTTTCTAAAAATATATAAAATTTGTTTAGGATGAAAACTTGTATAGAATCGTTTTTTTTGCACTTATATAGCTTACTTTGTTTAAAATACCCAAATATATCGAATACAATGACCGTATAATTTGTTGGAAAAAGCATAAAAAGTCTCCTCAAAATTTACTCGTCTTTTGGTATTATGCATGAATCTTAATACGTGGCAATAAGGCTTTTTTGCCTGGATTTATTACACAAGACATTTCTAAAGAAATGTCAGCCCGTACTAGGCCGCTGTCAAACAAAAAAATATTTGAAATAGGTTATTGTTAAAGTCTACTCAGTAAATTAAGGCACGAAATTAACAACGTATCTAAAATATTAGATTGACTTCAATCTTAAATTCTCAAACAAAAATCTATTTAGATATCTTGATCTCAGATAGCTAAAATGAGATTAAGATGTACCTACTATTAATTTCGGGCGTAAGTAAACATTATTTATAATTTACTCGTTCTAAGTAAAAACCAAATCCATACGTTGAATGCAGCTGGATTTATGAAATAACATGTAGATATACCCTTTACAGATTGTGTTTCACCTTGCATGTACCTGTAGCCTGGTACGGTATGCTAGTGTTTAATGTACAGCGAATGTCACAGTACCGTTAATGAATCGTATCGCGTAACCGATAACCGCAACTATCGGCATGCTGGCTGAGGATAAGCTGATTGCAAGATATACGGAATGTTTTTTCAGTCAGTGTCCAAACTTTCAGGAGTATATATTACATACTCTTGAATATAAGCAACTTTTACTATAAAATAGCTGTAGGCAGATGTATTGCAAACGGCATCGAAATTATTTTGTCCATTGTCTTGACGACGCGTTACATCGCCGCGTTACCGCATTAAGTATACACAAACTAAAACGGCACATTTAGGTGGTGTTTGAAATTATATGCTTAATTAATTTTACACACTGCACAGTAAATATGCACGAATCGAAAAGCTTATTAAATTTTCTCAATATTTTTTTAAAGGTCTCTGTATAATAATTATAAGAAATTAAGAACACAAGATAGACAGCTACATAGTGAACTTCAATTTTGATTGCACTACTACAAGCATACGGTGTGTCCACAATTCTCCTATCGCGTACACGGCATTAGTGGAAAAATCCGGTTAAGCTTGTGTGCCGTCGAAGGGACGTCTAAATTTTCAAATTTCGTGTTTTAGCTTTTATGTCATGTGAGATGATGTTTTGTTGGTTGTCATGACGACAAATAACAAAGGATATTGCCAAAAAAAACCCAGTTGCAGGCATAGTGAGATGCATCTCAAAAAATCACTAATAATAAGCAATATAATAAAAACCATATGGGATCATGGTCCTTACTGGCAGACAATCAAAATTGCCTGTTTTATTATTCAAGCGCCGATTCAAAATGATCTACTTTTTTATTACATTTATTTCGTTTATTTCCAAAAAAATGATGTTAAAAGTATTCTTGAAATATAACTGCAGGCCAAACATCACAATATATTTAATATTTTTTCATAAACTGACGATATAATATTAACAGTAATATCCGTAATAAAGGAACTGTTATACTCTTTTAAAGGGATAGGTAAATATAATCATGATAAAATGGGAAAGTGGCATAGGTCACGTTATCAGATAGCAGCAGGTAAAAAGTACTAGTGACCGAGCGAGCAATAGTAAACGCTGTAGTTAGAAAGAGAGAAATAGTGACGCCATACAGATCGAAATACTACGGCGACGGTTCACGGTGCAGACCTGCGCTAGCGCTTGTTACGATGTGTTCTTTGCTACATTTTATACCTGTGTTTTGAATGTTATTTTCGCGACTTGGCTCTTGGCTGTGCCCATGTTATCAGCATTTTATATTTTTTAGGTTGGGCCAGACATGAGGAAACTTCCAACCGTCCTGCTGCCATGTTAGACAGCGTAGTCATTAATTAATTACAAATAAAATATATTATGGCTACACTCTGGTTTGATTTTTATTTTACACCTTTATTTATTTATTTATGTAAATAATATATTATATTATATATTAAATTATTTACATCTGATAGGAAAGGCAAAAAAATAGGCAATTTATGCAAACAAACATATTATATATAGAAACACCCAGACTCAACAAAATATTTATAAACATGATTACAAATATTTGTCTTGTGCGGGGAACGAACCCACGACCTTTTAAACCGTATTGCAGAGCACTCTACCAACTGAACTATCGGGCCTCTCTAGTATTTAACGTACTTTCATCGTATTTTGAGGCCTTAGAGTAATAAACAATAAAAGTATTCATTAAAAAGTAATACACCGCCTAAATAATAAAACAGGCAATTTCGATTGTCTGCCAGTAAGGAGCACGATCCCGTACGGTAATTATTATATTACATAATATTACTGATTTTTTGAGATACATCTCACTATGCCTGCAGCTGGGTTTTTTTTGTATGGAGCTTTGGCATTCTCCTTTAAAATATATATTATATTTGTGTTCAATGACTGTTTAAACTTTTTATTATAAGAATATTATATACAAATAATATCAAACAAAAAAGTATTGTACTGTGTCTATTAAAAGTAATAGAATAAATAAAAATATCTCTTAATTTAACTATCCTAAGGATAATTTTCGGTATGCAAATATTTCATTTCCTAGGAGATTTCTAACTTTATTATTAGAGCGTCTATGACCCAGTGACTAGACCCCCTGACTCAAATTCGTAATGATGCTGGTTCGATGCCGAGTTGCGGTGTGTACCAATTAGACTTTCTCAATAACCGTATACTGACGCTAGAAAAAATTTATTTCGGAAACAGTCACATGCACCATTTCATGACAAATGTGAATAGAGCAGAGATAGAGAATTATTATCTTATTATTATCCATAAAAATTATTTTAAAGAAACGGCTAACACAAAATGTCTGAAAGCTATAGGTGTAACTATTTTTGAAGCTGTCGTATGTTTCTCTGAATTCGCAACTGTGTTAGTGGTGACAAACAAGCTAAGTAATCGCGCACAATTCACACAGCGCCAAGGTAGCGATGATGTCATGTATTGTGATTTGTGAGCCGTTTATCAATGGGTCAGGACCTGTCTGATATTATAGGACGCGGGGACGATGATATTAATATATTGGGTCAAATCGAACCTATTAGGCTATAATTAGTTTGCAAAGGAATCACACTAGTAAGTACTTCTGGGTCACAATGACACTAGGGCTCCATAATGGAATAAACAAAAATAAAATAGGTTCAAATCGATCCAGCAGGTGGGCAATGGTAAATTAACTTTATGAGCACCTGATTTAATGACCGTTGCCGGCTATTTCAAGGTCACGTTTAAGGTTTTATTTCGCCTTTGACCTTGCTTTATAGTTGTTTTCGTTCACTAAAATTACACGCCAGAGGGTTATTTTAATTAAACTGAATAATAAACTGGTAAGGTTAGATGGGCAAACAGAGATACTTTAATTTTCCTTGTGTGTCAAGAGTCAAGACTCAAAAGGTACTTTTTTTATGGTACCCATCTTCACCCATTGACCATCTTGTGACTTGTCCCATCTGAAAATAATTATTACATATCACATTTTCATGAAAGTATTCTGTAAGCTGCCGTGGTTTATATGTAGATAATTACATTTTCATCAATACACGGAAGTATTCATTCTATAAGCTGCCGGTGGTAAATTTATAGATAATTTTGTGTGTATGTAATCATTTTGTGTAATTGAACTTGTCAAAGCGAATTGACCTTTACTTCTATAATATATGATTTTCAAATGTATTTTATTCCGACATCTTACAAACTTATCTTACTAGTTTTTCTTTTCTTTTATTACTGTCGAAGGCAGGTCAAAATCGAGCCCTGACGTCTCTGTGACCCAAGTAGATCTATTGTGACTCCTTCGCGTTATAGTACTTGCCCCAGGCCTATGCTGCACATAAACTGAACGATGTGGTGGGGTTGGTGCTACGAATTTCCTCTGTGGTGAAGTATTCGTGCAGGCCAGGGTTTCCTGTTTCTGTTCTGTTGAAGTGTTGGACAGTCGAGGAGAAGGTGAAGGGGTGTCTCGTTCTTCTCCCCGCAGAATCTGCAAGTCGTTGTGTCACCAACTCCTATTTTGTTGAGATGTTTGTGCAGCTTGCAGTGCCCAGTTAGGGTCTAGTAAGGACTCTTAGTTGATTCCTACTCATTGAAAGCGCCAATTCCGCACGCCTTTTGTTAAAGGCCGGGATTAACGCTTTGGAATGCACAAGGCCCGGGATTGCAGCCCATTGCTTTATGCTTAGGCTGCGCCCCATTCCTTGAGTGCTCTCTTAGTAGTGCTGGGAGATATTTCGCAGACAGGTTTTGGTCCGTGAATTAGAATTTCGGCCCCTAGCCTAGCCAGCTCATATGCTGTTTCATTGCCGGGGATATTGCTGAGGTCCGGAACCCATACCAGACGGATATTGTTGTCACGGCCTAGCATGTTTAGCGTCTCAATACAGTCCAGAACTAATTTGGATGAAATTTCAGCTGCAGTCAGTGCTTTTAGCGCAGCCTGACTGTCGGAGGAAATAAGGATGTTTCTATGGACTAAAGCCAAATATCTCTAGGATCTCTCGTAAACAACCAATAATGGAGAAGATCTCAGCCTGAAATACGGTTGCAAATTCTCCCAAACAAGCATATTTGCCTGTTGGTGGCACGCCCCCGTAGATTCCAGTACCCGCCCGGTTGTCCTCTCTGGGTCCGTCCGTGAGCCAAACTATGTCATTGGGGTGAACAGTAATTGGGACCTTTCCTTCCCAGTCCTCCCTAGAAGGTATGAAAACCTGGTATAGCTTCGAGAAGCTTGGTCATGGCGTCCGATCCATGATCGGAGTCTCAAGAAGAGACTGTTGCAGCTGTCCTAGTGGAAGTCCATTTCATCCTGCCCTGTGTCCTGGCCCTGAGAACTGCCTTCTTAGCCTCCATCTGAACAAGCAGAGGAAGAGGAGTCAGGTTAGTTAGGGCCTCAAGTGAAGCGGTGGGCACCGACGAAAGCGCATCCGTGATTCTCAGACAGGCCAGCCTCTTTACACTATTTAAAATGCAGTTCACCTGTAGAGCCTTTTTGTGCCACACTACGCAGCCATATATGGCCATCGGCCTCACTACTTCTGTGTATAGCCATAGCATTGGCTTCGGCCGAAGGCCCCATTTAGAGCTGATAAGTCTCCAACAGGATCCCAGAGCACATCTAGCCTTTTTCGTAATGTGGTCGATGTGCTTATTCAAAGTGAGTCTCTTATCTAGGATAACTTCTAGGTATTTGACCTCACTTGTAAACGTGATAGTTTTCCCGAAGAGTGTTGGAGGTTTTAGTCTCTCCAACTTCCTCGTTTTGGTGAAGGATATCAAGACTGTCTTATCAGCGTTGACTGTTAGCTTAACCATCATGCACCAATTTTCGACGACTCTCAGTGCTGATTGCATTAGCCCAGCGACCACTGATGCGCATTTGCCCACTACTAGTATCGCTAGGTCGTCAGCGTATCCTTGAGCTCCATCCACTACCAGGGACCACTCCAGCGGCGACAGTACCCCTCCCTGGGGGCATCCCTGGGCAGCCTACTCCTGAGCGTCGAGCCCATGATATTAGATGACGCTACTCTGTTGTTCAATATCTAGGAAGGCGCATAGTGCAAACTCTTTATCCTCAATGGCTTTATCAATGCGATCTACTAACTCCATCAACGCCGTTTCAGTAGACATGCATTTTTGGTAGGCATGTTGTCTTTCATGAAGAGGCCTATTTTACTAGTACATATATAGTTAATATTTGTATAAGCGGTTATATCTACTTTGCAATCTAGAAAGACACTAATGAATCCTCAAGGGTACTCTACATTATTTGTTTATTAAACTTTGTAAAAATGTCCTCACTGCTCAGTGTTTTTACACACACAAATATGATAGCAGGTTTTAAGCACCCGCGAACGTCGAGCATAGAATAATTCTAATGGATTAAATATCCTAACCTATTCTATTAATCTTACAAATAATTCACGCGGTTTTCCTCTAGTCAGACACGCAATAGTCGCGTCACCGAAAAGGACGCGACGGCGAAAAATAAATACAAGGAATATAACAATATACTGCCTACCTATTGTTACTGTTAAAGTTATCTTTAAAATAACCTAATATTTTTCACGATCCACGCAGAAAGTGCTGACAGCATCTTGAATTTTATTTTTGATGCTGGGATTATAATATGATCTGGAATCCGTAAGGCCCGGGGAAATTTCAGAGCACTGAAAATAGAACTCTGAAAATAGAGCTGAAAATCGAACACACAAGTGTCGAGTCAAATGTCATTGTCATATATGACAGGCTGACAGCTCGACACTCGCTACTTCGATTTTAAACTCTGTTGTATTAGAACTCTGCGGTTCTAATTTCAGTGCTCTGAATTTTCCCGGGCCCGCCGGATTCCGGATCATACAGTCCCAGCCTTAGGTCCCGCTGCTGAGCAAATGCCTCCCCCAAGTTTCGAATTTTCCCCTGCGAATCTGCTGACCATGGTAAGTATGTGTCTAACTTTAATATTTTCAAATTAAATAATACATTAATACATTAGTAAAACCTAAACTGGTTGTTTATTGCATGAACCTCGCCGACACTATGTTATTTAATGTTATTCCAAATTGCAGTGACCTTGTACTCCGGTCAGACGAGAGGCGCGGTTAGGAGTCTAAAGTCTAAACATGGCATAGTTTAACTTGTATCTAAAGATTTATTACCCCAAAACATAAATAATTAAACCTTATCGCCATCTCTATGTGATTAATGGGCATTGTAAATTCTACTTTTTGTTTTGGCGAATATAGATGAATTTTTGCGCAGCAGGTTAAGATTTACAAATTTGTTATCATGAAAATTAGTTAAAGTTATGGTTTTGTTTTTTCCTTCCTCTGGAGGATATAATAGGAACAGCGTACCTATTTTTAATGCCTAACTTGAATATTGAATAAGTTGTATCTCTTTAATAATTATCTTAAATAATATTTAAGAAAATAAATACAACAAACGTGATTTATTTTTGCCGTTTTGTACGGAACCCTTCGTGCGTGAGTACGACTCGTAGTTTTTAGACTACGATTCGAGTTTAATGGGATGGCTTCCCTAATCCTATCTTGTAATAAAACTTACACTTCCCCTTAAAACAGCAGTTGGTAAGTGATTGCTGATGAATGTTTGTCAGTTGTGTAATGTATCAAATTTCAGTGCCGCATAAAAAAAATTATTCACTTTCCGTTTCGACGTTGGTGATCACGTGCCAAAAACTCATTTGATTGGTTTTTCTCGAAGGTCAGGAGATGAAACAAATCTCTGGTTATACGTTCAGCTGGTTATACCCTCCCTGGATCCAAAGTACTGAACAGAACTCCTGGCTCCTTTATAGATACATGTTTGGTGATTTCAGCGTTGTTTAAAGAACTGACACTATGTCAATTACAGTAATCATCATAATCATCATCACCATCATCACACCATACGTCATATCAATATGTTGATATAATAGGTACTTCTCATAGCATTTTACACCGGTACGGATATCTTTGAACATTACTCTGCTATTTGTGAACCTATTGCAAAATTCTTTTGTTTTTGTAAAGGGTATCTATTTAATTCAAAATTGGTCCTTTAGTCACCAAAGTGGAGACCTGATGATAGCATCCATGAGGAGTCGAAGGAACTCTTCAAAATGTATAGAGACATCTATAGGGATTTGACTTTTGTGAAGTATATCAAGCATACGCTACCAAAAAGTATAATTTCTTAAAATGTTTACTAATAATATAATAAATATGACTAAAAAGGGAAAATTATTATATTTAAACAAAAAATTAAACCGACTTCCAAAGTAAAAATGCACAAAAAAGTATGAAATAATCCTATTTTCTAAATAATTCCGCTTTTAAATTCGGCTAATATTTCAACTATTTCTCTACACAATTTTCATATTTTGAAGTCGGTACCAGCATAAACGTGAGTTCTATAAAATATCGTTTTATAAGGATAATGTTATTGAATTTTCGATTTACTATTGAATTTCTCGACAGAGCCCTACCATACAGTTTGAAATTCATCAATTTCAAACTGAAGAATATTTCACTTGGGCCCATTTCACTATCGCCTAATAAATGACGCTATATGATAATGATAATTTTGTCGCTGCTTACTTTATACTGAGCGACAGAGACAAAACTTCCGGATAAGCTATTCGTCACTTACTAGGCGATTGTGAAACAGGGCTTGAAACTTACATTTAATTAATAGCGCAGATAAATTCGAAGACAGTGCTAACAGCCTACGTACTCCGCCTACGTATTTACTATTTATTTATATTTGGAAAAGGACTTACAATTACTATCATATTAGATACAGCTTAAATATCATCCCATTTAGGTAACTAAACCTGTTAGTATAATAATATTGTTTTGGATATAGTCCCCATTAGTAAATTTTTTTGCCATTTATGATATATAGCGTATAGGTACAATTTTTCCTGTACCCTACAGGCTACCTAAATTTTTATTACAGACCTTTATGTGTAAGTATTAGGATTCGTTTTTAATGAAAACTGAATAGCTCATTTAAACATATTCTCCAAACTGGTCAAGACTGGAATTCAAATACGATATAAAAGGTACATTATTATGCGCACAGACTCGAGTCGCCCCGAATGCCTTACATGTAGAGTCATTTTAGCCGTACCAAATCTGCAAAACTCGACATTTGCTGAATAACCAAAGTAAAGTATTTCGTGCAGTTTTTATTAAATGAAATGTTGCCTTGGTTTTTTTTTTAATTTGCAAAGGTTATAAATAAGTTTTATACAAAACATCGAAGTTAAGTTCACTCTAATTTAAACGAATAAGTGTCATGCTCACCTTGGGAATAAGATGGCTGATGGCTGCTTGTATGTACTTATGTATCTTGACTTTTGTCTTATAGATTAAGTTAAATAACATTGTAAAATATTTTTTTTTTTGGAAAATAACAATGTTACCATCTTTTACTAGGGGGGGGGGGGGGGGTGGGGGGGGGGGGGGGGGGGGGGGGGGGGGCAATGCAAAACTGGGGGGGACACAACAGGACGATTCTATAAGTATTATAATAACCTATATGGAAAAGAAAAATTGAGTTTGAGATTTTGAGTATGTATTGTATTGTAATGGTTGATTAACCTAATTACATTTTAAAATCCATTCAATCTAGAATTCTAGATACGAGGCATTGGTACTTGTACTATTATGTATTCCGTGGCATTGGAAAAAAGGCAAGCAAAATAACTACGACTTACGCGTAACAACTTACCTTTTATGCATGATCTCATGGCATTGAAGCCGACAGTGAGATAAGCTTAGCGTATTTTATGGCAATAATATTAAACACCTGTTTTATAGATCTAAATGAATCTTAGCTTTTTTTTTGATTTCGTGGAACGGACAATACAAAGTTGTGTCAGTAAACTATTAGGTATACCTAACTCAAGCTCTTCTCGCTGGTTAGTTCTCGAACCGGTGGTAGGCATCACGTAGTATCGACGTTCAAAAAGAGTATTTAAAAATACCAATTTTGAATAAAAATTTTTTGATTTTGATTTTGATTTTGAAGAATGTCCAATTTAAATTCAATTTTGCTTGCCGGTATGTATGTAGTTTTTAGGTAGATAATATATTAAATATAAGCTGGATTGGGGCATAGGTTTACAGCCTCCGTGGTCCAGTGGTTTAGAGCTTGGTTCTCGACTCGGAGGTCGTGGGTTCGACATTCTCAACATTAAGATGTACCTAAGCAACTACACTGACTGCCTATCCACTTTCGATTGACACTTTATATAGTTTATACTATATACTATAGCTTTTGTCCGCAGCTCCGCTTGAGTAAATGCACTATCCCATGGAAACACTGTACTTTTTCGGGATAAGAAGTAGGTTGAGTGTTAATCCAGAGCTTACATTACTACCACACAAAATTTTATCAAAATCCGTTTAGTAGTTTTTGAGTGAAAGAGTAACAAACATCTAACCATCCATCCTCACAAACTTTCACATTTATTTATTTATTTACACTTAATGCACAAAAACAGGTACATAAAGGGACTAATGCCATATGGCATTCTCTACCAATCAACCTTTATAATAGTAGTAGCATAGCTGTTACAGTTACTAATAGCCCAAGACTAAACTATCGGTGGAAAAAAAGTTTAGTAGGTACCTGGGAAACCGAGTCTTAGTAAATAACATATAAAAGAAAATAAATAAAATAATCACAAAAATATTCGTCTGACTGGGATTCGAACCTGAGACACCAATTTGCCAACAAGACAAAAAGTCCAACGCTAATCAAGGCGTCAACCGATTGCCATTTAGAAATTGACATCACACATCTTATCTATTCCTACTAATATTATAAATGCGAATGTAAGTTTGTTTGTTACGCTGTCACGCGAAAACTACTGAACGAATTTTGATGAAATTTCGTATGGCAGTAGTTTAGACTCTGGATTAAAAAATATGCTACTTTTTATCCCGGAAAAGTACAGTGTTCCCGCGGGATACTCGATAGTATATTTACGCGGGCAGAGCCGCGGGAAACAGCTAGTTACTTATATAAATCTAATAAATAAAGTAACATGACCTGCAGCAGGTCTAAAAAAGGCCACACGCGCAATATTGCTAAAAGTAAATCATTTGCAGCATTCCTTGAAATTTTGCTGAAAGTTTGTAAACATTGTCACGTTTTATAGCAACATTGCAGCAATTCATTTCATTGGCAGATTCACGTTTGTCGGTTTATGTTGCCACATGAAAAAATTATATAACCATAACCAACCGAATAACCGCATAATCTGTATTTGTGTAAAAAATACTAGTCTTAGAGGTTAATCTTGAAGAACTATTTTAGTACTTGCCATTTATAAATAAAAGTTATCAATAAGTACATTAAAATATTTAAATTTAAGGTAATCTATGGGGTATAAAAATTTCGTGTTAATTTCTTGTTCTTCCACTGGCAAGGGCAACTCGTTGACGTCACGCTGGGTTTTGTTTGACGTTTCACGTTTGTAAACGATTAATAAAGAGAATTGAAAGTGAATCGCCGCCGACAGCGGCCTTTTTAGACCTGCTGACTCCTGACTGATTCATCAACGCCAGGGCAAAACTAAGCTAGAAACGTAATATTTGGACCGTGGCTTCCTTTTGTGAAGTAAAGGTCCACTGGGTATCAACATTTTTATGTAACTTTTTTTTTGTGGTCAGATCTGTTTGGAATTTCGTGATATTGCTCTTTGGCATAATTTACTAAAACTAGCATTAAAAAAATTCTAAAATTAGATTTTGTATAGGGGAAAAAATATTAAATGAGCATTTCAGCTTGGAACTTTGTAAATGTAGTCCTAAAGGAAAATAAGTAAGCACATGTTTCATGATTTTTCGATATTCAACCCCTAAAGGATTGAACGGGGATATGAATGTCTTTTTCCAGAGTCAGACTCGTGTTGTATATTTTTGGAGTGGTCTCTTCAATCTCTTTATTTTGATACCCGTCGTACCCGAAGGTAAACGAACGTATGAGGTAAAGTCGTGTTTAAAGTCATCATACAGGTGGAGTCACATACAAAAGCTCGCTTTAAAAAAGCCATAAGAGTCAATTTCAGAGGTGAACACTTTGCTGAACAGTTTTATGAATTGTTGGTTAAAATAGGAAGCGGCGATTACCCTACAATTTATGGTAAAATTACTATTCCGCTTTGGCAACAGCGGTGACATCACTTAGAGAACTCACTAACGCAGTTTACCCTGATGTCACCAATCTCATCTTTGTCAAGCCCATAGAAAGGTTATATTATAAGCGTGCCATTTTGACTCCCAAAAATGAATACGCAGTCACAATAAATGAACTTTTACTCAAGCCATTTGAAGCACAATATAAGTCAGTGGATTCAGTAGTACAAACTTATGTTAACTTAACTTAAACTATCCCGTGGAGTTCCTTAATACTCTAAACCCAACAGGTCTTCAACCAGATAATCTCCGTTTGAATATTGGAGCACCAGTTGTTATTAAGAAATATTAAGCCTCCAAAATTGTGCAATGGCACTAGACTCCAGATAAAATTTCTCCATCGCAACATTGTCGAGGCTACTGTGCTCACTAGATGTGCTCAGGGGGAAACTGTATTCATACCTGAAATACCATTGATCCCATCAAAGTATCCATTTGTATTTAAAAGACTGCAGTTTCCCCTAAAAGTATGCTTCGCCGTTAATAAAGCTCAGGGGCAGCCATTGAAAGTGGGTAAGATAGACCCAAGAGAGAATTGTTTCTCACACGGTCAGTTCTATGTTGCGTGTTCCAGAGTAAGTTCGTCTAACAGTCTGATGATCCTTGTTCCGCACGGCAATACAGAAAAAAAGGTCCTTCAATAGCATAAATACACTATAATAATAAAATAATCTTAAACCATTTAAAATTTAATTAATTTTAGTATAACTAAAGTCTCTTTCTAGAAATAATAGGAAATTAGTCACCTCAACATCTACGCGTACTGTTATATTCCGCTCCTGTATGCTAATACGAGTATGCTCACTCTAGCTTTCCCCTTTGCTGATACTGCATTTCTTCTGTCATCCTATATCCTAAGTCCCAGACCATGGAACACTCCGTTTCCATCTCTCGACCGCAGCAGTTGCTTCTATAATTACTATTTCGTTTTTCTATTTCATTACTATTTCAGTTTGTATAATAAATATTTTTTAAAAAGGCAACTGTGGAGTGTTGTCTAACAGTACGAAGTCGCGGGCAAAAGCTAGTTACATATATACGCGACGAAAGAAAATACATAGAACTTTAAATGCGCAGTTTCTCAGGGATAAGACCTAGCTAGATCGATTTTTCTCCCTTCTCCCTTCTCCCTTCGTACAAAATTTCATAGACATACTTGCAGCCGTTTCTGAGATTCCGATTATATACAAGATTTGCTCGTTTTAAGTATAAGATTATGTGTAGAAATTCATAGACATTGATAACTGATTGGTACATTTTCATAGCAATTAACACATTCCACTTAAAGCCGTGTATTAAAATCGAGTCCACTGTATTGTTGTGGTATTATGTTTTGAAATAGAAACATAAACCTTGACTTTTTTCCGGCCACAGCGGAGCAGCCATCGATTACGTCAACGTTGAAATGGGAACGGAAGTGTTTTATTATGTTCTTTTACTAGTCTATATCTCAATCATTGTACACTTCGCAAAAATTCAAGACGAATAGAGTTAATTAAGTGCGCGTTTACAAATTTGACGTAAATTGGCTGTTTTCGGTCGATTTTGCGATCAAATGAAACCATAACCAATCCTACAAAACTAACAATTGCTACAAGTAGACTTTAGCTAAAATCGGTTAAAAAATATTAAAAAAATATGATTGTTTTTAGTATAGCAAAAAAAATTACAGAAGTTCTTCACCCAGAATTTACAAAAAGAGGTCATGTTTAGGATCATTTTTGGTGTTCATAATGTTGTTCAAAATATCTTGAAGTTATTTGCTAATTGTACCTACTTGTTCAGTATGCTTGATGTACATTGCACAGTAAGCATTAAGCGTTTTATATATTTACGTTTGAGTTTTATAATAGTATGAATGCTTTAAAAGCGGAAAAATCATTTGTTAGCTACTTTTTTTAACTTAACAAGCTCTACGGACTACAACCCAATCAGATTTGTGATTCATTTAGGAATATTTTATTTTTGGTATTCCCAAGTTTTATTTAGTGAATGCATTAACGATGCGACTGTATAATTAAGCTGTAAAAATATATAAGCGACATACGGCTACAAAAAGGCAAGAAAAACTAGTAATTGCTTTATTGCCTTTAAGAGCAATAGAGTAACACAGAGTCACATGCACTGAAGGCTGTAATCGTCAACTTGGTAGTAATACGTGCCAAGGTCGACATTAGATCATCTTACAGTTCTCAGTTTAACTTCCAATGATTGAGAGAAAAATAATAATTTCTGAATGAAACCCATTTAATTGGGTTACAGGGGTCAAGATCCATTCGATAATTTTGACGGCGAAGTTCGAAATCAAAAATGTAAAACTAAAGGCACATCTTATTTCAGTGTCGGTACATCCTACAGATGTACAGTCGCCGACAAACCATGTGTACCACTATTAGATCTTGTAGCCATAGACCACATTAATAAAATCGAAATGCGATACATATACTGTCGGCGACCGTAAGATACATTAATCTTTTAATAATGGCATTTCGAAACTATAAGAGATATATACGAAACTTGAAACTTTGTGCTAAATACTCTTTAGGAAAAATATTTTGCATGAAATCGGATAATAAATTTTAAACTTATTAATTTGAAAAAACCTATTGCGCGTTAGTTTTTTTTTCCTTTACAAAAAGCTTTACAATTTATCCTCAATTTCCAGTCTTCTTACAGATCCCTACATGATCTGGAAATGTAAAAAAACGTATCATTCTTCGCCATAGTCAGTTAATATTTTTACCCACTAACCTACCTTACCTAATAACCAAAGTTTTTAGATTGTATCTTCATAAATGCTTCATAATAATTTATTCCATAACAATAATTTATTCTGAATTGTATGTCAGCAATTGCCGATTAGCAAGACATTTATATAATGGAGTGATGATCACAACAAAATTTTTCCTAGATGATGTAAGATTGCGTATGTTTACTGCGAAAACAAAGTTTCATTTTATAGTTATCCATACAATTTTGTACGTAAAAAACGCATCTACAGTTAAAAACAAAGTTAATTGACTAAAGGTAGGTACTACACCGGGAAGGGTCAACTGCCCAAACTCCTGAATTACAAAGCCGCATTCGTTCTGACAAGGATATTCGTTCGTCAATTTTGTGTCAGTTCACACCGCTACGATACGCGACATAATAGGAGTTGAATTGAACTTAATGTGTCGTCATCGTCATCAATGCGACCCCCTGCGAACTCCTCTATCCCAGTTAGTGTAGAGTTGTAGACTGTAGCCACAACATTATCGCTTACTAGCTTTTACCCGCGGCTCTACCCGCATAAAACTGGTATCTCAGGGGACTGTACTTTTTCGGGATAAAAGTAGCCAAACATTGAAATCCGTTCAGTAGTTTTTGCGTGAAAGATTAACAAACATCCATCCATCTATCCTCACAAACTTTCACATTTATAAATCGTAGTAGGTATTCTCTATAGAATGTCAATCATTTAAATCATCATCTATCATTGCAATGATTCGGATCAAATATGTGCTTAGAAAGCCAGTGTATTTATTTATCATATTTCCCTTCCCGCCACATATTATCGTTTTGACAATATAATGCTGAATTTAAATCTCGTCGCTGAAGACCGGTTTGCGAAGTAACAATACAACAATACTCGCCTGCAGGCCTGCGCATGCGCACCCTAGAAACACCGAAAAATCGACAAAATGACAGATTGAAGAAACATTAATACCATTCGGAGCAAAATAGGTCTTATTGTAAGGTAGTAAAGTTCATCCATCGTCGTTATGAGAAACAAAATATGTTTTCTTAGCATGGGCTCACAAAATGGTTTCTTTTGACAGCTAAAGTAGAAACGTTTTCTTAATTCAATGTCAAATAGTCTTACAATAATGTCAACTACTCCACATCATGGCGCTCTTAGACAAATAGTATAATTACCTGAATATTTGTTCGTTTTTTGACAGAAGATTACCCAGCAGCCATTTTAAAAATATGGCTGTTTAGAAATGTTGACTTCTATAGACGACCTTGTTACCATCGATTAAGAACTATTTTGCAACTAACTATTTTGTGTAGAATATTTCTTCTTTATAATTATTTCTTCGGATCGCCATGCTAAGGCGGCTGGTATAGGCTTGCTGGACCACACGGAAATCGCGTTGCTCTTAATTCTTTCAATTTTACTTGACAATTGGCAAAACCTTTAAGAAACACGTAACGTACGGTCTACATTTGGAAAGTAAATATTTCTTTGATAATTTTTAATTTTTCGCAAATAATTACCAAGGAAACTAATCGTACATTAAAATGAATTTAGATTTAAGTAAATACTCGAAAGATAAAATTCCAAGAATATAGGATAACAAAAATACGGTAGAGTAATTTATTGTGCAGAGAGTAAACTAAGAAAATCGTGAATTTAAAAGTTTCTTTATAAAAGAGCAATAAATTAATTGTTGTTTTTCAAGAGGGCGAAAGTAATTGCGATATTCAACGAATCGAGAGCATTAATAAACATGACCGGCTCAAGTGACATCACAGCTATTTTTATAACAAAGAGTACATAAGCAACAGAGGCTACTTGATAGTCGACACCTAATAACTCCGATACGTCATTATCATAGTGACACTTGTTACCTACTCATTGTTGACATGCGATGTTTTTCGATATCATATGTGATGTATTTCTTTCTGCATACATTTTCGAGTTGAAGTTATTTTACATTTGTCAAATTTTATTGATTTTTCTCCAACAACGTAAAAAAATATATATGAAGCCTAAAAATTGGCTTATAATAATCATTTTTTGACCCCACGATTTTGAAGAATGTAATTTTTAAATTTACATATTATATTTATGTTATCTGCTGTAAAATCTAGGTGTAAGAAAAACAAGTGTAATTTTGCTACGTTTATTTTATAACAACATCTATCTTTTCCTATCCTTAAATAATAATTATTAACTATAACCAAAGAGTTTTAAAAACAACTTAATAAGATCTCTGTAGTGAAATTATTACTTTACTTCTTTACTTCTAACTTATTGAAGCAATTTGCATGTATGTAAGTATAGTAGAGAATTCCATGAACGTACCATAAAAAGTAATGCTTGTGGTGTGTAATTGGTTTTGTTACTGATAAGATAGTACTAATAATAATAATTATAATTAATTGCTACATGATTTGATCAAATGATCGAATCGTATGCGTAGTCAGTCATTTAATTCAGTTTTGTGTTCTTTTTTCATTTAACTTATTAAATCCATTTACTTTTAGGGTTTTTCAATTTAGGGATTCTTTTTTTACTTGATCTAATGATTTCATATAAATGAATGTACGTCAAGTGTCACTGATAAGATTAGCTTGTTAATCGCACTGGCTTTTTAACACTGTATCTTATCAATGCTACAAAGTTAATTTCTGTACACATTGTGCAATTTTGCTTACAAGATTTTGCAAACGAAATCTATCATTGTCCATAAATGTCCATTTAGCATAAACGAGGGCCTGACATCCTTATGCAAGTATTTGATTTACAAGCTAGTAAACTCCGAATCTAATAAGATATTATATTCGACATTTAAAACACATTATGAACATTAATCAAAGATTCCTTGATATATAAACACATTCAAAAATTCTACTCTACATTTCACATCTAGATTTATTCCTTGAATAACAATTTTAGGTATAGAATAGTCTGTAATTTAATCGACTTACCCCCGCTTTCTGAAAGGCTAATCAACGCCAAAATCAACTAATCAGCGGTCAAATCTGTTGTCAAGTGTAAATTGAGTTACAAAAAGCTTGATCAGTCGTTTTATTTGATCAACGTGTTAGTTAACAAAACTAATATCAAACGAATGGTCAAACAACATGTCAAGCGCTGTTTTCGGTTTCTGGAAAGCTATTTAAGGCTTGTATGTGCTTGTATGTGTCATGTCAATTTGATCAATGATTAGTAAATTTTTCACTAATCAGCGTTTCAGAAACGGAAATTGATTTAACAAGCCTGTTAATTCAACAACGTGTTAGTTCATCAACTATTTGATTAGCCTTTCAGAAACCGGGTGCTAGTCTTTGGTCTTTGCATATCTAAAACTAGCTCCGGTTCAGTTTGTGCCGCACTTACTGGACGTGTCAGAAGAGCTGCAGCCTGCGACGTTAATGAATTTACGGAATGCGCGGAGAAATGTTCCAATTACTAATATTACTCGTAACATAGTGAGGCAATATTTATACATAATCTTTATTAATATCTTTATTATATAATATTAGAGTAAATAAAACTGTAATCATTTAATCAATTTAAAATTCGAAATGGAATTGTTGGCTGAGAATTGTCAAGTGGCTGAAAATATTTTTGCTGAGGTGTAATGGTTCGTTTCAGACTATGTTAACTCAAGTTTATTTCAAAGCCTGCAATGTATGCTTGAGGATGATGAAGCAATGAATGAATATATTTGTACAAATATATAAATATTTATATATATATATTTGTATGTTCAACGATAACGCCGCCGTCTGTTTTCAAATCGATTTTATAAAATTATTTTTTGATGTAAAGAGTATAATCCTAAGTTGATCCCGTTGTCAACAATGTGATGACCTGATGATGGGGTCCATAAGGAATTCCTCGAGGGAACTCCTCGAAATTTATATAGACACATATTGTGTTTTAAATTTTTTCTGAAGTAACCTAAGCATATGCTACCAAAAAGTAAGATTTTGCACCAAGTTATACCCTGGATCCAAAAGTACTGAACAGAACTCCTGACTCCTTATAGATACATGTTTGGGGATTTCGGTATTGCTTAAAGTACTACAAGCATAAGCCACTATGTAAATTAAAGTAATCATCATCATCACCACCATCATCACGCCATAAACCATGACATAATGATGATATAATAGGTACTTCTCATAGTATTTTACACCGACACGAATATCTTACATTACTCTGCCGTTTATGGACCGATTTTAAAAATTCTTTTTTTGATGTAAAGGGTAGGTATAATCCGAAGTTCGCCCCGTTGTCACCGAAGTGGTGACAACATCATGGAACCCACGAGAAAATCGCGAACATACAGACAAACCGACTTAGCGGGGGACTTAAATTTATAGTAAATTTTAGAGAAAAGTGGAAAGTGTGCGTATTGACCCGCCTACGCTAGTTAACACGACATTAGGCTGGGACTTGTAATGTCCGGAATCTGGTAGGCCGGGAAAAATTCCAAGCATTTATAACATATATACATATTTGGGGATATTGGCGTTGTTTAAAGAACTGCAAGCATAAGACACTATGTCAAAGTAATCATAATCATCAGCACCATCATCACACCATACATCATCACATAATGATGATATAATAGGTATTCTTCCCATAGTATTTTACACCGACACGGATATTTTTAAACATTACTCTGCCGTTTATGGACCGATTTTCAAAATATATTTATTGATGTAAAGGGTATAATCCGAAGTTCGCCCCGTTGTTACCAAAGTAGTGACTTGATGATGGCATCTATGAGGAATCGAGGGAACTCATCGAAATTTATGTGTATACATATAATGATTTTGACTTTTTATGAAGTAACCTAAGCATATGCTACAAAAAGTAAGATTCAGCACCAAGGTATACCCAGGATCCAAAAGCACTGAACAGAACTCCTCAGTCTTTAAAGATACGCGTTTGGAAATTTCGACATTGTTTAAAGAACTGCAAGCATATGCCTCTAAGTAACTTACAGTAATCATTATCATCATCATCTTATATACAAAACCTAATGGAAGCTTGGCGCGTATTAAATTATACATTCGATCGTTTATTTTAAAAGTTCCTAATATGTGTTAATAATAATATAACAAATATGATTAAAAAGGGAAAAAATATTATTTTTTAAACAAAAAATTATGTAGGTATGTATGTAAAAAGTATGAAATAAATCTTATTTTCTAAATAATTCCCCTTTTAATTTCGGCTAAAATTTTAACTATTTCTCTACACAATCTTCATTAATTTGAAGTCGGTACCAGCCAACTTAAACGTGAGATCTATAAAATAATGATTTTTCAGGATATTGTTTATATTTTTCAATTCGCCAGACAATTTTTTTTTTGACCTTGGAACAATATTATGATGCCTTCTAGTTTGTTGATACATGATAGAGCTACGTAATGTCAACGTTACCAAAATATTCACGAAACCGGATTTAAACCCATATAATATTATGAGCGGATTTAATGAGATACGGAAACCAGTTTTAAATAATTTGCAGAATAAATTAGCGTGTAATTTATTCAACAAAATTCAGATTCGCGTCAGAAGCATACATTGCAGGCTTTGAAATAAACTTGAGTTAACATAGTCTGAAACGAACCATAACACCTCAGCAAAAATATTTTCAGCCACTTGACAATTCTCAGCCAACAATTCCATTTCGAATTTTTATATTGATTAAATGATTACAGTTTTATTTACTCTTAATAGATTATGTATAAATATTGCCTCACTATCTTACGAGTAATATTAGTAATTGGAACATTTCTCCGTGCATTCCATAAATTCATTAACGTCGCAGGCTGCAGCTCTTCTGACACGTCCAGTAAGTGCTGCATAAACTGAACCGGAGCTAGTTTTAGATATGCAAAGACCAAAGACTAGCACCCGGTTTCTGAAAGGCTAATCAAATAGTTGATGAACTGACACGTTGTTGAATTAACAGGCTTGTTAAATCAATTTCCGTTTCTGAAACGCTGATTAGTGAAAAATTTACTAATCATTGATCAAATTGACATGACACATACAAGCACATACAAGCCTTAAATAGCTTTCCAGAAACCGAAAACAGCGCTTGACATGTTGTTTGACCATTCGTTTGATATTAGTTTTGTTAACTAACACGTTGATCAAACAAAACGACTGATCAAGCTTTTTGCAACTCAATTTACACTTGACAACAGATTTGACCGCTGATTAGTTGATTTTGGCGTTGATTAGCCTTTCAGAAAGCGGGGGTAAGTCGATTAAATTACAGACTATTCTATACCTAAAATTGTTATTCAAGGAATAAATCTAGATGTGAAATGTAGAGTAGAATTTTTGAATGTGTTTATATATCAAGGAATCTTTGATTAATGTTCATAATGTGTTTTAAATGTCGAATATAATATCTTATTAGATTCGGAGTTTAATAGCTTGTAAATCAAATAATTGCATAAGGATGTCAGGCCCTCGTTTATGCTAAATAGACATTTATGGACAATGATAGATTTTGTTTGCAAAATCTTGGAAGCAAAATTGCACAATGTGTACAGAAATTAACTTTGTAGCATTGATAACATACAGTGTTAAAAAGCCAGTGCGATTAACAAGCTAATCTTATCAGTGACACTTGACGTACATTCATTTATATGAAATCATTAGATCAAGTAAAAAAAGAATCCCTAGATTGTAAAACCCTAGAAGTAAATGGATTCAATAAGTTAAATGAATAAAGAACACAAAACTGAATTAAATGACTGACTACGCATACGATTCGATCATTTGATCAAATCAAGTAGCAATAATTATAATTATTATTATTAGTACTATCTTATCAGTAACAAAACAGTAAACGTGAGATCTATAAAATAATGATTTTTCAGGATATTGTTTATATTTTTCAATTCGCCAGACAATTTTTTTTTTGACCTTGGAACAATATAATGATGCCTTCTAGTTTGTTGATACATGATAGAGCTACGTAATGTCAACGTTACCAAAATATTCACGAAACCGGATTTAGACCCATATAATATTATGAGCGGATTTAATGAGATACGGAAACCAGTTTTAAATAATTTGCAGAATAAATTAGCGTGTAATTTATTCAACAAAATTCAGATTCGCGTCAGAAGCATACATTGCAGGCTTTGAAATAAACTTGAGTTAACATAGTCTGAAACGAACCATAACACTTCAGCAAAAATATTTTCAGCCACTTGACAATTCCCAGTCAACAATTCCATTTCGAATTTTAAATTGATTAAATGATTACAGTTTTATATATATACACATACAGCCGAACATATTACCGCCTCCTTTTTTGGAAGTCGGTTAAAAAGCTACCCTCACCTTTTATCAACTACGAGTACTTGTATAAATAAGTATCCTTTTATTTAAACTTATTACTAGGCATATTTGGATATTATCATTTACAATATAAAATAATTATTTACCTCTAATTGCAGCAATATGAGAGTCGTACTCCGATTTGCTGCGCATATACTCCTTCCTGGGAGCATTGTGCAATGTCTGGTGCTTGTACTCGGAGTACCACTCGTGCTGCGGGGACTGCGCCCGCTCCTCCCGGGACTCCGTCACAGTCCTCCTCACCGTCACCCGCTCGAATTTGACAAACTGGACTCCGGCCGCCAGGTCGCCCTCTTCGACCGGCAGCCCTCTGTCCACCTCATCAATCTCGACATGTCTCAACTTTAAGTTAGGGAACGTAGTTTCGAAACTCTTGGACGGTGATACAGTTTCGCGCGTGTGTTTAAGTTTAACATCAATTTTCGGCGACTCGGGCCGCCGTTTGCGCTGCTCTATCTTACGCTCTATCTCGTCTACGTCGGTCGTTGCATCCACTACATCCTTTTTGGAACGTCCTGTCCACACTTTTTCGAAAAAGCTAACGCGGCCGCGGAGGCCGCTGGGCGACGGTGTGTCGCGGTCGTCGGACATTGCGGCATGACCTCCTCTAACGAAGGATCGCTCGATACTAAACTAAGTTAGGAGGCATGCGCGGAGCCCACGTGTAGACACGGCCCAGACGATGCGATGCAAGAAAGCTTCGACACACTACACTTGGAGTTCATCTGACATTTTCGACTGCGCGGTGCACCCTACTGACTTTGACCTATAGGTCACCGTTTATCTGTAGACCTTTTTGTTAGGATTTGGCACAAATTCGTTCTGTTAATGAGATTATTCGAATTCAGAGGATATACCTACCTATGTTTTTGTATTTTTGTATCCGAAAGTAATATTTCTAACTGTATCTTATTCTTTATAAAAATAAAGGTAATGTTATTGATTATATTTATAAGAACTTTAACTGCACAATTTCTTATAATTAAGTGTTATACCAAATCAGGTAAATAATATATGATAATGCTAAGTTAAATAAGTAGGTAGATTAAATAATATATAAAATATAGATAAAAACTCAGCATTTGTTTCTAAAATCGATCGTGACTTGTAACTACACATTTCATATATTATATACCTCAATAAACAAATAAAAGATCTCTGACCTCTATGTTTGGCCCTGAATAACAAATATCACACAACATAAACGCTTTAACATATTACAGCTAGTAATTAACTGTACTATAATAGTAACTCCTAGTTCAATTATCAATATATTACGAGTAGTACCTGGCTAACCGAGTTTTGGTCGGATCTCTTGTACATAAAAAAAAAGAATCATAAGAATTTTTTCCCAGGGTTCGAACCCACCACATTCCGAATTTGCGAACAACGCAAAAATTAACCAAACTTCCAATCGGACTGACATTATAGAGTCGAAATTATTGGTATATTGTTGCACGCGAAAGATAAAATATATATAGCTTATAAATAAAATAAAATAATAAAAAATTCCGGGATAAAACCTAGCCAGATCGGTTTTTCTCCCCTAAAACTCCCTGCATACTAACTTTCATGTAAATACTTGCAGCCAAGATTACGATTATATATATATATATATATATATATATATATATATATATATATACAAGATTCTCTCGTTTAAAGTATTAAGATTTCTATTTGTTGATAGTGTTCTGAATGTGATCCCTTGACCCTTATAATATTAGGATTAGGGCCTGTTTCACAATCGCCTAATAAGTGTCGAGTAGGTTATCCGGAACTTATATCGTTGCTTACTTTTTACTGAGCGACAGAGACAAAACATGCGAATAAGCTATCTGACTCTTATCAGTAGATTGTGAAACAGGAGCTTAGTAGCACATCGTTATTTTTTGTCAACCTCTATTAAATTAAATTTAATAATTGCTTAGAAATTGCAATGTTACCCTAATTTAAGTCGTCCGATAGCAAATGTCAATCACTGATAACAAAGATAGAGTCCATGATATAATTGGGTTTTTGAATTATTATTTTTTCGTTATAAATGGAAAGATCATATTATATAAGTTTTACAATAAAACTATTTTTAATTAAGTTTTCGCAAAAATTCAAAAGTTATATCAAAATAAAAATTAATTTTTGAATCCAGTACCGAAGACACACCGACGGCTGTCGAACAAATCCGAGCGCGTGTGAGGTCATAATGTTAGTTTTCACTCTAGGGCAGTGGTTCCCAGACTCTTTTGTTTCATAGACCACTTTCAAAATTTTGCCGGATCCGGTGGACCCCCTGCATCTACATTCTACATTACTACCAATTTCTAAATCTCGAAAAAAAAGTGAAGATTAGATCTATCCATGGAAACTTGCGTTGTGGCGCGATACCGACACGGTCTGGGTTCGACTCCCAGTTCCGAACTATCCAATTTTTTTCTCAATTTATTTATAAATTGTCTTATTGAGAAGGTTTAATTTAGGTATCATATTATGTATTTAAAATAAGAAGCCAACATTTTAGTTCTTCACTATCGAAACCAAATTAATTTTCATGTACCCCTGCTTACGATTGTAGGTCCCTATTTTTTGTCACGTCCAATGTAGACCGCCGTCGAGTCTCCGTGGACCCCTGGGGGTCCACCTGGACCACTTTGGGAATTCCTGCTCTAGGGTATCGCAACTGGCGATCGTAAGTATTGGCGTTCGAAATTCAAAATTATAGTCGTTTTCTTGACTATGCATTATACAGGGTGACCTGAAATTCGATACATTCCTTTGAAAGACAGAAAGTAGACCTCATTTACAGTAATATTTTTCATGGCATCCCCATCCGAAAGTTGATATTTACAAAGTTATTGAAATTTCAAAATTTTTTTCTTTATTTTCGACTTTTTGACTTTGACATGACGTATTTTTAAAAATGTTTGTCTTTTTAGTGATTTTTTTATGTATTTTAACCGTCAATGAGTCAAATATTATTTTTAAGGAATAAATAAGGACAAACTAAGCGAAAATTTTTCATTATGAGACATGAAACAGAATTTTCTTTTAAGAAAAAATGCACATTTTTCTTAAAAACAGGTGATTTTCTTAAAAAAATGCATAACTTTCGGATAGGGGATGCCATGAAAAATATTACTGTAAATGAGGTCTACTTTCTGTCTTTCAAAGGAATGTATCGAATTTCAGGGCACCTGTATATTACATAGCTTTAACACTATGACGTCACAACTATGGTAAAGAATATAATATCATATTACTAACGTAAAGAATCGTCATTCCACCGATTTACACGACAGGTCGCGGCTGTGTGTGCGTGGCTGGGCGAAGGTGGAGGCGGGCGGGGAGGAACTATTTCCCAGCCAGCGGGGCTATTAAGAACTTTAATTTTCGTTGGTCATGGTCATCATTTTGACATTACAACTTTTTAAAAACACAATTTAAAAGTTAAAATGTCAATAAATATTGCTCAAGCCTACGGGTATGTCCAACTAAATAGTCCGCCATTTTGTCCTGCAGCGAACGAATGAAACGCCCTTTATGCCAATCAAATCGCGTGAGGTAGGGCATTTTGACTTATGCCATGAAATGAGAACTGTCAAACGAAGCATGGAACCTATTGTGCTCCCGGCTTCGACATTTTTAACCGACTTCCATAAAAGGAGGCGGATATCCTATGTAGACTTGATTTATTAAGTAATTAATAATTTGTGCTTCATAGAAAGGTACCTACTCTATGAGCCACTTCGATCGCAAATATTCTTGTCTCTTGATTTATTTTTCGTTTATTCGTTCTTTTCAGTCGTAATAAATATTGTGGCCTGTAAGTTTACGAAACAATTCGATCATGGAATCTCATAGGTCCGAACCTTATTTGATTCCTAATATCAAAACTCACTTCTTTTTTATAAAAATCTAAATTGATTAATCTTATTTTTAAATGCGAAAATGTTTAACACATTTTAGGTTAAGTTATTGTTTGGCATGGCTTATAATTTTGAAGTAAAGTGACAATATTGCGTTTCGATATTACACATGATGGCCTTTTTCGAAAATTATATAAATTGTTTTAAATATGAAAATAAAACATCGGCGGTGTTTTAATGTAAGTACACAATTTATTTGAAATGCTCTTTTTAAGTCCTTATTAGTTTATATAATTAATTAATAGTATAAAATTTAAATAGATTACATGGCAACGCAAATTTCAATACAACAATAGGTTCATGACAACAACACTCTTCATGACCAACATAGTTTCATAGGTAAGTACATAGATGGGGAGTTTTGCCGGGGAACTCAATGGGTGATGTTGTGGATTTTGTATTTTTCATAAATTTAGTATTCATATAATAATATTATATAATATTCATTTTTTCATGAATTTATTTCATAAATTTCGGTTCTTAGTGTGTAATATTGGTAGAATATTAACCATTAAATATTCCTTAACGTGCATAAGTGTGGGCAAGTGTTACAACTTCTAAAACATGCCATTTTGTGTTTCTGCCAAAACTCCCTAGGAACTTTCAGTAAAGCTTCTACCACTTTACTGAATCGACGACTGACATGACTCATGGACTGCACTGACTATTTATTTGGACTTTGACTAGACTTTAGACTTGATGATTTAGGAATACGGTGTTGAAAATTGAAACGAAAGTTCTATTTCCCGCCTTTTTAACTTGACACTGGCAAATGGTTATAAGCCGTTGCCATATATAAATAAAACAAATAAAAAAAAGTACATAGATGCGTAATACCCCGACCATGGAGAATATAATAAAGGAGTACTTTCTCCATACATGAAAAGTGTCCGTAAAATAGCGTTAAATAGGGGGCGCTACAGACGCAGACGGGAGTAAAGCGGCAAAATTTAAACGTATAATTAAATCTCAGCATCTTCTTCGGTTTTATATATAAAAATATTTTCGACTATACGAGTAATTAGAATTTTCATGATTTATTGAATTAACTACTTTTAATCTACTAAAGTCGTCAAAAATTTTAAATAACTAAACTCAACTCACTTTACTTCATCTCTTATAGCTAACTTCATATCACACACCTTTGCCACTCTAGCGCCATTATGGCCAGTTTTGGAACTATTATATAATTACTTTTGTCGGACACTTTTTAGCTTTTCTGCCTTAGAGAGATGGTACTCCTTACCTCCATTCTCCATGACCCCGACATCAATTGGCTGGGCGCATTTACATGAATTCTAACGAAGTTAGGTAATAGCCCTGCTGGTCTATGGCACACGAGGCTGGCCGCTGATCCTTTCGTGCTTTGACGTAATTGACAATATAATTTCATAATATATATGATAGATTTGTCTGACGCGACGTTACTTATAGTGTTCTCTGTCTGTTCTGTGTAGGAGTTCCAAAAAAAAACGATTTTATTTAAAAGATTTATTGAAGTTAAAAATTACAAACTATTTTTACATTTAAACTTAACTAAAATGAATCAGATCTATGTTGGATCTAAACTCAAGAATTATAACTAAATTAAGACTACCGACTTTGACCGATGTAAGATCTGAAGTGTCCAACTTAACTCCAAATTCACGGTCCCGCGATGATGCGGCGACAGCATTTCCAGTATATGACAATTTCTTTCGTAATTTATGAACAAACTGCACCACATGTATTTTCTTTTTGGTCCAAGAGGCGGCTTCAATTATTATATGTTATATGTTAATTATAGTC
Source organism: Phengaris alcon alcon (assembly GCA_037179445.1). Taxonomy (NCBI): domain Eukaryota; kingdom Metazoa; phylum Arthropoda; class Insecta; order Lepidoptera; family Lycaenidae; genus Phengaris; species Phengaris alcon. The sequence continues at coordinate 430,319 of JAYRCH010000613.1, read as the reverse complement.
CAAGAGCATCTTCGGCTGCAACTGACCGATGATGATGATTCACTTATAATGGTATTCGGCAATTCGGTGCTAAGTCCATATTACATAGGGGGTACATATGTAACACGTTTAAAAATATTTCGGTGTCAACCTTAGGCTGACGTCAACATGGCTGACATTCGTCGGTACTCGGGCTGTCATTTGTAGAGTGTCGCGCCTGTGACTATGGTGACCGATCGTGATTCGTGGCGTGTTTTTTTACGTCACGTGATTTTTTAAAATAATTTAACTAGTTTTTATTGTTTATAATCAATTGAAAAAACTATTTTTTTCAAGTTTTTCGCATTAAATATCAATATTATTAATAATAAAGTTATAAAATAAATTAAAATATTATTTTTTTAATTCCCAATTAACTACGAATATGTAAGTATTGTTATTCGTAGAGTACAAAGTTTATAGATTATACTGCAAATTATTTTCTAAGGTAAGGCTTGGGTTATTTCAATTAAAATAGGGCATTTATCAATTCTTAAATAGAATTAGATGTGTACGTAAATAACTTTGGCTCATCTTTCAGCCCCCTTACTCCCGACACAATCGAGAATCGAATCAGTTCGATCTCAATAGCTTTTGACACTTCCGACACCTACACTCCTAACTAACCTGAATGGCAGGATCGAAAACAAACGTCAAATTACACGATAGCTAAAGAGATCTCATTTACAGTATCGAGTTTGCTTGTTTTAGTATATTTGAATTTTGAACTAAATTTCGTGATTTTTATTGCAGTATTGCAGCATTATTTAATGTTATTGAAGGAGCTAATAGAATACGCGTTCGGGAAATGCAAAATTTACGAAGATTCACCAACTTCAATACATTAGCAATGGACATGGATTGTGAGCAGGGGCGTGCACTCCATATAGGCAGAAATGCAGTGCTTTACTTGTCATTCACAAATATTTTAATAAAACGTTCGTACGTTTTAGATGAGTTTAATTAATAGTAAATAAATTAATTAAAAAAATATAATAACTTAAAAACCCCTAATATTTTATAAATAGCAACTAATGCCGTTAAGTTCGCAGGAAAAATCATCGCATGTGTGTGTAATTTTCATACTTCGCAAACGCACACACCCATGAATATCGACATGATTAAATAGCGGTAAGTCATGCGGCGGGAGATGGCCGAACCGAGAGCTGAGCTGAGAGCTTCGGTTCGGCTACCCGATCGCTTCCGAAAACCGCCGAACTGGCTTGTCGGAAATTTTCTAAAATAAAAAAGTTTTATTAAAATAAAATTTCATAAAATAAAATAGTTGTATGTATTTAAAAATTCTCACCTTTCCCCTCGAGCTACCTGCCTATTAGCTTATAACTGTCATAAACTTAGAATTCTAAACAAAAACCAATTATAAAATTAATCTACTTCTATAATAATGTAATGACAAGAGAAAGGTAGCGCTACATGTCCTAGATAGAGAAACCCCATTCGGTATTGTTCAGCCTACGATTCACAGATAAATACCTATTTTGAGAGTAGGTAACATAGATTATAAGAAATAATTCATAATGTCCTAAATCTAGTTTCTAGATAATCTCAATAATGTATGCACTAGGCAGAGGGAGAATATGGTAGGTAAATATTTAAATAATAATGAATAATAATAATAATAATAATAATAATAATAATAATGATAATAATATAGGTAAAATATTATTATCATTATTATTATTATTATATATTTATATAAAATATAGTATTTTTGAAATCTATTTAATTAAAGCCTTCGCTTCTGCTGTTTTCGAGAATGAATTTACATAACAATTTTTTTTAATAAAAACTATAACCCGACTACGTAAATTATATAGCCTATGTTACCCGGGCTTTTAATACCAATCTATTGACACCTAATTTATTAAAATCGGACCAGTACTTTAGCAAACATGCATACATTCATACATACACTTCAAAAATCAGGACCTTACATTTTGGCTTCAACGTAGTCACGTAAAAATATAGTTTTCTTTTTTAAAATTGAGTGCCAGATACAGTTTTTTTTTTGCGATTAAATGGCCAAGCTTTTACTTGGACTGAAGAGTCATGTAACATAGATAAGCGGTACACCAAGAATATTCAACATTTACAAACGTACGTCAGGACGTTGTGTAAAATGGGTTCAAGCCACGTTCAATCGAAATATCCTAACACCCACACACTTCTGGAATGTCCAGAATAAGAAAACTCCGAGCGCAGACACCGCGCCAGACCGGTTCGACGGGGAGCTAGAAATCTGAGCGGCCATTGTTGTGACCGGAATACTCTAGGTCACATAACTACATGCACTAAGTCTGGATGTTGCATTCATATCACCCATTGAGTGCAACATTGTAATTATTCAAAATGAGAGTCGCTAGATACATATATATCTGCAGCTACGAGTTAGTACTACTAGTATAAACGCACTCGTTATGAAGTAAGAACTTTTAAATCAGATTTATTCACTAAGTAATTCATCTTATCTCTGCATCACCCTAAGGTTGCTGTGTTCGATAATACCACAAGGCATTAAGCCCGCCTTTGTACAATTAATTGCTAGTTTAGTTGCAAAATTAATATATATATATATATATATATATATATATATATATATATATATATATATATATATAATTTAATTTTTCAACTTGTTACTGAGAAAATATTGTAAAATTAAATTTAACACTAAACATATTATTATTATATATAAAAAAATTACACGTAGGTACATACACAATTACACATAAATAAATTAGATATAAATTAAAAAAAGATGAAGAATTTAATTTAATTAAAATCAATTGTACTATAAAAGTAGGTAAGTACTAAAAAAATAATAACTACTCCAAAACTTAAAATGCTACAAAAAAAAAAAGAAATCTCCCAGTTCATCCCCACCAGGCAGAGTACCTAGAAGGCTCAAAGAGTTTCCTCGCTGGATTGCGATACTTATTCTCTGGGCCAGGTAGGTGCCGGCTCTGGGGTCTCGGGTGGCCTCAATGAGTTTTTTGGAGATTTCTCCGAAAAGTTTGTGCGCACCCAGACCCCATGTACCTAAGGTTTCAACCCCAAACGGTTCAAATATGAGATCCCCACTAAGGTTCTCATATTTGCGCCGCTTGAGGTTTTCCGCCTGATTGGCGGCCGCACCTGCAGAACTCGAGGTGCCCTGGACATGGGACGGAGCAAGTGTATCGACGCAAGTAGCGTCCCATACAAGAGCCCGTCCCACTCTCCAAGGGACCAGGGTCATACCGTCTGGTCTCTTGCCATCGTCGCGCGCCAAACCAGAGGGTTCCAGCACAGCTGGCACTCCGGCGGTGACAAGAGCCCGACGGATGAGATCGTTCAGACAGTGATGTCGGGAGATGCGGCCGGCGCTTCGTTGACAGGACAGCCCGTGGTGTCCGAGGCTGTCCACATTTGCACCACAAACACAGCGATGGGGGACGACGTGGGGGGTGCCAAGACGCAGGGAAGTAGCTAACCGGAAAGCTGTTCGATCCAGCAATGTGCCCGTATTGGGTGACGGTAATGCTTGTAGCCAAAGGCCCGACTCCCACTTCTCCGCAGCTAAGAGGCGAGCCTGCTCCACAGTACTGGAGGACGTATTAAGAAGATTATTCCGTACCAGTCTGCAGAGTGGCTCGTCCCAGAGCCTTTGGGAAAAAGTATTGTCAGGCAATTCGCTACAAGCACTAGTTACGCTCCAGGCGTCCTTGGCCTCGTCCAGAAAGGTAACTGTATTGGAGTAGGATGGGTGATGTAGTATTTTGGAGATAAGACTATGGTTCGCGTGGACTGAGGACAAGAAGGCCGGAAGCGATATGTCAGAGGGCTTTCGAACACCCAGGCCACCGAACCTAACTGGAAGCGTTGCCTGAGTCCATGCGCGGTCATCGAAATTTGTATTCAAAATAGTGGAGAGCGTTTGTCTTATGGTATCATCCAACTGTTTGAGAAGTTGAGGGAACTTCCACAGTTGACAACACCGTAAGACATATGTCAATTTAGGTACGAAAATGCAAAAACGGATTAGGGTAAAGGCCATGTGACAGTTAATTTGGAGGAGGCGGTCTAAAGTTTCATTAAAATTTTGTAATTTGATATCTAAGAAGTCCGGGAGAGATTCGTCTAAAATAGGTGAGCCCAAAAGGAAGAGCGAATCCTTGTCAATGACAGACAGTTGTGGAGCTATTTCTTTAAAGCTGGATATAATCGCGTTTCTATCCCCACAACTGTCTGGCACAAAAAGTTCGCACTTACCTAGGTTCAGCTGCAGACCTATTTTTTGGAACTCGCAGATCAGAGTGCGGAAGTCTGATAGTACAGTGGGTGCATCGCTTCCAAGGGTCCCATCATCCAAATACCAAACATTAAATTTTGAATCTAGAAGCTCGATGACCGGGTGTATAGCAAGGCTGAAGATTGCTGGACCTAGAGGGTCGCCCTGTTGGCAGCCCACTTCGGATGAGATGAGGTGGTCTTTGTAAATGAGTTTGGTGGGGTCGTTGTAACACTGGAGCATAAATGGTAAAATGGCAGGTGCTTTAGATTTAATTTGGGCCAACAAGGCGCCTCGGTCAACTGAGTTGAAAGCGTTTTTGATATCGACCTTCAGAAACACATCATCGCCTTGATTGTGGATAGCTGTCCTGAAAGAGTGAACGGCGGCCTCACAACCTCCTTTGCAGGCAAAACCGAGCTGTTTTGGCTGGAAGTATGACGCGAGGGAAGTTACCGATTTGCAAGCTAGTTTGGCTGTAAGGCGCCGGTATGTGGAGCCGACAGCAATCGGACGAATGCCACCATCTCTCTTCCTCAAGGCGCAGAGGTTAGCTCCATACAGAATGTCTACGATATCTGATGCGACCCCTCCACGTAGCATCAGGTTGCACAGATTCGTAAGTTCATGCAGGAGCTTCTCGCCGGCCTCCCCGCAGCAACCGCTGGTGAGGTCCTTCAGATGCTGAGGGGTGAGACCGTCGAGGCCGCCAGCTGAACCCGGAAGAAAGGACATGATGGCTCCGCGTACTTTGTCTTTCGACGTTTGTAGTGGTGGTAATGCGTCATCGGAAACTGTGAAAGGATTGGATTGTGATGGATGTTTGTTTTCCAGGGCGATGAGGGTTTCTGGGCAGTCGGGGGCGACCGTGTCATTGGAAAACAGGAGCCGCGCTGCACCCTTAATGTCTCCCTCACTTATTTTATTTTCCACAGTTTTCACGATGTTATGTTTGACCGTGGAATGTGAAGAAAAATTTGGGTTGAGGTTAATGTCCGAAACACAATTCTTTTTGATTCTTGAAGTGAGGGAGGCATTGTTGAGCGGATCTCTATATATATATATATATATATATGTATCTAGCGACTCTCATTTTGAATAATTACAATGTTGCACTCAATGGGTGATATGAATGCAACATCCAGACTTAGTGCATGTAGTTATGTGACCTATTTTTCAACTATGCGATGTAGGTAAACCATATAGAAAAATTATAGTATGTATACTGCATGCTTAGGTATATTCCTGACGGTTGTTAAACTTTGAAAAGGTCAAGGTCCAACCCACAGGACAACCTAAAAGCTACGTGCACTACTCTACATTTTTCCACCAATACAACAGAAGGTGTGTCATCGAAGCTGTGCGGTTGCCAGTGAGGCCACAGACTGACCCTAGTGGGATACAAAGAAACTGCTATCATAAGACGATGAAAATTTGAAATATTTGACTTCACCTTCTACCGGCACACAATTTTTCCACACAGTCGTGGACACATCGTATGCTTGTAGTTGTTTATCTGTTCGTCTTGTTTAAATCTGTGGTTATACTCTGTTGAGATCTAACTTAATCTAAATGTAAATAAAAATATAAAATTCAACCAAACAATCTCACCTACCAGGTAACCTAACCAAAATAATGCGTCAATAAATTATTGTCCGGTAAATAGGTGACATTTATATTGTGCGCATTGTAGTCCAGCGTGCATTATTATTATTATTATTATTATTTTTTTTAATATAAATCCCCCTAACAGTATCAGGGCTTGTTTTATATCTTTTTATTCTTTCTCTTTTTGATTCTTTTTCTATTTTTTACAAATCTTATATCTAGTTTTATATATATACAGTTGATGATTTTCTTGCATAGTTAACTTGTAACTATGTACTTGTCGGTTTTTACATTGGTAAAAAGTCAACAGATATTAATTTAAAACGCAGTAAAATACAATAAAATCCAATAAAAAAAATTTCGATAATGGTATACAATAAATTTAAATTCAAATTCAAAATGTCAATAAAACAATAATCAATAAATAATAAAATATACAAATACAATTCAATTAAAATGTCAATAAAAACAACGGCACACACATTCAACTTAAACCTATTATCACAATAAAACTTAATCTAGAGCCTATACTAAAATCACACCAAAATATCACAGTTTTTCTTATTTACACAGTTTACAATATTTTTACAGTAGGAGAGAAAAACTTCCCTCTTCTTTCCCCCCAGGATGGAAGACAGGCTCTCACCCGTAATCGATATGCCCAATTTTTTCTCAGTATCGTATCTACTGCTAGCAAAAATTGGACACTCGAGTAACAGGTGAGGAACCGTCTCCTCAACTCCTGGCTGACATGAACACGACGGGTCCTCCTTCAACTTGAATCTGTTCAAGTAGAAGGCGAACCCGCCGTGTCCAGTCAGTATCTGTGTAGTGTGGTGTGTTATGTCTATTTTGTTGACTATCTTGTATGCAGCAGCAGCGCTTGGGAAAAAGAGCTTCGTGGTTCCGGCCGTCCCTCCCACTTCGTATCTCCTGTCCCATTCCTCAACCGTATCCTCTCTTAAGATACGCTTGACGAATGAAACAGGACACAGATCGTAGTCAGGCTTCCTTTTCAATCGCAGCGCGGCCTCCTTGGCTAATTCGTCAACCCTCTCATTCCCTCTCAACCCTGCGTGCGCCTTAATCCAAAACAGGGAAACCTCCCGCCTCTGCGATGCAGCTTTTCGGAGGGCCTCCCTTGTTTGCACTGCCAGGGGATGAGGGGAACTAAGGGTGACTGCCTGGAGAGCCGATCTGGAATCGCTAAGGATACCGACCTTCGCCATTCCACTCTTGCAGGCTATACTTACTGCTCTCTGGAGCACTAGAAGCTTGGCTTGGTAGACTGTACAATACGGCGGCAACGCAAGCTTGACGGCCTTCGTCTCGACCTCACCCTTCCATACGGAGAGTGCGGCTCCGACCCGACCCTCAATCTTGCTGCCGTCCGTATAGATCCTATGGACGTGGCTGTTAACCACGTCTGCATACGAGTCCTCATCTACCAACCCGAACCTCAGCTCTACCTGCTCTGCCGGATGTGGGTCCTCGATCGCTGGAGCCATTCGCTCCACCTCCCTGTCTTTCAACGCCGGGTGCGGTACTCCCTTCTTGATCTCATAGAGCCTCGAAGCTTCGAGTATCCTGAGATCAAGAGGGAGTATCCCAGCCAACAGCATCGCAGAGTTCAGGGAGACGGTCCGATATGCTCTGCAAATCTTCTGGGCAAAACCCCGTTGGACGGAGTTGAGCCTTTTTTGGCCCCCATCTTTTCCACGGTGGGTGCCCACGCTGCCGATGCATACAAAATAGTCGGCTCTATCACGGCCATATATATTGTTTTAACTATCTGGGGGTTAAGCCCCCATCCTACTCTGGCAGCCTTTGCGAGCTGCTTATATCTAAATATGGCTTTCCTGCAAACATTACTAATGTGGGTGTTAAAAGTGATACCTCTATCTATTGTTAGGCCCAATACCTTTATGTCGTCGTAATATTGTAAATAAATACCCCCCATAGCGAGTCGAGGCACGTCATACTGAAGCTTTCGCGTGATTAATAAAGCGCATGTTTTGTGGGGGGCGAATTTCAGTTTATTCAGCTCCCACTTGCTAATTTTGTCCAGGACCCCATTCGCCTTTCTCTCAATTTCGAGGGCCGTTTTTCCCTCGAACACCAGCACAATGTCGTCGGCGAACGCCTGGCTAAAAACATTCACATCCTCTAACATCCATAGCAGGGGGTCCAACAAGAGGTCCCACAGGATAGGTCCACCTATGGATCCCTGCACGCACCCCTTGTTGGTCTCCCTGCTCACTTCCATACCAGCATACCTTACATTCACTCCTCTTTCACTCAAGTAGCTGTTGATCACCCGCCTCAGGTTCCCCGGACACCCAACCTCAGCTAACCTAACCTTTATGGCCGGCCACCAAGCACTATCGAAGGCCCCCTCTATGTCCAGCGACACCACGACAGAAATTTTCTTCTCCTCCCTCTGCTTTCTGACGTGGTTCACCAACCTATAGAGGGCGTCTTCGGTGCTCCTTTGGGGCATGAAGCCATACTGGTTAGGGCTAATCTTGGGCAGCAGGTAGAACCTAAGTCGGGCGACCAGCATCTTTTCGAAGATTTTGCCGAGAACAGGCAGGAGGCCGATCGGTCGATAGGCTTTTGGTACCCGGTACGATTCCCTGCCCGGCTTCCTTAGCACCACCACGGTCGCCCGCTTCCACTGTTTGGGGAAGCAGGCGACGGTGAGGCACCTATTCAGCAGAGCAAGGAACCATTCCGGGTCACATTCCACAGCATGTTGGCAGATATCTGTCTATGGCTATCCTGTTTCCGGCAAAACTCCTTCCAGCTCTCAGTCTGTGCATCTTTTACTGCCTTCTCATACTTCTCTTTCGCTTCCAGGTACATTCCAACTACGCGGTCTCTGCGATCAGGCGCAGCGTTACGGATCCTGCGTTTCCTCGTGGCGATCTCCTTCTTCATCTGCGCGAGCTCATCATTCCACCACGACAAGGTGAATCTCTGTGTGTGTTTTTTGGACGGCATGGTGTCTCTGCATGTCTAACTACTACCATTAGATACAAACTTCATCAAAATCCGTTGAGAAGTTTTTGCGTGAAAGAGTAACAAACATCCATCCATCCATCCATCCTCACAAACTTTTACATATATAATAGTAGTAGGACATTATAGTGCGACGTGTGCTATTATTTGCTATTCTGTTTGTTTCCGTTTAGATTAAATTGGGTTTGAAGTTGTGTAGTGTATAATTAAGAGATATCTAATACATTAGTTTTCCAAAAAAGAACTAGAAGTAAATAACCTAACCTACTCTTGGTTAGGTGTCGGTATGCTTGTAGTAGTGCAATCAAATCGAAAGCTAATATGTAGCTGTTTATCTGTTTCTCTTTCTTTAGTATGTGATCTAAGTGCTAGTTTGGATCGATCCCTGCGTAAGCCTTAATATTAACCGTTATTTCTAAGCGAGTGTTGTCTACAACTTCCTGTAGAGCGTTCGTGATCGCGGGTCGTTCTCAGTCACGTTTCATGAGAAATTGCTAAACGGAACTCCTTGTAATTGGGTTAAAACATTATTTATAGCTCTACGTAGAGACGGTAGATAACGACATCTATGCACACTATTTGCGTATCCCTTTTTAGGGTTCCGTAATACATATGAACCCTTATAGTTTCGCTCTGTCCGTCCGTCTGTCTGTCTGTCTGTCTGTCCGCGCCTCTAGCGTCTGTAATTATGAATATAACTGGATGTGTATAGATCTCGCTTTTGATATCATAAAATAACAATCATTTTATATTTTAGGGGTGGTTCTCCCTCCATACATGTGAAGTAGGGATGAAAAAAATTTTTTATTCTACCCCATTGTGTGGAGTATCGTTGAATATGTCTTTTAAAATAAATAGGTAAAATTTAGGTAAAGGCTTTGTAAAAAAGTCATGTATGAAACATGACTTTTTTACAAAGCCAACCATTTTTGAGTAATCGACCTCCGAAGTTCTTTATAAGTTGGTCACCCTGGCATTTTTAAACTATGAGACTTAGAAAATGTCGATTTTTCATGCTGATAGATTATGCTAAATACTCTTTAGGAAAATTATTTTGAACGAAATCGGACAATAACTTTTGAAGTAATTTGAGTAAAACCTATTACGCGTTTATAGTTACGGAACCCTCCTTAGACATGTCCTGACGTGCTCTTGGTTAGGTTATAAATAGTGTATTTTCGAGTGCGTGGGTACTGTAGTATTTTTGAACTTATTAACTTTATTACCTTATTAACTTTTAAAATGTAAGAAAATGAATTGTTTTTATTTTGCTTTGCATTTGCAAAATATATAAATATCTCAGGTCACGAAAGGAGTGCAAATTTTGTTTTAAAAATAAAAAATATTTGATTCTGTTTTGCTTTTACTAAATCCATAAATTTCTCAAGTCGTGTAAGAAGTTCAAATTTTCATTTAAAAATAAAAGCAAGCCTGTTATTTTTATTGTGCACTTAAATCATCTTCACATAACAGAGTGTAATTTTAGGATTGTTCATATTATTATTTTTTAAACAAGTTTTTTTTTGCTTTGTTACATAATACATTGTTTAAAGAAAACATATAAGTCATAACTGTAGACAAATATTATAATAAATAAAAATACATAAATGAAAACCTTTCCTATTTTCTATTTTCATATCTATTGAAAACGAAAATACGAAATTCTTAGCTCATAACTCGATGTTAACATGTGTTTTTATTTCGCACGAAAATTCTAATGAAGAATTATCAGTTACCTCTTACATAGCTTTTCCGCTGCACACGGTGATAGTCTTAAATAAAGATGATATGAGTGCTAAATATAATCACTATTAATTTAGAAATGTAACGAATGATTGGAACGCATACGTGGGATTTGGAATCTAATTTTGTATATAGGTATGAGAATTTAGATTTAGAATATAGATTTTGTATGTCGTAAACTCTAAAGTCGGTAACCGAGATAAAGATCTAGAAAAGTCAGTGAAAAACAAAAGATAATTTGAAAACAACCACGCGCTCTCGACTACTGCAGTAGCTAGTAAATGTTATACATGCATTTTTATAATATAAGTATCTAAGTATATTTTGAAGTGAATGAACTGTTCCAACCCATTCCAACTATTTCAATTGTTAAAAAATAAGCGAAAATTGCCAATGCCAGAATAAATTTTATTGATACATGTCGACTCGCAGAAGCGGCCATTTTTGAATACAGAAAGTAGTGAAATTTTTGACCTGAAATTTTAGTTAATGTAACCTGAATTTATAATTACTTGCATCTGACATAAGGAAGCCAAGGTTAAAACAGAGACCATGAATTTGATATTGTACGCAGATTGCAACACTGAATTTTGCGCAGAGCCACAGCCTGATGTCATACCTTCATAACCATGACCCTGGACTTCTATTACTGCTCAATTACATTACTACTGACAAAACGTTATTTTGGGCGCGAACGTCATTGTAACGAATATTATTTTCGTTGCAACAAGTATATTTTCTAACAGAATTCCTATTTCGGTGTTAATATAAGCAAGCCATCTAATGGTCTCGCGAACCTCACCTTGAATGATGTCATACTTATGACATTTATTTTATCTATTCAGAGACACTGTACAGCGGTGTAGGTCATTTCTAAATCGCAGGTAAAACTTCCTCAATAAATATGCATCGTTGCCAGTGCTATTTCCGTTTTAGGATTAAAATGCTACTGTGATTGAAGACCGTGTAGCTAATATTTGTTTAATTGATTATTATCGTCACGCAATATACAAATTGTTTTTATACAAACATCATTCGTTATGTAGATAACATATTATAATCCAGTGCAGTACAAACGGAGTTTTCGGGTCTATGTCGGGTTTCTATGCTGTGTCGAAACACAGTCACAGAGACCCGATATGTCCACTGATTGAGCTTCTTTAGAGCTTTAGAGCTGAGTACCTAGTTAACCGATGACACTTCTTTTTTTTCTCCTTATCTCGTAAAGCATGTGATCGATGATCATATTGTGTGTAATATAACAAAACGGACGTCTGCAATGAATAATATTATTGGAATAATCATAAAATATCATCAAAACTGAAGCAATTGATCTAAAAGTGGGTCAGCCATTTCTTAAATTAGCGCCACACGTGTTACACATAAATCAAATGAACGCTTAAAGTTTACATGGATTAGGAACAATATAACCTTGAACCAACATTATATTGACAAAAACTAAATGTGTTTGTTGCTTGTTAAATGTGATACATTATATGTATTTAAATAATTTTCGTTTCCCATTTGTATTATCTTATAAATAATATTATGTTATAAATAACGCTGTTGCTGGCCTAGATTACGGTCGTGAAAATGATACAATTACGGAAAACTTCCGGGCTAATATATATCACCTGTATGCTATTCCGGTCTATATTCTTCTATAACTCCAAATTTAATCTAGATCTGTTGGTAATTCAGGTACATAAATTAGTTAAAACTGATATTGCATTTAAGGTGCTCCCTGTAATGTTCTAGAATCTAGGCGTTCGATTCTAATATTGTTATAGCGGCTGCAGAAATAAATATTCTGTGAAAAATTTAACTGTCTGGCTATAACGGTTTAGAGATATAGCATGATGACAGACATACGAATGGACAGCGTAGTCGGAACCCCAAAATTTGATAGTTGCTTCAAGTATTTACATTTTTAAGCTGAATTTAAGATACAACATGGTAACTACTGGTACAAGGTATGCTGTACCTTGACTATTCGAGCCACTTATTTGACAATGTATATTTAGGTAGTTTTGAGCATTACATTACAAACCTGCCTTCGTAGTCATAGACTTGACAAACATTTGGCTGTGATGCTACTGGACTGAGATCCCAGTCCCGCCAGACTCCCCTTATATTCTTACTGATAAAATGTATGTCATGTTGTAGCGGTGAGCCAATTCTCTGGTACAAGGCGCCAAATACGATAGGTACTCACTTGACTTAGATTCTGATAAAGTATCAATATTATTTTTTGGATTCAGAATAACGTAAGTAACAAAACTTATTAAAGTAATTTTTCTCTAAACTTAGTATGAACAGAGATATGAAGGTTAGAAATTTATTGATTTTTATTTCTACGTGGATGATTTTAGATTTTTTATTTTTATTAAAACTACAACATAAAAATAAGCAATCCATGTAAATTTCACTTTATAATATTCAAATTCTACTATAATATATGTTACAATCATTTCAAAGGCTGTAAGTTAATACAATTTTTTTTTACCTTTGGCGCCCTGTACCTGAGAATTGACCCACCGCATAATCTGGCGGGTATACAAATATTCATTGTACACAACTAATACACAACAATATGACATACATTTTATCAGTAAGAATATAAGGTGAGTCTGGCGGGGCTGGGATCTCAGTACATATGTTTCAGATTTAATTTTGAGCATTATGTACATTACACATTACATTAGTATATTCAATTGAAAACAAACAATAATTTGCAAATAAAACTAAAGCTTCTTATTGTAAAAAAAATCTGGGCTAAAAACAATTCAGTAACCCGGTGGCCTGCGGTGGTAAAAGTCTAGACATTTTTACGTACCAAATGTAGTCCCTAAATATAACTGATTATAGCTTGCGAGTTGCGTCAGCGCGCAGTCCAACGTGACGTCTGCTCCGCTGTAAATGTCTCTCATAATCATTACATAGTTTTGGATATAGCTATATCCAGATTAAATTTCAAGGCTGCTTTAAACATCTAATGATTCAGTAGGTAATTACCAATTAATACTGGCATAATGAATGCAATTAGGTTAAGAAAACTCTTTTCCTATGACTAAGCCAGAAAACTAGCCAATAATTGTTGACCTAAAACATTATATTGGTAACGCTATTTCTAGCTGAAATCTGGGTAAAGCGCTTTGAAACAGTTTTTTAAGTGCAACCGACTATAGAATTTTTACGGTCAAGTGGCTATCGGTCTATGATTTGTTCTAGATCATTTATAATCCTGGATGAAAAATATTATCAGAACGAACGATTGGATCCAATATTTTAGATTATCTATTGTTTTTTGATAAGATTTAATTCGTTCTATAAAGACTGAGACCATAATAATAATATAAAATAAAATAAATTAATTAATTATACCCACATTTTAGTTTTATGGAATACTTCAGGAAGCTTTCAGACTAATTTCATATAACTAGTGAAATAACTATTGTGTGACTTTTATTTAAAAGAACGTTGCATTTGTCGGAGACAATTTACAAATATTATTATGTCTTGTTTGTTGTTGATATTAAGAACTTGTTTTTCATAATATCAAACATTTCCGTGAGTTAAATATATGCGTGATTATAACATCTATACATATAAAATCCGTTGTCCTGAATGACTGACTGACGGATCAACGCACAGTCAAAACCGCTGATCGTAGAGACCTGAAACTTGCAGGGCATGCTCTTTGTAATGCTTAGGCATCCGATAAGAAGGGATTTTTCGAAATTCGACTCCTAAGGGGGTGAAAATGAGGGAAAAAGTTTGTATGGGGCAACGTGATTCCTTGGTCCAATCTACTTCATATTTTGCACAAACATTCTGTAATATAATTGATGCAATATGTGTATCATAATTTATTGAAATTCGTCCCCTAACGGTTAAAAAAGGGAAAGAAAGTTGTTTGGGAGCGATTTACATTAAAGTTGATATCAATACTCCTTAGTGCTTTTGATTTAAAGCTCCCACTCACAAGCGATCGTTCGATTTACTTTTTACAATTTCAACATTTACTGGATTCGTAGTTGCAAGTAAATCGGTTTAGATGAATGATGAATATAGCCTGAGATCCGAGGCCTACCTAACTACACTTTTCATACACATGTAATTTTTTTCGTATATGCTGCTATTTAATTAATAAAAAAAAGTATTGGCGCCCACCGCAGAAAATAGCAGGTATGAACTATGCATAAGTATATTTATTATACACACTTATACTACAAAATGAAATTTAATTTATCAGTAAGAGTGTTAGTGACAAGTGTAGTCAGGCTGGCGTGGGATCTCAGTCTATAAATTATCGTAACAACTAAAGCGTTCGAAAAAAAAACTTTGTAAAGAATATTGTGTAAGCAACTATTAATTATTATAGCTTACAAAGAAATACTGAGTACGGTACTGCTGCAGTATTTCTTTGTAATGTATATTTTTTGTTTTTCTTTCGGGTGCTAGAATCACCAGGCTACACGGTGCGCTTACTCTTGAGCATGCCACAAGTAATTGGCCGTGGTAGAAGCAGCTTCCTCTCAAGTCTACTCCCGCTAGCAACAAATTCACCCCAATTGTTTATCACATGACGAACAATTCCTTTGCGAACTTGCATGGAGCGATCTTGTGTGCCGTATAATAAATATGAGAACGCACAGAAAAGGCATGCACCATCTCCCACTGTTGATACAACAGTATGGTTTATTATTTTCC
The DNA here is from genome assembly GCA_037179445.1 of Phengaris alcon alcon. Taxonomy (NCBI): domain Eukaryota; kingdom Metazoa; phylum Arthropoda; class Insecta; order Lepidoptera; family Lycaenidae; genus Phengaris; species Phengaris alcon. The sequence continues at coordinate 414,925 of JAYRCH010000613.1, read as the reverse complement.
CATTAACGATAACTAAATCTGCTCCCATAAAAAAAATAGATAAGGATATTATACACAAAGAAATTAATTATTACAACAAAATATAAAGAAATTAAAATAACTACACTCAAAATATTCTAATGAAATAGGGAAAACTAGAAACTTATATTATACAGCAACAAATCTTTTACAAAAAAAATTAATTATTACTACAACAAAAGAAAAAGAAATTAAAATAACTACACATAAAAATATATTCTAATGAATTAGTTAAACAAATTCAATGGAGCAATCGCTGGTAGGTAGGTAATTTAGGAGTTTTCTAAGAAAAATCATGGTATAAGGTGAGTTTTTCATCAAATGATCAAGAACAAAATATAAAATTTAAATTTCGAATTCTAATCAGATTTATTTTTCAACAGATGACAATAATATGAGGTGTCAAAACAAAATAAAAATAATGCCACTCACAGGCAATCAATTGTTACGATCAATTCGTAACAATTGATTGCCTGTGAGTGGCATTATTTTTATTTTGTTTTGACACGTCATATTATTGTCATCTGTTGAAATACCTTATACGATCAATTCGTAACAATTGATTGCCTGTGAGTGGCATTATTTTTATTTTGTTTTGACACGTCATATTATTGTCATCTGTTGAAATACCTTATACGATCAATTCGTAACAATTGATTGCCTGTGAGTGGCATTATTTTTATTTTGTTTTGACACGTCATATTATTGTCATCTGTTGAAAAATAAATCTGATTAGAATTCGAAATTTAAATTTTATATTTTGTTCTTGGTCATTTGATGAAAAACTCACCTTATACCTTGAATTTTCTTAGAAAACTCCTAAATTACCTACCTACCAGCGATTGCTCCATTAAATTTGTTTAACTAATTCATTATAATATTTTATGTGTAGTTATTTTAATTTATTTTTCTTTTGTTGTAGTAATAATTAATTTCCTTGTAATAGATTTGTTGCTGTATAATATAAGTTTCTAGTTTTCCCTATTTCATTAGAATATTTTGAGTGTAGTTATTTTAATTTCTTTATATTTTGTTGTAATAATTAATTTCTTTGTGTATGTGGGAATGTATGGGCAAGCCCCAAAGGGAGATCTCCGACCTAGCGAGGTGGTATGCTCTGTCAGGCCGAAGCCCACTTGTATGAATTTCAGATGTTGTATATATACCGCCGATCGTAGAAAACTTCGATAGCGCGATTCAGGATTGTGGCGCTAATTGATCCGCCGCATCACTCCCCCCCGAAGACCTGAGATCGAATCTTGAGTCGTCTTGCTTGAGTCGCCAGTGACAGAGAGACCCAATGAGTCGGAACTGTGCTGCTGATGCACGGGCTCCAGTGAGTCGGAGTGCTGCCGTGCGGGCCGATGCTACGTGCTGACCAGGAGAGATGTGCTCTGCTTGCTGACCGATCGTTGTAGTGAAAGTGCCCGTTGAAGCCGATGAGGGTTCGACCAGGCCGCGGTGCGTTGAGGCTGGTGGTCGAGGTAGCCGATGAGGCTGAAGCTGGCGGGCGTGGTGCGGAGGGGTGGGGAATGATGATGATGATGTCCAGAAGGAGGCGTGTTCCTTCGAGGGTCACCAATGTGGGAATGTATCGGCAAGCCCCAAAGGGAGATCTCCGACCGAACGAGGTGGTATGCTCGGTCAGGCCGAAGCCCACTTGTATGAATTTCAGATGTTGTATATATACCGCCGATCGTAGAAAACTTCGATAGCGCGATTCAGGATTGTGGCGCTAATTGATCCGCCACATGTATAATATCCTTATCTATTTTTTTTTAAATGGGAGCAGAGTTAATTATCGTTAATGGGAAAATAATAAACCATACTGTTGTATCAATAGTGGGAGATGGTGCATGCCTTTTCCGTGCGTTCTCATATTTATTATACGGCACACAAGATCGCTCCATGCAAGTTCGCAAAGGAATTGTTCGTCATGTGATAAACAATTGGGGTGAATTTGTTGCTAGCGGGAGTAGACTTGAGAGGAAGCTGCTTCTACCACGGCCAATTACTTGTGGCATGCTCAAGAGTAAGCGCACCTTGTAGCCTGGTGATTCTAGCACCCGAAAGAAAAACAAAAAATATACATTACAGAGAAATACTGCAGCAGTACCGTACTCAGTAAGCTATAATAATCAATCGTTGCTTACACAATATTATTTACAAAGTTTTTTTTTTCAATGTAACTATTTTGTTGTAAAAAAGTATCACCTCGTCGACTTTCACCAAATCAAATGGCTTTGTGTTCAAAAAATATGACAAAATATTATTAAATTTTTTTTTGTTACCTTAAAATTGGCCATAATAAAGATTGTTATATTTTATAAGCATTCAAACATTTAAACACAATATTATTAATATATAATATAAAAAAATTAACGTAAAAACAAATACAAAATCCAATTGGAATCTTTTTGGTTTCCCACGCGGACGAAGTCGCGGGCAAAAGCTAGTAATATAATATTATTACACTACATAGCGATTTATTGTTTATATCTTTTCATTTACATTAGTAACCTAATTAATATTGTCTTCCTACGTGCGGCAGATAGGATGGCGCATAAAAAATTAAGATTCGATAGTAATATTACTTATCTATCTATCTAAATATATTTATATACAGGGTGTCCAGTAATTAATGGATAACCCTGAAATGTCTTATAGCAGAACTTATGGCCGTTAAAAAAATAATACAAAAAAAATCTATCATAAGTAGTAGCTAAGATAAGTTTTATTTAGAGAAAAGTCTAATTTTTTTTTTAGTTTATTTTATTTTTTTGAACACACACACACAAATGACAAGAAATGAATGAATTACATCGGTTTTTATTGTTTTGATATTATACACTAACTATGCTGATAAATAGACAGTAAATAGTATGACTAGCTATTGCACTTTAAAAAAAAAATATATACAAGTTCATTTATTTTAGAAAAAATTGCATAATTTATTTTTTAATCGAAGCTTAAACATTTTGGGTATAAAAAATGTATGAAGGCATGAATAACCAATATTTTTTAAATAATGTCGGTTTCGAGTAGATTTTATAATGGTACAATTCATCATTGTATCTACCATGAATAGTGAATTATTACCTTATAATGTAGAAAAGGAGAAAAATGTACTAATGTAACAACTTTCACAATTTACACAGTTGGCAACTATAAAATCCCCATCTTATGCGTGAAGACAGGTCACAATACCAAATTATGATTTTGACTTTTTTGATTTTGATTTTGATTTTGACCATTTGAATTACTAGGAAATCTAACTGGGCAAAGTTATTTGGAGTTTCTCCAAAATGATCTCCCCAATTTATCAGAAATTATTGGTTCTTATTGGTTACAAAATGACGGCTGTCCTGCACATTATGCTGTACCCGTTCGTGCATATTTAAAAAATACGTACCCAAACAGATGGATCGGGCGTCTACTCTAAAATAAACTAAAAAAAATACTTTTCATCTTGGATAACCCTATCCATTAATTACCGGACAACCTGTGTATATATATAAAATGCATGCTATTAGCTGATTGACTGATGTATCAACGCACAAGCCCAATCCTTAAGGGTAAAAATTTGAAATTTTGCACACGTATTTGTCATATGACAATCATGTCAAGGATGTAGGCATCCACTAAGGAAAGATTTTTCAAAATTCAACCCTCAAGGGGCTAAAATAGTAAAAGTTTGTATAACTTTTTTTTATTCCTCGGACATATGTGCATGATATTTCGTATGAGTTGAGTATGGTAAAAATATGAGTTACGTATTTCAGCGTTTTCTAAAATTCAGCCCCTAGGTGGGTAAAATAGGGGATGAAAGTTTGAAAGCCTAATTTCACGCGGGCGAATTCGCGGGCAAATAATGCTAGACTATTAAATATATCTACTAGCTTTTGCCCGCGGCTTCGCCTGCGTGAAATAGTGTTCTCAGAGAAAAAACTTATTCAGCAAATAACTCTACTGACTGCAATATAATTATGTATACAATATTGATAATGTTTTTTAGGGTTTCGTACCCAATGGGTAAAAACGGAATCCTATCACCACGACTCCGGCCGGTCCAACCACTATGTCCCTGCATTTTGAATCTGTAATATCTTCGAAAATATTCATTTAAATTACATGCTGTAAAAGGCCTAATTGATCTATATTCAATGCACAATGTATTTAAGGTACTTAATTGGACAATGATTAATGCTGTACTGCTTAAAGTAGCTTCATAAATAAACTATTATTTCTCGTAAAAAGTAAAGGATAAATTACCTAAGCAAGAGCATGTCTGGACAATTCTAAGGAGGGTTCCGTAACAATAAACGCGTAATAGATTTTTTCAAATTACTTCAAAAGTTACTGTCCGATTTCGTTTAAAATGATTATGCTAAAGAGTATTTAGCATAATCTATCAGCATGAAAAATTGCAATTGTCTAAGTCTCATAGTTTAGAAATGCCCCCCCCCCCCCCCCCCCTGGTATTTCTAACATAGACCAACTTATAAACGACTTTGGAGGCCGATTACTCAAAAATGGTTGATTTTACAAAAAAGTCATGTATAAACCTTGCCTTTATTTTAAAAGACCTATTCAACGATACTCCACACAAAGGGATAGAAAAAAAAAATATTTTTCATCGCCACTTAACATGTATGGCCAGCCACCCCAAAAATGTAAAATTATTATTAATTCTTATAGTACCTATATATAATAGATCTTTTTAAGGTGTACAATACTGTAGTACATTATTTTAATCTATCTCGTAGGGTTCAGCCAGCGTTTGCAATGTAAGCGCAAAAAAGTGTTGAATTATGACATCAGAAATCTCTTAAATTATCAGTATTTCTCTACTATATTATGCATGTTATATACATACCTTACTCTTGAATAACTGTATCTATTTTTAAAAAACCCATCGAAATCCGTTGCGTAGTTTTAAAGATCTAAGCATATATAGGGACAGACAAAAAAAAGACACTTTGTTTTATACTATGTAGTGATTATATAAAGTAACATATCCTGACTGATTCATCAACGCCGAGGCAAAACTACTAAAGCTAGAAACGTAATCGACGGCGCCTACGTACGTTATTGTATCTGAAAAGTGCTACTTTTCAGGAGAGCGATTTAAAGTTTATTTTTCGTATAACTTTGTCCTTAATGGTTTAGATCCTTATGAAAATTTGCATAAACAGTATTGTTAGAATAAAAAATTTGTACATTGTAACAAAAATCCAAAATGTTGAATAGTTTTCGCGAAATTAAGTTACGATAGTATACCACGTCAATGACCTTGCTCTCATATTCGTAACTGGTACTTCCAATTATTTTCTAGGAACTGCAAAAACAAAAAATATCGGATTTACCGATTCCGATAATCTACGTTGGTATTTATATGCAGTATTTTATTGTAAGTGTCACATTCGATTATGTACTTCGTAGATTGCTTGTACTTATGATTAATAGAATAACAAGAACAAAATTTACATAAAATATCTTTACTATCGTGGTTATTCACAGTACTCTGCTTAGCACACTTATTTGTTGTTCTTTATTTATAAGCCACTGAAAACTGAAATACTTAAATTATTCGGGAAATACGTATTGTGTATTTGGTACTGATAACAAACAAATTTAAGAATATTCGTTTGTGGCATGTGTTGCGATAAAAGTAACTTACTTGCTTCTCTAAGTTCTGACTTACTCTAAATTTTGTCTAAGTTCTAACATACCGTAAACCAATGAAGAGGAAATAGGCAAATTTATTCCTAGTATGACCAAACTTTATAACCTTTTACTGCACAAAACACAAGATCTGTAAAGGCAAAATAATATTTGCTACAATTAAGACTTCAAGTGCGGAAGAGGAAATAAACAAATCGTTAATCAGGATTGTTTTACTTCTATATCTTTTATTTCATTATTCAAACCTTAATCTATAATATAATAATAAATATATTTATAGGTGTGACAGAACAACGTGTGTCGGGACAGCTAGTATTATATAAAATGTAAAGCTGATTGACTAATGGCTAATATCTCAGCGCACAGGCCAAGCCTAATAATATTATAGATAATTTTAAGATAATTTTACTTAAAATAAGCCTTCCAGATAATTTTACAAAAAAAAGAGAAGAAAGTAGCAGTGGCGAAGGCTGGTTCTCATTCATAGGGATGGACTATATAATAGGTAGGGATTTAGATGAGGGTCTTCAAAAGGTAGTGGTAAGTGAAACCGATAGGAATGGAGTTACAGGAACCCTACTTCAGTGAAAAGTAGCATTCTATACAACAGGTTCTCGTGAATATATATGTAACAACAATAATGACAAATTTAAAATGACAAACAGTGGTATATACCGCCTCACTTGTGACGTGTGTAATATAGGTCAGACAGGACGAAAATTTAAAACAATAATCAAGGAACATATTATGACAGCATGGAAGAAAAAAACCGATAGAATAGATTAGCGGAACATCTTTATTTATTTATTTAATAAATTACATCTTAACAATAATGGATATCATTTTGAATTTTTGACCCAGATAAAGACATAAAATATATTTCATATAAACAGTGTTTTTTTAGAGGTATAGAACTTTGAAATGGAATAAAACAAAGATGATTTTTTTAAGTTGTCATGAAATTTACTTTAATAACGCGGCGAATGTTGTCCTCCAAGTGGTCAATCGTTTTGGGCTTATCGGCGTAGACTAGCGACTTCACATATCCCCACAGAAAATAGTCAAGCGGCGTTAAATCGCACGATCTAGGAGGCCAATTCACGGGTCCGAAACGTGAAACTATGCGGTTACCAAACGTTTCCTTCAATAAATCAATTCTGGTACGAGCTGTGTGACATCTTGCGCCGTCTTGTTGAAACCACAGCTCCTGCACATCATGGTTGTTCAATTGATGAACGAAAAAATCAATAATCATGGCTCTATAGCGGTCACAAACTGATTCGGTTTTTCCTCTACGCTACGCTCTACAGCAACAATGACTTCTTCTGTACGCACTGTACGACGTCTCTGTGGATGCGTATTATCATTTAGAGTAAACGTGGTGCGAAAACGTTCCATAGTTAATCCAATTAGTTGCTGTGATGGACGATTATGTTAACCGTAAAAGTTGTGTAACCGTAAATGGACGTAGTGCGCACGATACGTATTTCGAATATAACCATGATTTTCAAAATAAATTTGCACAATTCGGAAGCGTTGTTCAGGCGTCAGTCTATTCTCTATAATACTCTCGTAATTTTCTCTATAATACTCTATAATAATATAACTCGTCAGTTGAAATGCCAAACCAAACTAAACAAAAATCACTTGACAACTTACAAAATGGCCGCCAGTTAAAAAGTGTTGCCACCTCTAAAAAAACCCTTTACTACCAAAAAGTCGCAAAATTGATAATTTAGAAGCTTTAGAAATAAACAGATATAAAAATGGGGGAAATTTGCTAAATAACCTAAATCTTGTCTTTCGCATTATATTTTATTGGACATCTAATTTTATTGTTTAAATTATATTTATTTAGGTACATTTTAATTCAGTGACATCATATTTTAATTTTATTTATTTATTTCACTGAGAATTTTATTTTAATTTATTTTGTTGAGATATTTATCCTAATTATATTCTAATGGAATCAAATTTGATAAGGACAAAATTTTTTATTAATTTTAGTAACAAAATATTGTACGGTCTATTTAATTTTATACTCTGACATTAGCATTATGATTCCGTTCTATGACATTGTAACTTATTGTCACATTAATTTATCAATTGCATTATAGTGTGAATTATAATAATTAGAATAAGAATAATTATTGATATGGTATAATTTAGTTTATTTTTACCAAAAATATTAAAATTCTTCATGATACGGGCAATAATCATCTGCACTTTTTAACTAACAGCCTCCGTGGTCCAGTGGTTTAGAGCTTGGCTCTCGACTCGACAAAAAATGTTATTTTCAAGTTTGGTTAGGACAATGCAGGCTGATCACCTGATTGTCTGACAAGAAAGATGATCCGATCCATGCGTCGGATGGGCATGTAAAATGTCGGACCTGCGCCTGATCTCTCGCCAGTTGTGTCGGTCTGTCCGTCCCACTGGGTTTCGAGAGTAAAGGAATAGAGAATGCTCTTGTGTACTGCGCACACACTATAAAATAACTCCTGCGTAGCTGGCCTGGTTTCAATGAAACCGGCCACCGTCACCGAAATCGGTGTGGGGAGCTATTATTATTATTATTAATCTGCACTATGTTTTTGAATTCTTTTTTATATACCTACTTATGTTCAATCTACCTTCAATTTACACATGATGATGAGTTAATTGAAACCGGTCGTGTTTATATATAAATTATTATAAAACCTAAAAAAGTGAAAAAGTTCATTAAAAGTTGTGTGATATTATTACAAACCCTAAAAATTTTATTTTCCTAAAATTCGGCCCCTTTATATTATATAAAAGGCAAAGCTGATTGACTGATATACCAACGCACAGGCCAAACCCTTAATGATAGACATTTGAAATTTTGCACACGTATTTCTCATGTGATAGCATATAAGGCATAGTACTGAGGAAGAATTTTTCAAAATTCAACCCCCAAGGGGGAAATAGGTGATAAAAGTTTGTATGAAACTTTTTATTCCTTGGACACATTTGCATGATATTTCGTATGAATTGAGTACAGAAAAAATAATGAATTACGTATTTTAGCGTTTTTTTAAATTCACCCCCTAGGTGGGTAATATAGGGGATAAAAGTTTAAAACCTAATTTCACGCGAGGGAAGTTGCGGACAAATAATGCAATGATGTAATATTTTGTATGTAGGGGCACAAATTATTAAATAGTTATGATACGGATTTCATTAACGTTTGTCTGAGCGTTTATTATAATCATTAAATACAAAATTAAATCGACATGAAACATCTGTTTGTTATTATTATTTGTAAATAGATACTGTAATTTTAAGTATAATTTCAATTACAATATTGTGCAGAGTCCTCTGTACAATCGGCATTTATTGTTTATGTCAATTATTAAAACTCCAATTTATGTTCACGATTTATTCTCCTTAAATTAATACAACAAATAACAATATGTAGTCTCAATGGCCGTCTCTACCAAGAGTAACATTTAAACCATTCATTGTACGATTACATTTTATTATTTATAAGTATTTTATATAACCTAAAATAATAAGCTTACAATTATGTGGCATATTAGTGATACCTACTAGCCACATATAATATGTTAGTTAACGTTAGAGCGAAGTTAACGCTGATGTAGAGCAAACTCTACTCAATCACTAAAACTAATTTATATCCTATTTGTTTGGTGACGTGACTATATATAATATTTTAAGATATGTTTGTTGTTTCTTAGAATGCTCGGACATGACGTGCATTCCAAGATGACTAACCATCCACAGCGCCAAATGGGTCAAAGTGTTATATTACTAAATATTCATGGGGCATGTAATGATTTAATTAGTTGCTCCAACTGTCTATTTTTACCACAGAATAAGATACAGTCTCATATGCCAGTATTTACACTAATGTGTTGTAAAAAAAAATAAAAAAAATGAGGTTAATGTCAGTTAACTGGATCGGTAAGGGACCGGTGGAATTGGATGCCAATGAGGACAAAAACTTACAATCTGTCGATCTATCGTAATAGTATGAGAGCTAAGAGAATGAGAGAGAAACAGAGAGAAAAGATTCAATTTATTTTAGGGCATATAATAACCCCACGAACTTAATTAAACTTCTTATCCTGAATAGGGGAGATGACTACATCTAAAATATTTAGTTTCATTATACTCAGAAATATTAAGGCATTACTACTTGGTAAATCTAAAAAATTTATACTATTTTATGTGTAGTTTATTAATTAGATACATCTAAAAAGTACTTTTTTTTTCTTAATTAGTAAACATAACCTACATCATTAGTTTACTTACATCATATACAAAAACTTTCATTATGGTAAGTATAAACTTAAACGCACAAATATCGGAGATATTTACAAATATGTTCCTGCGGCCCTATACTTCATACACTTTTGCCCAGGCGTGACGTCACAGCTAGGTACGTTTTTAGTATGGAGCGTTTTCAGGAGACTTGCGAAATTTTGTAAACAAATCACTGTACCTTTGAAAATATAGACTTGATATACTGTTTCTTCTATGAAGTTACTCATATTTACTAGTATTAGAGTACTATTCATTGATGCAATTCTAATTAAAAATTACAAAATTGCAGATTTCGGGAAAATACCAAAATGGCACAAAAGCTCTTGCAAATATGAAACAGTCACTAGCGAATAATGTTTTATTATATTCGCTAGTGCCTCATATTATGCACAAAGTTTGCATGTGAAATCAACCTCTCTCCTTGGCGTATGGCCAGGGACAGGACGGTTCGAAGCGCCGGCGCTGACATCTACAGAATGAAGCGATTCTCATATAATAGTTACACGGACCAGCATAAGTTTGTGGACAAGGCTTATAGTGAAAACCAATCACAATATTTTAGAGGTGTGCAAAAGTCCCTTACGTATGTAATGTAACTCCAGTCGCTACGAATTGGAAAAGTACACTATTGAGAGAGAAAAACGTAGCAGTTTCTGACCTAGACTAATTGCAATGAGTGACAAAAGACCTATTCAATTCGACATCTTTCCAGACTTAAGCAAACTAATCACATAAAAATCATATCTGAAACATTGTATAGTGCCGCCATAAAGTAAGAAATATTTATTTGTTTTGTCGCAATATAGGAAAGGAGGGCGAAATCGTGAACACCATAGTTTATGCTAACGATTTCATACTCAGAGAAAGCTGAAATCTTATAAACGTTTCTCTAGACTGTAAACGTCTGTTACTCCCGTATTGAGTATTGTTCTCGGTATGATTTAGCATATGGTAAGAGCGAATAAAGTTAAACGAAAGCATGCGGCATTTCATAACAGGAAACAATAAACATGATAAAATCCGGCGCATGTGCCAGATCTGCCGATCAGTGTTACAATGCACGCGGTTACATTGGCATGTTTATTTTGGACGATTACACTACTAACTGAGTTGTCCAGAAAAATAACGATACTTAAATGCTATGGGGAGTATGAGAAAATTGCCAATATAGAGTGAGAATTACGCAGCGTACCTATACAGTACACATTAAGGTAGCCTTCCGATCTATGGGACCGCGACGTGAGACCGCGACGCGACCAGCAAACCAGCGAATCAGTTTCTCTGGCAACGCTCACCGGTCGCTCGGTGAGCTCTACATAAATTCATACTCAGCAATGGTTCCGTGACCCTATTTTGGTATCGGGTCGCGCGTCGCGTACATCAGAAGGCTACCTTCAGAGTTTGAAGTTCTAATTATATCAATTACTTTGTACACTTGCCTTGCAATAGCTGAATCGTGGCTTGATACTCTGCTAGTTTCTCGTCAACGTATCCCTCCTGCGACTGGTTGGCGATGATCTCGGCGGTCGACGGCCCCGTGTCCTCGTCCTCCTCCTCGTAGATCATCGGCCGCGGAGGCGGGGTCGGCTCCCCGTACTCTCGGACGGGCTCGTACGGGGACGAGTAGTAGTACTCTGGACTTTGCCCCATGATGGGGGAGATGGGGTACGGGGAAATCGAGAAGTGTGAGCTCGGTGACGGCGAGTGCTGCCTCAGATGTGGCGAGTGGAGCGGACGGAACGGTTTGGGGGACGGGTTCATCGGTGGCGGTGATAAGATAGCGGTGGAGTGTCTCGGACCGGAGATGATGGGCGGCGGGCTGGGTGCCCATGGCGAGGGCGGGCGGTAGTGAGGGGAGGGTGATGGCGTGAGGCGCACTCGGCCCCGGCCGGGAGGCTGCGACATCGTGCGGATTGAGTCCTGTCAACCCGGGTTGTCACGCCGTAATCTGCATCGCTGCAACAACAAAAATATAGTAATCATTATCGTGCAGTTTTAATTTCAGGATATTCTTATAAGAATCTTAATTTAAAATGTCGAATTTAATCTATGTGAGGTAAGGTGTGAGGCCAGGCAGATACATGGTGAATACGGTGCTATATTTAAGCATATCCAAATCAGAATACTATATACGTATTCTACTACTATTATAAATAATGAGATAGTTTATGGAGATGAATGGATGTTTCATGTTTGTGACTCTTTCATCGACTTTCGCGCAATTACTAGTGAACGGATTTTGATGAAATTCTGCTTTATATTAACAAATATGCTACTTTTATCCTGTAAAATACAGTGTTCACGTGGAATACTGTGACGCGAGTAAAAGCTAAGCAATAATGACAAATTTGGCAGATGATGATGATACCTGCTCTACGAAAAACATTAAGCAATATTTTCAACGTACCTGCATTAAACAGTAAAGAGAACGAAGGATATGAAAAGCGGAACAGTCTATTTCCGGACTGCTCTACCGTTGGGATCTGTATTTAGAAAATATTATCTGTGGCTGTATAAAATAGTCCAGATGCCCAATGTTATGGCTTATGTGAGAAACTAACTTTGTTGAAATTAAAAATAAAATCCAAATAAGCTTTCTTTTTAACCAATTCCAAAAAAGGCGGTTATACGTTCGGCTGTATATTAGACCATTACATATGAAATTGGCGTTTTGTAAAGGAGGAACATGAAGTCGTTTTTTTTTTAAATATTAATATATTTATTTAATCAAAGTATATACCATTGCTATCTATGCACTTTTGCCATCTCATAGGTAGTTCATTGATTCCTTTACTAAAAAACCATTCGGACACGAATTAATAAAATCTTTGAAGGCGCTTTGGACTGCCCCATCGTAGTTGAAATTTTTCCCTCGTCGGCGGATGTCTTAGACATTCCAATTGAAGCTCCTCTAATTTGGTAGCCGTCTGTTGTGCAGTGTGTGGTCTAGCGTTGTCCTGAAGCAGTAATGGCCTAGAGCGAATGACCAAACTCGGTTGTTTAGCAGCTAGCTTTTCCATCATGATTTGCAGTTGCTTGCAATAGACATCTGCCGTAATCGGTGCTGGTCAGATTTAAGAAAGCTGTAGTAAACGACACCAGCACTAATCCACCAAACGCTCACTAGTAACTTTTTTTGAGTCAATTTTCGCTTGGGGCAGGCTTTGGCTGGTTCGCCAGGGTTCAGCCATTGCGATGAGCGTTTCCGATTATCGTACTTTATCCACTTTTCATCACAGGTAATGATTCGATTTAGAATCCCTTCATTATTGTGCCAGTTGAGTAATGTAACGCAGCTGTCGACGCGCGTTTGTCGGTTTGCTGCACTCAATTCATGAGGTACCCACATTTCAAGCTTTTTCACCTTCCCAATATGCTTCGAGTGGATTAAAACAGTTTCATCACTAACACCACAGCCTGCAGCTAACTCGGACGTGGTTTGCGATGGATCCGCTTCCATAATAGCCTTCAATTCTTTATTATCAACTTTGGTCTCCGGCCGTCACCGTGGCTTGTTTTGCAGATCGAAATTTCCAGAACGAAAACGTTGGAACCAAAAACGCACTGTGTTTTCTTTTGCGACACCTGCAGCACTGGTACCACGGTGGAACTCGTACTCGAAAATAATACGATATTTCAAGTTTTCCATTTTGTAAACAGAGTGACGCAAAGAAAAAACCAAAAGAGGAAAAAACAAATGAATTACGGTTTTCGAAACACAAATGCATGAGCAAATAGCGGTATAAATTTGAAATTGGAATTCCTAACCACAGAAGATATAGTTGAGATCAAAGTGACCAGTACGACAAAACGCCAATTTCATATGTAAAAACCTAATATTTTTTATTTTTTCTTATTTTTTTTGTACGTTTAACTATTACTCCGGCGTCTGTGGATATTTTTAAACATTACTCTGCCGTTTATGGACCGATTTTCAAAATATTTTTTTTGATGTAAAGGGTATAATCCGAAGTTTGCCCCGTTGTCGCCAAAGTGGTGACCTGATGATGGGATCCATGAGGAATCGAGGGAACTCCTCGAAATATATATGGACACATATGGTGATTTCGACTTTTTCTTAAGTAGTCCAAGCATATGCTACCAAAAAGTAAGATTTTGCACCAAAGTATACCCTGAATCCAAAAGTACTGAACAGAAAACTGAAAAGAAAAAATATACATGTTTGGGGATTCCAGCGTTGTTTAAAGAACTGCAAGCATATCCCATCATGCCACTTACAGTAATCATCATAATCATTGCCACCATCTTCACACGAAACACCAACATATTATTATGATGACATAGGTACTCATTACTCATCAGAGTTTTGTACACCGATATATCAATGTCTTTGAAATGTTGCTATTGCCAAAATGATATTCGTGATCATCATTATCACTATAATATATTTAATGCTTACTGCTACATTTTGTCCCCCGACTACAACAATAGATAATAATAATAATTTAATAATATTATAGTATCTAATCATTATCATCACTTCGGTGATTGTTTATAAGGTCCTTAGATAGGTAATGTTTATTTGGGGAAATACGACGGCCTCTCAGAAAACTGACATAAAATGTTTGCCGAAAGAGTGAGAATATCGAAGTCATTTTTGTATTAATAACTTTCTTAAAATGTGCTAATAATAATATAAATATAAGAGAAAAATTCTTATTTTTAAACAAAAGATGAAAACCGACTTCCAAAGTAAAAATGCACGAAAAAGTATGAAATAAAACTTATTTTCTAAATATAATAATTTCCCCTTTTTAATTTGGCTAAAATTTTAACAATTTCTCTACTCAATCTTCATAATTTTGAAGTCGGTACGAGCCAACTTGAACGTGAGTTCTATTTTAAATATTGTTTCATCAGGATGTTGTTTAGGTGTATATCGCTTTCAACAATATTATACTATATGTGGTACCTGGAAGACCAAGCATTGCTCGAAGTTTTAGTAGTGCAAGAAAAACATAAAAATTATTAAAGAAAAAGAAATAAAAAGAACAAACAAAAAAAAGGTCAACAACGCAAAATCCAAGCGCCTACGTTAACCCTTTCCTGTCACGCTGACCGCTCGCTGACCGTCAGCACTGACACCGAAATGTATGAAATGTCCGCACTGACCGCTACGCGTTATTCAAAAACGCTTCTTATAATTACATACATATTGACCCATCAGCGCCGACCGTCAGTATGCGGTCATCGTGACAGGAAAACCCGCCTAACTGCGTGTCGCGTATCTGACATTAGAGTTAGAAATTACTAATATTTTATTTGTATCATACGACGACATAAAAAACATGACAAACAAAGATCCTTATGTCGTCGGCATAAAGGTCATGGTCAGGTGAACATGTCGGTGACGCGAACCCATAAGATTATCCCCTAACAAAAAGTGTCCAACGCGGCTACAAAAATTTCCATCCAAAAATGCGATTTAAAGTTGAATATCTCACAAACATCTGTTTGTGACCTAAATGAAAAAACCGTTTTAGCAACGTCTCAATGTTTTTAAATGATTTATTCTATTGATGTTTGATGGGGGTTCCCACTATGTGGTAGGTATATGCGAGAAAAAAATCATCCGCACTTTTCGTGCGGTGATTTTATTTTAGCACTTTTCAATGTGGTAATCACACATCCATGCAAAGTTTCATCTTTCTAGTTTGGAAGGTAAGCCGAGGACGGACGGACGGACATGACGAAACTATAATGATTCCGAGACATGAATTACGGAACCCTTAAAAGAGTTTGGGAGTTCTGGGACACATCAGCCAGTTTTTTTATACCTATAGCATATCTGAATTATATTGTAAAAATTGTTTTATTGTTGGATTCAGGATTTCTAGCTGTCGAAATTTATTTAAAAAATGCGGACATAAAATCACAATCTTCTAAACTAACTCTTAACTTCAGCGCGTGAAAACCGAAATTATATTATAATCTTTTGATATGTTATTTGCACCACCAATTTAATCAGTAATCTAGTCAATGACCTTCTAAATAGACATAATGGCTGACGTCCAAAATTTGATAACTCTCCCAAAATTCAGACGAAAAAAACTGGCTACCCTCCAATCATAGAGAGAAATTATTCCTCGCTAGACACGATTTCTTTCTTATCTAGATTTATAGTTTACTCTATTAAAAACATGTAACCTCATTGCTTCTCTTTGATATACATTTTTAGACTTGACTATGAGTGTCAACTGTCAAGGGAATGAGACATATTTAATTTCATAAGAATAATTTGTTTGAAAATATTATTTTATTTGTGAAATATTAGCATTAAACTTTGTTTATTTAGTTGTAAAGCAACACATTATCTTTTATTTCCATATTGTTAAACAATCTTATTATAAAACAACATTTTCGCTATAACTTATGAACAATGGAAAACCTGAGATTTGAATTTGTAGTAAAGGCAAGTGATGAACCAAAATCTAATATTATCTGCTTAACTTCTATTGCTGATACTGATAAAAGAATATACTTGATTCCACAAGAATTTCAGCCGGCTAAATTACATGATGAGATTACATCATGAGTAGGAGAAAACAGATACCCCATAAGAAACGTTAACAATTCAGAGTTAGAAGTTGAATTAAATGAAATTGATCCAAATAAACTTGATATCCCGCCATTAATCAAAATTGAAGTTGAATTAAATGACTCCTTAAAAATAAAAGGGATCTATGATTCAGGCTCGAATGTATTCTTAATAAATTTCAAAATTTTATCATTAAAGGTAGTCAAGATAATAAGGACGGTATAAATGCGAATCTCAAGACGATTAATGGCGTTGAAAAAGTGTTGGTAGATAACACTCAAAATAAGGATTTTCGATATAGAGAGAAATGTCAATGTATTTGTCGTAGACGAAGAAAACTTCGATTACGATTTTTTGATTGGATTAGACATAGTAAAAAAAATTCATCTTGTTCGAGATGAACACTTAGAAATAAAACAAAGTATTCCTTTTCCTTTGTTTTGTAATATGTCTTATTCTCCTTAGAATAAGACATATTACAAAACAAATACATTTTAAGCAAAAAACTTTGACAAAGCAAACAAGGATTATGAAATTAATTTTAACGAACACCTAGAGGAAAAAGACTTTACTATTATGGTGAATCACCTTAATGTGTATCAACGGAATGAGATTGATAACCTTATATCAGAATATAAATCACTTTTCGCAACAGGTAAGTACGATGTTGGTAGAGTAAAAGATTACGAAGCCCATATTGATTTAATGGTCGATAAGTACTGTGCTAAAAGACCATATAGATGTTGTATAGAAGATAAAAAGACATAGAAATGCAGATGACTAAATTATTGGAAGAATAATGTCAATAGACACTATTGAATTTCATTTAATTTGTTTATTTTCATTTAATAAAATGAATATTATTTATCTCAGCATAATTTTGAAGTTATTTATTCGCCGGGTAAATATAATTTGGAAGCTGATAGTCTAAGTAGAAATCCAGTATTGGAACCACATTGTAATCATGATGATAATGTAAAAATTGTAAATTTTGTTAAAATAAAAGACATTCAATGTGATCAGCAAAGAAATGAATACATAAGGCAAAATAAAATAAAATAAAAGTTTGAAAATTTAATATACTATAAAAAGTCAAAGAAAAAAGAAAAAATCATACTGACGGAAGAATTTAGTAAAAAGCTAATAAAAGATATTCATTACCTCTACTGTCACATAGGAGCAGAACAGATAAGGAATAAAATAATCTCATTTTATACTGTAAATAACTTGATGAGAAATATAAAGAATATGTGTGATACATGTGAAGTGTGCATAAGAAATAAGTCCAGAAGTAAATATAATTATGGGTTATTGTCTCAGTTAGGACCAGCTTATGCTTATGAAATAATGTCAATAGACACTATTGGAGGATTTTGTGGATCACGATCTACAAAAAAAAATTTACACCTTTTAGTAGATCACTTTACAAGATATGCTTACATTTTGACCTCGAAAACACAAAAGTCAAATGATTTTATAAAGTTATTGCAGAAAGTGACACAGGAACATAAGATTGGCATTATTTTATCTGATCAATATCCAGGTATAAATTCAAAAAAATTTAAATCATTTTTAGATACAGAAAATATAACTATAGTTTTTACTGCCTTGAATGCGCCGTTTTCAAATGGTTTAAATGAGAGATTTAACCAAACTATTGTAAATAAAATAAGATGTAAGATAAATGAGAATAACAATAACTTAGCCTGGACAACTATTGCTCATGAATGTATCAAAAGATATAATGAGACAGAACATACTGTACAAAGTTTACACCTCAATATCTTTATGATGGCAAAAATTACACCCTTCTACCAGATGAATTAAAAGCAAATTCTACAGTTGAAGATTTAAAAAGGGACATAAAATTGGCATTTGAAAATTGTATGAAGTCGCATTTATACAATAAGTAAAAATTTGATAGAAAGAGGAGAGATCTAGATTTGAAAGTTAGTGTTTTTGTATATATTGAACATGGAAATAAACTTAATAGAAGAAAGTTAGATGAATTAAACATTGGGCCTTTTGAGGTTTTGGAAAGATATCTGACTCTATATACAGAGACAGACACTGGTCACAAGAAGTGTGAATCAAATTTCTATCACATTACGAAGATGGTTCCATCTCCTACAGCTGCAGCGGTCGGAGTCTGATCTGGAGGGGGAGATGTAACCTCATTGCTTCTCTTTGATATACATTTTTAGACTTGACAGTGAATGTCAACTGTCAAGGGAATGAGACTTATATTTAATTTCTTATGAATAATTTGTTTGAAAATATTATTTATTTTTGAAATATTAGCATTAAATGGTTCTTGTTTGTAAAGCAACACATTATCTTTTATTTCCATATTGTTCAACAATCTTATTATAAATATATTATAAATGATAGATATGATTTGTTTATACGTGGGTATATTTATCAAATCTAGTCTAATCTAATTGTTGGGGTATTTGATGTTTCGGAAAAGCTTAAAGCTTCCTCTGTTAGATATCGAAGATGACCACCGCAGTCTTTAGAAATCTCTTTCATAATTCCAATATGAACCCTCATAACATAAGATCTATTTTTACTATATTTTGTACACTATTTAATCCGTATTCGATCCATAAAAAATAAAGGCCAATTCACGCCGAAACGAAACGCGACATGGCGCTACATTTTTAAGATAGCTTTTAAAATTGAACTTTATTCTTTACACAGGAAGATATACACGTTTCATTGTAAAAGTTCGAATATCAGGTTGCACCGCGCTGCACAGCGCATGTGCAGTGTATGATGTCGTATAAAACATGTATCTTTTTGTGTAGTGAATAAATTTCAATTTTGAATAGCTATCTTTAAAATGCAGCGTCGCGTATCGTCGCGATGTGACCTGACCTTTAAATTAATTATGCAATAATAGGAATTATTGTCATTAGTCGTCTACCTCAAAAACATAACATTGAAATAAGAAAGCGATACGGGAACATCTTTCGCATACCGAAATAACGGATGGCTATTTGTGGAACCATATCATAGTGAGTATATTTATAACAGTCGATGCAGTGACGGGGGTGATACAATCGACGGATTTAGACGAAAAAACATAAGAACTATAGAAGTGCAGATAATCTGTAACTCTCGAGATCTTTGAGTACACTAGCCAACAAAAGATTTCAGCTTTAATTATATTGACTTCGTCATAAACTACTCAATGTAATAAATTAGGTTTGCCTCGCGGTATATTTCACGTTTTTTTCCATATCTTTCGATATCCGTTTCAGTCAGGGTTTGCCCCGTAAGGAGATAATTTGAAAGAATAAACGAAAATCAGAATAATAGGCTGATAATGCTTGCGTCTCAATTAAACTGTCTACGTCCGAAATAAAGCTACCTATTCAGCACTTTGATCTTTGTTTTTGATAGCTATTATTAATACAAGCGGTTGTCGTATTTATTTTGACTTGGGGGTTAGTGGTCGAAATTCGACCATAATTCATAATATTTAAATTTTTAGGTTTCAACTTTAAAAAAGGTGAAACCTAAAAAGATTATTTAGCCTCTAAGATACGCAATAAAAATATGTGAATATTGTTTATGGAGTGAAAAAAAAAGATTGACAACAATATTGTGGGTGTTTCGTCGGGTAGTTTAATGGGTGACGTTGTGGAATTATTCGTATTCTTCATAAATTTGTGTTATTTCGGTTCTTAATGTGCAATATTGCTAGAATATTAACCATTAAATATTCGTTAACGTGCACAAAAGTGGGCAAGTGGTACAACTTCTAAAAACGTGCTATTTTGTGTTTCCCGCCAAAACTCCCTAGGAACTTTCAGTAAAGTTTCTACCACTTTACTGATTCGACTGACATAACTCATGGACTGTACTGACTATATATTTTGACTTTGACTAGACTTTAGACTTGACGATATAGGAATACGGTGTTGAAAATTGAAACGAAAGTTCTTTTTCCCGCCTTTTTAACTTGACACTGGCAAATGGTTATAAAAAAAAATGTGTCAAACCAACACCTACTTGAGAGTCCTTTTCATGAAAGAAGTCCACTAGACCGGCGCTGTGATCGCGCGACATGATGTTGGCGGCATTATTTATGGGTAATCAGAATACCTTGATTCTTCACAAAACACAAATTTATTTCCACTAATTGCCGCGGGACTTCTTTCGTAAAAAGCACTCTAATGTAAGCCTCGTAAGCCTACTGTGGGTGGTAGTGAGAGGTAGTGTGTGTAACTTTTTGTTTATTGCTATCGAATGTTTCTATCTATTATTATAAAAAATGGTTTCTTTTTCCACATAAACCAAATTTCATACCACCGTTAGCACAATTCTCGTAAAACTGTACTTAGAGTTTTTGGTTCACGTGTTAATTTAATAATTTGAATATCACCTTTTGAAGTAAAGTTCAGAGTGCCGTGTGCAGGCATATTCGAATTATACCTAAGCCGGCGATAGCACCTAATAGCTTTTAATTCTTAAAATATAGTTTTATTGTAAACTTGTAACTCGTCTTATTTCAATTGGATAAATCAATGTCCTGTATTTTGTAAATTGTAATTTTCTCTAGCTGTAATACATCAGTTAACTCCAATATATCGGTGTTAGTGTTTACGCATGTTCGTGGGCGTAAGAGGCTCAGGCAATACTTATGAAATATGGTAAAATGTGTTTCATCTATTCTTAAAACATTTAAATAATCATAACTATTAATAGTAACTATTTCGAGTAGACACGCCTGTCATCATTTTCTTGTGAAAATTTTACGAAGATACGCAGAAGCTCTCAGGAATGTGGAAGCTCGTTTAAAAGATCGACAAAAGTTATAAATCAAGTTGGACAAGTTGTTACGTAAAGTTCGATACTGAAAATTATTTACCGTATTTTATGAGCCATTTAATAGTTATAACAATATTATGTCAAAGAAAAGATTTTTTTTATGATTATTGCCTCAAGTCCGTATACTAAAACCATTAAAACGCTACTTAAAACTTGGAATTCCCCAAAACACAGGCTGTCACTGTCCTTGCTGGACAGAAAGACAAGGACAACATGTGAGTGCCACTTAATTTAAGTAGCTTTTTAGTATTCGACCGTAGAATCTAAAAAGCTACTAAATGTAAGGCTTAGTGCCTAACGAACCCGTACCTAATGACTACGGTTATATGTTCGACTAATGCCCGTTTTCACCAACTGACTCCTAATTTTAAGTGTCCCTTAGCGGCCATTTAGGGCGCCTCTTAAGAAAAATTGTTTTCACCAACGCTTAGGACCTTAGGGGGGCCTCTAACTTTAGGGGCCCGATATTTCGCGCCTTAACTGTCACCTAACATTACATTGTGATTTAAAATACGTGAATCCCTTGAAATGGAAGACTATCTAAGCCAGTTATTGGTAACTTTAGACGCTGTTGAAGTGCTTGAATCATTTTCTAATGACTTGTTACCAAAAAGACCCCGTTTATATCGCCAAAGAGTAAATATGATATCAACTTCTTCATCCGATATAGGTTAACAAAACAGGGTAATATTTTTATTAGAAAAAATTGAACATCTTCTTGAGTATAAAGACAGGTAAGTGTATTATTCATTTACATTTTACATTTAGGTACTTTTCTCGTACTTACCTACATACTCCTTTACCAATGGAATTCATAATTTTCTAATGATACTTGAATATCATGTCGAAATCAAAAGCAGTGATTGTTCTTTTAATATGTATTTACATGTACCATTACCTACTTGGACGTCTCTGATACAATTTCATACAAATAGGTATGTCACAAGTAGCAACATTATTACTTTTTAATTTACAGCACAGTGCATTTTTGAACATGCTGTACGTCATCGTCTTACTAATTTAGTTATTAAAATTGCTGAATAATTTATCAAAGCATACAAAAGTACACTAACTTGGATTTATTTATGTTATATTATTTATCTGTAAATTATTTATACTAGAATTTGTAATGTTACATTTATAGATAAAATATCAATAGTATGAGCGCAAATTAGAAAAAAAAATACTGTCACTTAACTAGGAGTTCCATAGCTAAGTGTTACCTAGCTTGATGAAAATGAAATTAGGTAGGTGCCGATTTTAGGAGACCACCTATCCAAAGGGTCACTTACATAAGAGTTGTTTAGGAATCAGTTGGTGAAAACGGGCATTAGTGATGTGCTACGATAAAGAGTTTTTTTTTTAAATTAAGACTTCCTTACCTATGAACTACTTCACAAATTTGTAACTTTCAAAAAACCGCCTCCTTTTCGAAGGCGCTTATAAGAATAGTGTTGCTGATAAAAAATCTATGTTTGTCTCACTTATTTAATATCACAGATCACACCACCACCACTTTTTATACACCAGT
Source organism: Phengaris alcon alcon (assembly GCA_037179445.1). NCBI lineage: Eukaryota > Metazoa > Arthropoda > Insecta > Lepidoptera > Lycaenidae > Phengaris > Phengaris alcon. Next base: position 391,985 of record JAYRCH010000613.1, on the reverse strand, counting down.
CACCACTTTTTATCTAATAATATACGAAATTTAATTAATTATACAATTATTATTTTTTTCAATAATTTTAAATACTTAATTAACTACAATAAGATACGAAATATTTTCAAAGAAAGTTTTCGGCACAGCAATGAAATGTTTCTTCACGAATTTCAAATGAAAATGAACTCCGGAAATTGTGCGGTTAGAAGTGCGTAGCTTCGCGATCTTCTGACGATGCGTGTCAGAATTTCAGTGCCAAGCGCTAGGTGTGATCTAACCTAACGTCTGCCAAGGGCATGAAAACCGTAACGTTTATTTTTAGTTACCGATTTTCTAGTAAAACAATAGTTGCTTTGTTTAATTCATCTAAAACTTTTATAAACTCTTATATATACTTTTATAAATTTTAGACATTTTCAGGGTTCCGTAAACCGTAGTTCAAATCTCGGAATCCTTATAGTTACGTCATGTCCGTCCGTCCATTCGTCCGTCTTCGGCTTGCCGTCCAAACGGTAAGTGCTACAAAGATGATACTTTGCATGGATTATATTGTGATACGCCGACAAAGTGGTTTTAAATATAATCACGAAGTTTTATGTTTTTTCTCGCGTTTATCCCAAAAAAAAGAATAATAAAACGATATTTTAATTTAGCTATTCATTTATGAGATATTCAACTTTAAACCGCATTTTTTTGTTAAAATAGGCCCTCTAAAAGGTAAACGAAAAATTGATAAAAAGATGGTAGTCCATGTGATGAACTTTGGAAAACTAGAACAGCTTATTATAACTTTGTTAGTTCAGGAGTCATAGAGGTCTAACTGGTATAATGCGCTCAAGTACTTGGAAAACTTCGTACAAAAATAACTACTTACATAAAAATTAAATGACGATGACCTCTGTGGCTCAGTGGTTCAGCGCGTTTGTTTCGAACTTTTGAAATTCGATTCGATTCCGCCCAAACCGGGGATCGCGGGTTCGAATTTCAAAAGTTCGAATCCCACCGAAGGAACAAAAAGTTTTCTGTGTTCCTGGGCCATGGATGTGTATTATATATGTGTATAATATAATAAAAATCTTAAATATATGTATAGTATTTAAGTATTAAATATACTTCCCGTTGTCTGGTACCTGTAACACAAGTTCTTCGGATACTTAGCACGGGTCCAGATGGACGTGATGTGCAGCGTCCATAGATATTATTAGTTATTATATTTTAAGTAAACATGTAAAATATTGGTATAATGGTACGGAACCGTTCGTGTGCGAGTCCAACTCGCATTTGGCCGGTTTTAAGAATAATAACAATCATACATTTTTGTTATTTTGAATAACTTTATGCTACTACTGACAAGTAATATTATATCATTCAAACAGTCTAGTCATCTTCGAGAACTTAAAATCTGTAACAAATGTTTCTCTATATAATCTGTAAAAAAATACTTAAGTGTGAAAAAATTTACCTTTGAGTTTTTTAGGTTGTCGTGTTGGCACGTTGCATTAGATCGAAATTGTAATTAACGCCAGTTAGCATATTCCAAAGTGGGGCACCCTAAACTCGTTTAGGGTGCCCCACTTTGGAATATGCTCGTGGGTGGATCAAGGCCGGGAGTATTGAGGATTAATATACGCACTTCTGTCAATACTCAATTTCACGGTACTTAAAAACTCAAAGCTTCTCATAAATAAACGCTATAGTGTAGTATTCCGCTATCGCACGTTAGCGGCTCGCCAATGCCCTAACACACACATCCCGCCCGCTTGGCAGCTACATGATGGCTGACATCTAAACTGTCACCGTGAGTCGTGACACGTCAACTGTCATCTGTGGCTAGAGCACTCGAGATAGTATGATATCTATAATTCTTACATACACAGTCATACACTACAGATAGTTTTAAGAATTGACTAGCTTTTTCCCGCGGCTCTTCTCGCTTTTTGGGGATAAAAAGTACCCTATATTTTAATCCAGAGCCTAAGCTACTACCATACCAAATTTTATCAAAATCTATTTAGTAGTTTTTGCGTGAAAGAGTAACAAACATCCACCCATCCATCCACACTCACAAACTTTCACATTTATATTAGTAGTATATAGATAATATAGCTTCTCCCTTATTACAAAATACATTCATCATCATCATCATAGACATAATCATCGACCACTAATGCCCCTCCTCCTACTCTGGTCTGTCATCGATCAGAATTTGGAGTATAACTGCCAAACTATTCCGCTAGAGGCGCCATGGTAGTATGACGTAAATAAAAAAAAAAGATTTGTCACTTTTTGTCCGCATCAAAAAAGAGAAAATAGGAAAATGATATGCATCGTTTATTAAAATAGAATCAAAGTTTAAAACAAAACACTCTTGGCGCGTTGCAATTTCACCGTGCTATTACATGGTACCTACTGTCTTCTTTATATTCAGGTGGCGCCCTCTACGATTAGCTTTGCGTAATCGGTAATAGTCCAAAGCTGTAGTCCTTTTATCTAGTTAATATTATCTATAATCTATACATATAATAATAATATAACATAATAATATAATTATTACTTATAATAAATTTGTAACTGTTCGCCCCGTCACGGCTTTGTAAAAACGGACTCTCGATACGAGTATACATGCGCTCGACGGCGGTATATATTAGCGCGATTCAGGCGCCACGTTTGTACGCGCTAATCTCAGAATCTACTGAACGAATTTTGATGAAATTTGGTATGGTAGTAGTTTAGACTCTGGATTAACACATAGGCTACTTTTTATTGCGAAAAAATGTGCAGTTCCCGTGATATTTGATTTTGCACGTACAAAGTCAACGACTTAACCGATTTGAATGCGATTTTCACTAATGCGTTTTGGTTTGTTCTACTAAAAATGTTGTGTTTGTTTCATTTCAATTCCCAAGTGACCACAATCACAAATAATTTTTAAGTTTAAAGCCTATACGCCTAGTACCTACTAGCGTTTTCCTTTTCAAGAGATTTTTTAAAATCATTAAAACACGACGACGAACATATCCTAACTTATTATAAACGTGAAAGTTTTATGTATGGATGTATGAATGTTCGTTACTCTTTCACGTAATAACAGCGGAACTGAGTTTAATAAAATTTGATATGGTAGTAGTTTAGTCTCTGGATTAACACATAGGCTACATTTATCGCAGGAAAAAGTACTGCTCTTCCAAGATTTATTTTTCGTGTACGAAGCCGCGGCTAATATCCGAACTATACTTATACATATTACTATAAAGCTAATATTATAAAGAGGTAAAGTTTGTTTCTTTCTGACTTTGTAACTCACCGTGATTGTAAGGGGTAATCACTGGATCTACTTCAAACTATTTTTAAAATTCTTTTACCAATAGAAAGCTACATTATTTGTGAGTCATAGTATTTAATATATTAACCCGAAAAATGATAACTCTTTTCCATGGTAGTCGGATTTGCAAAATGAAATTTAAATAAAACGTGCGAACCCAATCGTTTTTGAGAAACGATGAGAGATGAAAGATGAACTCAATAGAGTTCTGAGAACTCAAAAGTTTCAGACTGCAAAAAATATGAATAGCATTTGCCTGCGGTTTCGCCCGCGCGGAATTGGGTTTTAAACAATATCTTTATAATAATTTAAAACTTTTACCCTATTTTACTATCTTAGGGGTTGAATATTGAAAAACGCTAAAATCCGTAACTCATAATTTTCCATACTCAATTCATACGAAATTTCATGCGAATATATCCCAGGAATAAAAAAATTCGTAGGTACAAACTTTTATTTCACCACCTTGGGGGTTGTATTTTGAGAAATCCTTCCTTAGTGGATGCTTTCGTCAAATGAGAAATACGGCACGCTTTTTTGAAAGGTTAAAGAGATAACTGGGACTATATGATCTGGAATCCGGAAGGTCGGAGAAAATTTAGAACGCCTAAAATAGAACTCTGCGTTAGTACAATAGAGCTGGAAATCGAATACACAAGTGTCGAGTCAAATGTCAAAGTCATAGGTATATTATGACAGTTTGACACTCGACACTTTGATTTTCAGCTTATTAGCGGAGAGTTCTGTTATAAATGCTTTGAATTTTTCCCGGCCTACCAGATTCCGGACGTTACAAGTCCCAGCCTAATGTCGTGTTAACTAGCGTAGGCGGGTCAATACGCACACTTTCCACTTTTCTCTAAAATTTACTATAAATTTAAGTCCCCCGCTAAGTCGGTTTGTCTGTATGTTCGCGATTCCTCGTGGGTTCCATGATATTGTCACCACTTGGGTGACAACGGGGCGTACTTCGGATTATACCTACCCTTTAAATCAAAAAAAGAATTTTTAAAATCGGTCCATAAACGGCAGAGTAATGTAAGATATCCGTGTCGGTGTAAAATACTATGAGAAGTACCTATTATATCATCATTATGTCATGGTTTATGGCGTGATGATGGTGGTGATGATGATGATTACTTTTATTTACATAGTGGCTTATGCTTGTAGTACTTTAAGCAATACCGAAATCCCCAAACATGTATCTATAAGGAGTCAGGAGTTCTGTTCAGTACTTTTGGATCCAGGGTATACCTTGGTGCAAAATCTTACTTTTTTGCAGCATATGCTTGGGTTACTTGCTACTTCAGAAAAAGTCAAAATCACTATGTGTCCAAATAAATTTTTAGGAGTTCCGTCGATTTCTCATGGATCCCATCATAAGGTTACCACTTTTGTGAATACGGGACCTATACATCAATATACTCTTTCCGTCAACGCCGTCAACAGGCGGCGGAGTTATCGTTGAACATCCAAAAAAAAATTAAAAATTACACCCGAACGTATAACCGCCTCCTTTTTTGGAAGTCGGTTAAAAAAGACTGGCGACCGCATATTATTATGACATTATGTCTATCTTTTAAGGAGGTTACTATATTACCCATTCTAAGTTTTAAAAAAATCATAAAATATAATGTGGTATTTAGACTAAAGGCTAATAGCTACATAAAACGCGTAATCCACGCGGCTTAGTGTGAACATTGTAGAACGACGCTTTATAATACTAGCTTTTGCCCGCGGCTTCGCCCGCATGTAATAGTGTTCTTGGAGAAAAAACTTCTTCAGCAAATAATTCTACGCACTGCATTATACTTCTGTATACAATATTGAAAGTGTTTTTAGGGCTTCGTACCCAATGGGTAAAAACTGAATCCTGTCACCACGACTCCGGCCGGTCCAACCACTATGTCCCTGCATTTTAAATCTGTAATTTCTTCGAAAATATTCATTTAAATTACATGCTGTAAAAGGCCTAATTGATCTATATTCAATGCACAATGTGTTTAAGGTACTTAATTGGATAATGATTAATGCTGTACTGCTTAAAGTCGCTTCATAAATAAGCTATTATTTCTCGTAAAAAGTAAAGGACAAATTACCTAACCAAGAGCATGTCCGGACAATTCTAATGAGGGTTCCGTAACTATAAATCGTAATAGATACTTTGAATGTAAACTCAGATTAAATAAATATAGCGTAACAGCGCTGTTGAATCGCGCGCACTCACACATACTTATGTCTAAATACGTAGTTCAATCACGTCTGTAGTCGTTGCGGTCACTTTCTTTGTGTCTTAATGTTTTTAGGCGTCCTAGTGCAAAGGAAAATGTTTAGAAACTTGTCGAGCAGGAACATTGTCGATATTGTACCTCCGATACTATGAGATATTATATCAAAATGTGAAAAACAAAAAAACTATTTTTTGTGAATCTATATTTGACATCGATGCCTGTACTGAACGAAGCCACGTAAACAAACCTTTTTAAACGCTTACTTCACGTTAACGCTTAATCAATATGCGTTAAAAGGAGGTGCGAGTTCCATCAACAAACCTTGCATCATTTCTATCCTAATATATACTCTATTTAGTACCGTACGTACGTTAGGTATACAGAGAGTAAAGATACAAATCCTTTAATTATTGTTAACAAAACATGAATCTTTATTATATAATATATTACCCACTAAAACCCATCGGTGCCTCCTTCTCCGCTATGCTGCTGGGCCGCCGGACCCGCCTGAGTCGTAAACAGCAGTGGCTCAGTTAGCGGCATTTGCTTCCGCAGCAAAACCTCCGCGCGGCAGACTAGCTAGGCTAGTTGCCACCTACTCCGGGAGATCAGCCCGAGGCACCGGGCGCTCTACGACCGGATAGGACTTGTGTAATGGGCGGCGGATTCCCCAAATCCGTCGCCCGAGTCCATATTAGGGAGGGAGCTGCCGCTCGTAATTAGCGCGCCTGCGCCCTCCTCGCCTCCTGCGCCCTCCTCGCCTCCTGCGCCCTCCTCGCCTCCTGCGCCCTCTTCGCCTCCTGTGAACACGGTTTGCGGCTTCGTCCGCCCCTCTCTCCCGTTCTGCGGCCTCCTTCTGCGAAATTACGGCCTCACAGAAAGTAGCCATTGCGTCCCATCCTTCGCTCGACCGGACCATAGTTGTTATTATGGCCGGGAGACTCAAGTCATATCCGGTAGTTGCGCAAAGCACCGTCCGTTGCTCTACCCAGGCTGGGCATGCTTCGAGCGTGTGGTGCGCTGTGTCATCTCCGTGGTCACAATGGTGGCACTGGGGCGTTGGTTTCCTCCGAGCCGTGTGGTGCAGGTAATGGCCGAAGCACCCGTGCCCTGTCAGCACCTGTACCAACCGGTATGTCAGGGCGCCCTTACAGTGTGCCAATCATTGTTCAAGTATAGGCCGGATTGCTGCCACAACTCTGTGGCCAGCAGTTGGGGACACCATTTGGTCCTGCCAGGTGCGCATTAATATGATTCGCGCCTGGCGGCGCCATCGGGCTGCCTGTTCTGGTGGCACCCGTTTTCCTCGCCGTTTAACCTCCGCTGTGCGGTGGTAGACCTTCGACAGCACGTGAGCCTCCAGGTCCCATGGAGGGGACCCTGCCAGCGCTAACGCTGCTTCGCCAGCTATCATACGGTAGCCACATATCATCCGCAGCGTCATGGCACGTTGCGGGCCTCTCAAGAGCGCTTTAGCTTGGGCACTCAGGTGTTCTGCCCATACCGGGGCTCCACACAGGGCCATAGATTGGGGAACCCCCGTATAGAGCCGTCTACAAGTGGACCCTGGATCTCGGATGTTAGGCAGGAGGCGTCCAAGAGTCCCTGGCGTCTTCTTTAGTTTGGGTGTCAATCGGCGGAAATGTGCCGTGAAGGTCAAGTCAGGTCTGGAGTTAAGGACCAGACCCAGGTACTTCATCTCCGATCCGATTAGCACGCTGACTTCTCCGATGCGTAGGGACGCTCCTGCAGGGGGGCGCTACCGGGGTCCATAGTAAAATATGGCATCCGTCTTTTCGACCGCAACTAGCAGCCCCTGCGCCTCAATACGCGACACCACTTGGGACGCGCCCACTCTCGCCAGACGAATCGCCTCCTCAAAAGTTTCTCCGTGGGCTAGAAGATAGGTGTCGTCTGCATAGCAGTCAAGACGCAGCCCGCGGAGAAGAGCCGCTCGCAGGACACGATCATAGCCGATGTTCCACAGGAGAGGGCCAAGAACAGACCCCTGCGGAACACCGCACCATGTGTCGAACCGTAGGACCTGTCCATCTCATCCTACACAGATAATTACCCTCCGTCTTAAGGATTGATTGATGATTCGGCGCAGGTACAGGGGCAATCTATGATAACGGAGTCCGTCCTCAATTGCCTCGAAGGGCAAGGTGTTAAATGCATTGGCGATGTCGAATGACACCACCAATACCACTGCGCCGTTTGCCGGCTATTCCTCGCAGAACTCCTTCACTTCGAGGATCGCGTCTATGGTGGAGCTTTGCGCTCGGAAGCCAAACTGGGCTCCGGATAGATTCGGTCCTTCTTGCTCGAGGTGTTTAATCACCCTAGACGCGATCACTCTCTCTAGAAGTTTCCCAGTTTCATCCAGCAGCACTATGGGCCTGTAGGCCGAAAGTGAGTCAGCCGGGCGACCGTCCTTCCTAAGGAGCACCAACTTTCCCTCTTTCCAATGTTGTGGGAATTCCGCCTGGCTGAGGCACGCACTGAAGAGTCCACGCATCCTCTCTTTCAGCGGCCCCATCGACTTCACCCAAACTCGTCCGGGAATTCCGTCCGGGCCGGGCGCGGCCTTTTTTTCGCTCAACCTAAAGATAGCTGCGTCGAGATCGCTTTCCGAAACAGGCGGAACTTCCTCCAACGGCGCCGACTCAAGGTCGGACGGCAACTCCAAGGCCGGGACAGTCGGGAATAGAACCGACACAATCGTGGGCAACTGCTCAGGATGCAGCGTCTCAGTTACTGGCGGACCGCGGCCGATCTTATTACGCACCATTCGGTACGGGCGCCCCTAAGGATCCCGATTTAATTTCGCCAGCATTTCCTCCCGAGCACCCTCCTTCGCCTGCTGTATGGCCAGATGCAAAGCGCTTTTGGCTGCGCTGTATTCGGCTCTAAGTCACCGTTTCAGCGGCTCGTTTCTCATCCTCCTGCGTATTTGCCGTTGGTTCAGTCAGCGTACCCTAACGCATTGTCGTTGGAGCTCCGCAATCGTGTCCGTCCACCAGTGGCGTTCACAGGATTATGACACGGTATGCAGCGAAGTACTCGGTCACAAAAACATTTTCGTTTATAGATTTTTAGCATAGCTACAGCCAAGCGACGGATCTCTAAGTCGAAACCATGCCAACAGAGCAAGTCTTAGATGTACTACTATTCATGTACATCTTCTACGGCAACGCAGACAAAACAGCGATCGATCGTCGCAGCGGAAGAAATTCTAATAAGTAAAATAATAAGCATATTTTAAAATATTATAACTACTCACCAGTCAGTCAGCTTCAATTTTCACATATTCAAGGTTCCGGTTACTTGAGATTACTATATCCCGATGTAAATTACTAAATGAAATGCAAGGAAAACAATATAATTTAATCCTGTGTACACAACCACACAGCCAGTTATACGTTTCATAACTTTTAACATGAAATTTTCGAGTTACATTATTTTTTGCTGGTTTAATTGTTGTAACTCGGGTACCTACCTACCTTTAGACAGAATTTGAATCTTTTCACTGAATGACAATTGTGAGAACTTGTTATTTTTAATTTTTAAATAAACACACATTTTCAACACAAACCTCACAATCAAATAACTCAACAAACGCACTAGTAAAAGTAAATCACTACAATGATTATAGAAACTCAGTAATAAACTGTTAAATGTACACACTTTCAAATGTTAAAATGAAAAATCTTTTAAGAAAACTATAAATAAACTGGAGCGATTAAATTGTAAACAATGCTTATCACATGAAATATGCAATATGGTCCCCGCGAAACACAAAACGTTTCTTCTATTTAAACAAATAAAACCTTAAACACAAAAAACAACAACAAACAAAAATGAATAATGTGCATACGCGATTTATTAGATTTCCGTCTATTATTTTTACTCAGATTATAGGCAACGAATAATTTACGACAAACGTATAAAATAATTTACGACAAACGTTTTAAAATAATTTAACAAATAATTTAGTTCGGCGGTTTTCGGAAGCGATCGAATAGCCGAGAGCCATCGCCTGCCGCGGGAGTTTATAATCATGTCGATATTCATGGGTGTGTGCGTTTGCCAAGTATGAAAATTACACATACATGCGATGATATGTCCTGCAGAACGCAACGGCATGAGATGAGTTGCTATTTATAAAATATAAGGCGTTTTTAAGTTATTATATTTTTTAAATTAATTTATTTACTATTAATTAAAGTCATCTAAAACGTACGAACGTTTTATTAAAATATCTGTAAATGACAAGTAAAGCACTGCATTTCTGCCTACAAGGAGCGCGCGCCCCTGCACCAATACACCTGCTTCTTTGAGGGAGGGCCACGAATGCGGGGCATAGTTGCGTCGCAGATTCGGGACAAGGCCTCCCGGAACCAACGTGCCTCCTCGTTTACGTCGATAGGAGCCGCGGGTCTTGGCGATATACCTGTAGGCCTGAGCGATAAGCCTGAGCCTCTACCTCGGCCGCCTCCTTCAGCGCCTCCACCCAGGACCTGGGTCCACCTGGATGGACCCAGGTCCATCCTGGTCAGTGCCCAGCGTGGGAACTCTGTCGCATTTTCCGACGAGTGTGTAATCGTCCGAGTCGAACTCGAGGGGGAAACACTAAATCGGATGTATAAATGGTCCGACGCCCTCCAACACCCTCCAGTTTTGGACCAGTCGTCCAACCGCGGGGCTGGCGAAGGAGAGGTTGATAATCGAGCTCCTCTGCCGCCGAACGCATGTTGGTGCGTCCCCCGGTTTAAAAGCGACAGACCGGTCAGAACGGTCCATTCTAGCACGGCATCCCCTCGAGCGTTGGTCACTGGGGAGCCCCATGCTGAGTTTTTCGAGTTGAAGTCACCGGCGACAAGAACGGGCCTTGGAGCCGCTCTTAAAACTGCCGCCTGCAGCTCGTCTAGAAAGGCCTCAAATTCGGCAAGCGTTTTGTTCGGGGAGAAGTACACGCCGAAGATCGTGTACTCCCCCGATCTACCGCCACGAATCCCTGGCCTCTCTCCCGCACAATAATAGGAGGCCAGTGTCAGCTCCGTGTACAGCGACGGAGCCCATGAGGTCACCGGCCCAGGTGTTGCGGGCCGGGACGTAATAGGGCTCAGCCACTATTGCAATGTCAATTTGCCACTGTACTAGCGCGTGGAACAGCAAGTACTGGGCGCCGGCGTAACTATTACCTACACCTACATATCCACATACCAACCTTCTGGGACCGGCCGACTTTTTCAAATAAACAAAACAGGTAAACTGATCGCACCTATAAATATTTAACAGTGAAAAATTCATTCGACGTTTTTAGTATTTTCTCTGAAATTTCTCCAATATTTCTCACCGTTCAAACCTTCCCTAAAATTCCACAACTATTTCAAGACCAATCGTTCGAGCCATTCGCGTTTTATGTCTCGCACATTGGAATTTTAATCCATTTTTATATATAAGAGAGGAAGAAGAAGAAAAATAAATTATATTAATAAACAAATCTGTCACGAAAATTATTACAATACCGTATGTGTCTAAGCAAAATTATTCTTAAAATTATGTATTTACCGGTATAGTCTCCAAAGCCACAACTGTAACAAAAAGCAAAAGACTTTACAGTGGATTCACCCACTGGTGGCCACTCGTCGCTACCCTTACACTTACACTCAGTGAGTTCTTGGATGTAATAACTAATTAGGCTTAACACTTTTTATACTAGAGTAAAAAACATTTAGGAAGAAATGCGACAGTCAAGTATAAACCTAAGAGACCATATTATCGGGGTGCCGAGAGTATGATTCAACTGTTGTCGTACTACGACAAGGTTCTAAAATTAATACCAGGATCCGTCTCCAATATCCAGACTTTGCGGCAGACTTAATTTCAATGTGGTGACGCATTGCAGCAAGAAAATAGGCAGTACGTAGGTACAAATGTATACTACACATATTACGGGGTTAATGCCGATGTTCATTTCATGCGTATATTTGCATTAATATAAATAGCAAATGCAATAGTATTTAGGTAAGTACCTATGATAAAAAGGTCCCTTTACGAAACAAAAAATACATTTATAAAAAAATATTAGTCTGTAAAGGAACTAGGTTTGCTAAAGTTATAATGAGATCTGAAAACAATACACAAGAAACAATCACACATTCAAAAGATAGGGATCAATAACTTTGAGGTTAGGAAAACACCGGCATCGCTTCCAGGCATGAAAGCAATACGTGACTAATTTAAAACAAGACGTCTCGCGTTTTGATGGATAAAATTAGGTTGAATGCAGACATTTTGTAACTTAACACTCCGTACGAGCACGTGCTAGCTACTTAGTGGTGTTACTTGGAGCGACGGACTATACTAAGTACTCACCGGTTACACAGACAATTCAATCCACAGAGCACTACGCACTTCCACGTTCACAATCACTTAACCCAAATTTGGTGTACGTTTTTCGCCGTTTGCGACTGAATTTCGGTACCGCGCGTTTTTGGGAATGTCGACGGCAGTTGTCGGTGGACTGAGGCGGGCGGGCGGCGATCGGGCGCTTTCGATCTTTAATTTTAGAACTTGGCTCTCGCCCCGGTTTTATATAGAAGTGAGTACATCGTATAAAGCAAATGCGAGATGCGGTCTCGTAGCATATTATATATAGGAATTACCGCTTTTTATTTTATCGGATAATTTTTTGCATTCGGTCAGCTGGCGGATGTAATTTTTCGGTCTTTTTAATATGGTTCTGCTATCCAAAACAGAGGACCACGTTCCATATAGGTGTAGCTAGCAAGCTGCTTGTTCTCTTGTAAATCCATAGAATGGACCTTACTACTAGGACTGTTTACATAGAGTTGAAGATATGTACCTACAGTTACCTAACTGCCAACCTTAGTACCTACTAATTACTACCTAGTAGGTACTAGGTACCTACTAACTCCAGCTAATTGATGACAAATTATTGTAATCAATTGAATAATAAGTATTATTTGAATCCGAATTCATCATCTAAATTTATGAAATCGGTTTCACTCATCACGTCAAGTCATCACCAGCCGTCCTTAGCCGACGGCTAAGGCCCACCTTAGGGCTATGGCTACGTCTTTAAAATATAAGGTTGCGGAATAGGGAATACGCATAGTTTTTTATTTTTATTGGTTTTATGAAAAGTACTTACTTATTAAGCTGGGAAATGTTGACCTTGCAATGGCAATTGGCATATCTACGAACAACCGATAAGTATACATAGTACATACATATAAGTATGCATATACATATTTGGTACATATTAGTATACTTACATAGTAGGTATATCGATACCTTGGGGTAGAAAGGGCGTAAAAGCCAAAACCCTACTTTACAGGAGAAGTAAAAAATAAAATTGAAAAAATCATTTGAATAAATAACTTATTTTTCTTGTATGTATATTAACTCTTTTAAGTGATATATGTTTTTTTTTTGTTCTTTGCAATGTAAAACCTTATTTTATTGTCAGTCTCTTAGTTTAGAAGTTAGCTTTGATTTACGACCAAAGTTTTTTGTAAAAATGGCCTGATATTTCTTTCAGGTGTTTCATTGTGATGAATCGTAACTAGAAGTAGGTCGTTGCTATTGAGCTTATAGACCACGATCAAAAATTAAGAAAGTCGTAAAATCACTTAGACTGTATCTTTTGAATGTGTGGAGTCGTAACTACAATAAGTTTATACCAATAAAACATACCTCACTAGAAAACCATGATGGTTTTTGTTACCCAAGTTTTGAGATGGATGCTTTACATACTTACTTGTATACAGGGTATAAGTATACATAGTAAGTAAAATTAGTATACATAGTAGGTACAAATTAATATACATAGTAGATACATATTTGTATACATAGTAGGTACATATTAGTATAAATAGTAGGTACATATTAGTATACATTGTAGGTACATATTAGTGTACATTGTAGGTACATATAAGTATACATAGTAGGTACCTACATATTAGTACACATAGTAGGTATATGTACCTACTATACATAGTAGATACATATTAGTAAATATAAAAGTATAACATAAAAGATACATATTAGTATACATCAGTGGTTCCCAGACTCTTTTGTTTCATAGACCACTTTCAAAATTTTGCTGGTTCCGGTGGACCACCTGCATCTACATTCTACATTACTATCAATTTCTAAATCTCGAAAAAAAAGTGAAGATTAGATCTATCTATCTATGGAAACTTGCGTTGTGGCTGAGTTTCAACGACGAATTAACAGTTTTCGAAAAAAAAAGGTTAGAATTGATTACTTGATAGGGTTAATTATTTGATAATAAAGTAGGTAGACTAAACAAAGGACATCATTCATTTTGGACCAAAAAATGAAAGTGCCGGCCAGGAAAAAAAAGTACAATATTCGGATAGAATACATAATTTCTATCATTTTTTACTATGACGTCCAATCTGTGCACAATGGTTACGTCGTAATAAAATAATAAAAAAATATTTTTTTATTAATTCTTTGGTGATAAAAAAGGTTGGAGTGTCATTATTTATAAAAAATATTGTATTAAAAGTTACGTATATGACCGCAAAATACTCAAGGTCAAAACCTAGTGGTCAGAATATAAAAACGTACTATTTAACACATTCATTTTCTTTATATTATAGAATGTTGTCTTTTTAGAGTCAAACATTACTGGTTTCTCTCTCTCTCTCTCTCAAAACTTCAAATGGAATTCCGAGAACTTAATGAAAAGGGACGGCTACCTGGGTGCGTGAACGCATTGTTGCCGACCGTTCGCGCCACGCCAGCGTCGCCAGCCACTCTGGTTACATCGGTCGGCTATCGTAACATTACTCTCTTGTTCTTAGAGTGACATAATATCAAGTGTAATAGCGAGGCTTTTACGCAGCTCTGTGGCTTATTAACTGACATTATGAACATACAATTGTGTATTTCGTGTCGTGTGCCTATTGGTGATCGCCGAAGTTATAGTTGGACAACACGTGAATCACAACACATCGAAATCGCACAGTTTATTATTGAAGATCTACTGGTTCATCAGGTGAGGATTATATCGCTATATTGAATGAATATACCTATGATATTTACTACGAACAAACATCATAATACTTATATAACCTAAGCCGCATGTGTTTTTTAACAAATACAAGTTTTCAAATACATGTGGCCCCCCGCCCTCCGCAGATATATCATTTTTGATTATTACTAAGCTGATAAACATTTTTTTTCAGAATGAACCTACAGATGTTATATGCCGACCTTGTTGGCAAAGGGCCGAGCGGCAATATCTCCGACGTTAACGTGAAGTGCAGGAAGAACCTGACAACAAAGAACCTGATGTTGCAGGCGAAGGAGTTGACGCTGTGCCCCATTCTACAGTTTTACCTGGATATGTCCGAACTAGTAATACGGCAAACTCTTGTGTATTTCAACACTGTGTAAACACAACAAGACACAGAATACCAGAAAACATCATTCTACGTGTTCTTTGACGATACAGTGTATTAATATCAGAAAACAGTCGTGTTTGCAGTGAACACCTCGAGCAAGATGAATGGCATTTACTTGCTATGCAAGACAATTTAATTCAAGATTTTAATTCTGCACATATCGTTAGTGCGCTAAGATTGTTAATAAACCACATTGAAACAGAAATTTTAGATTTTGAGCATTATGAATTGATCAATAACAAAGAGTTCCACGATTGGACTGGTCTTACCGCTGAACAATTCTCTGATTTATTGATCAACAGTCCGAGCTTAAATAAGAGACGAAACAAAAAAACAATTTTAGCAGCTTTACTGGCAAAGATCCGAACTGGCGACTCAAATGCTAGGCTCGCAACGATATTTAAAACGAGCGAATCCACATTCGCGCGAATACTTGCGAGCGGCCGAGAAGCACTTTTGCGAGATTTTGTTCCAATGCATTTGGGGTTTGACCACATGACTCGGGAAGATGTCACACGAAGGAATCTTCTTATCCCAGAAAGTCTTTTTGGAAATATTGAAAGTCCTCCCGAAGAAAGAAAAGCTATTATAATTGTGGACAGCACATATATCTACATACAAAAAAGCTCAAACTACTTTTTTCAACGAAAATATTATAGTAGTCACAAGTTCCGGAACTTAGTAAAACCATTTTTATTTGTCTGCTGTGACGGTCACATAATAGAAGTTTCAGGTCCACACGCTGCTACTTCTTCAGATGCGCAGATAATGCAGAATATTGCTGGAAATGAAAGTGATCATGGCGATGGATTATTACAATGGTTCTATCAAAGCGGGGACATATTTATTTTGGACCGTGGCTTCAGAGATGCAGTTCCCATTCTTGAAGGAAATGTGTAACTGTGAAAATGCCGGAGACAAAGCATCCAGGAGCATCGCAACTAACCACGGAACAAGCAAACAAGTCACGCCTTGTTACTATTTGCCGCTGGGTTGTGGAAATAGTGAATGGCCGATTTAAAAGAGATTTCCGCCTGCTGAGAAACGTGCATATTAATATAACATTGCAATATATGTTTGAATATTTTAGAATCGCAGCAGCATTAATTGATGCTTATCACGTGTTGATAGTGGATAATGTCCATGCATCTGATTTCTTACAAATAATCCGGGAAAGGATAAACATGCCCAACTGGCAGATCTTGTCGCCAGACGTAACTTGAACAGAATGAGAGCACAGGTCCAGCCCATGTCTGCGGATATGGCAGAGTTTAATGACTTTCCTACGCTGACCGAAGAAGAATTAATATTATTTATCATCGGTATATATCAGCTGAAACAAGCGAGAAGTTACTATGGAGAGCATGT
This sequence comes from Phengaris alcon alcon, assembly GCA_037179445.1. NCBI lineage: Eukaryota > Metazoa > Arthropoda > Insecta > Lepidoptera > Lycaenidae > Phengaris > Phengaris alcon. The sequence continues at coordinate 375,615 of JAYRCH010000613.1, read as the reverse complement.
TCAACCAGATGGAGCTTTTAGCATTGAGCTCAGTGGTGGAATTCCTCTAGAGCTTGTAAGGGAATTGGAGGGAGAGGACTTGTGGTTGATTAGAGGGCGAATACAAACCCGACACATCAGATCCAAAACATACTATGTGTATTTTGCACTGGATAGAACAGCAACCGGGCGTCGAGCAATAAAACATTATTATTGCACATGCCATATAGGAAAGAGAACCATCGGATGTTGCTCCCATACTATGTGCATAGTCTGGTACATGGGTTATGCTAGACATGACCCTTACCTCAGCCCACCCGCAATAAGTTTACATGACATATTTGTAAGACTAGAAAATCTTTAATAGTACGTCATTAAATTATTAGTTATTACCACTGATTTTAAGCAGGAATGTTAAGATTAATATTGTTTATTTCTCCCAGCGCCATCACACCTTGCCAGAGCGTTTTTTTCTTAGTAATGTTGCCCTTACCTTGTAATAGCGATGAAACAAAATAAATGCTGTTTAGTACTTGATAAATATTTTTTATTTTTATTTTATGACTAAATTTTTTTTTCCAACACTATTCATCAACCTTATATCATAACGTAAGATATCCATGCTTTTAATAGTGACACTCCAACCTTTTTGTCACCAAAGGATTTTTATTATTATTATTATTATTACGACGTAACCATTGTGCGCACAGATTGGACGTCTTAGTGAAAAATGTTAGGAATTGTGTATTCTATCCGAATATAGTACTTTTTCTTTTTGGTCGGCATTTTCATTTTTTGGCCCAAAAATGTATGAAACGTGAATGATGTTCTTTTCAATTTAATTTTAATTCATTGCGTTGTGAGTGGATATCAAAAACGCAAAGTTGGCCAATCGAAAAAGTGACTCCATCCAACATCACTTTTTTGAAATCTACAGTGACTCAGCACAAGGACCAATCAATTCTCACAAATTTTATTTAGAAAACGTCCCACTCGGAGTGGTAAAAAGAAATATAGTATATTTCCTTGTGTTGTAGGTATATATATTATATATTCAAATATATAAATTATTACACTAGTAATTATTATTGTTTTAACAGTCGTAATATAATCAAAATTAAACACTTATTTATAACGTAATGTAACTTCTACAATGGTAATTACAAAAAAATATATAATTTTAATGAGATGGATGTACTTGATGGATTGACAGCAAATGATCAATATTTGGCTTGAGTTTTGTAAGGAATAACCGCAAATCTCCCCGTTCTCTGATATTCAATCTGTTCCTTTTTTGTTAATAAGTTTTTAACGGCACTAAAACTTTTTTCGACGAGATATGACGAGGGAAACGCTATAAGAAACTTTTGCGCGATTCCCCACAGGCCAGGATATTTTTCAGGTATTTCTGCCTGCAGCCAACATTTTTGATACCCTCTTTTAATATTACAATAATTGTAATATTACATTCTCCACTTCCGTTTCATCAAATGGATTTATGATCCATGGTGGTATTTCCATCGACAGAATGTCTTCAAATCTGATTTTAAAATCATCATGCAGAGCAATCAAATGTTGAACGTATGTCTGAATATCTTCATTAAGGCATTCTACCTGCGATAAGTTTGAAAACTGTGAAAATTCGCGCCGACCAATATTTTCCTTCATAAATTTCAATTTACCAATAAAAGCTGAAATTACACTCTTTGTTTTTATTAAATTAAGGCTGTCCCCTTTAATTGTAAGTTGAGGTCATCCAATTTTTTGAACAAATCTGTCAAATACGCGATGTCTGCTTTAAAGTTGATTAGGTTTTTTTTTTTAAATCAGGTTCTTTACTTTCCATGAATTCTAAAACTGAGTCAAAAAGTGAATAAAATCTTGATAAACATGCACCTTTCGACAACCAGCGTACTTCGGTATGTAACAGCAATCGTTGGAAGTTTTCATAATTTGCATCGCACAATTGTGCAAATAAACGCGTATTAAATGCATTGCTTCTAATTTTGTTAACTGTATTAATCACAAATTGAAGGGATTGGTGCAATCTATCAATCAAATTTTTCGCTAGATATACTAGATGTTGTCGGTGGGTAACACAGTGAAATTCAGTTACCTCTGGTATAATTCTTTTTTTCCTAAGATGGCCTATAAATCCACGATATCGCCCGACCATGGCAGGAGCTCCATCTGTTGCCACCGAAATAACGTTTGTAAATGGAATCGATTTTTCTTTAATATATATACATATACATATATATGTATATATGTTGACGACCTCTATGGCTCAGTGGTTCAGCGCGTTCGTGCTCAAGCCGGGGGTCGCGGGTTCGAATCCCGCCAAAGGAACAAAAAGTTTTTCTGTGTTCCTGGGTCAGGGATGTGTATTAAATATGTGTATAATATAATAAAAATCTTAAATATATGTATAGTATAAAAGCACGGGGCCAGATTGACGTGGTGTGAAGCGTCCATAGTATTATTAATATTATATATATATATATATATATATATATATATATATATATATATATATATATATATATATATATATATATATATCAATATCATATTCAAATAGTAGCTCTTCGTGAATTTCTTCGCCCATAACAATTCGAACATATGCCAATAATAAAGCTGAATAGAAAAATGGGTTGTTTGCAGACATCACACAAGAAATTTTCAACATCAGAGCTCATTTCATTAATACGTCTTTGTAGTGTTGTTACTAAAGGAATTCTTTTGAATATGTCAAATGAAAATTTGTACAGTTTTTAAAACCTCTTCAACAGCAGGTAAAATTAACTGTTCTCTAATGGTGTGCGGTTTTCCAAATTTTGCTATAAGTACCTAATGAAATATTGTAAGATGCAAGCCATTATCGTTGCTTTCAGACGTTGAAGCGAACATACTGTGCACGGTGGGTCTCTTTTCATATTTTTCCTTTAATTTTAAAAATATTTTAAATCTTTACCTATTTTATCAGGATGACACCTTCTTAGGTGGTTACAGCTTTGATGGCTTCATAGAGTCATTGCTCAAAACTTTATTGCATAAAAGGAATGTGGGCAATCGTTTATCTGCCTGTGATGGAAGAAAACCAAATTTTAAATATTCAACACTGTACTGACTGTGCATTAGACACGCGATATTATATTATATAGGCAGGTAGGTAGGTATACAAATAGGCAGGTAGGTACTTACTTTTCCGACACTGGTAATCACTAATATCGATTCACTTTTCATTATGGAATTTCAGAAACAAATGAGTAACGTTTATCCTTGACATTCGTATTTATATTGGTGAAGAATTAAACACGTTCATACAAGATTGCAAGTACATACACCACAAGTCGTATTAATTTACATGTTTGAACACGCATTGCGGACGGGACGGCTGTGGCCGGCGCGGCAACAAGTCTCGACGCGTTGTACTGAATATGGAATATGCAAGTTTTTACAAATAACAGTCGCTGAGCTTCTCAAAATATTATCTACCGATATTGATAGGAGATAATTGTCTTATTGAGAAAGTTTAATTTAGGTATCATATTGTTTGTGTTGTTGTATTACCTGTATGATGGACGGTTTGGCTCAATAAGTTATAAATGAAATTGAAAAAGGAAAGTGGCATGAGGCCGGATAGCTCATTTGGCAGAGCACTTGGCGCGATACCGACATGGTCTGGGTTCGACTCCCAGTTCGGAACTATCAATTTTTTTCCCAATTTATTTATAAATTGTCTATTGAGAAGGTTTAATTTAGGTATCATATAATTTAAAATAACAAGCCAACATTTTAGTTCTACACTATCGAAACCAAATTAAATTTCATGCACCCCTGTTTAAGATTGTCTTTTGAAAAAGGGGGTCTTTTTTGTCCCCCCCCCCCCTTCTTCGATACTTGGACGGCCAGGGATTACTAAGCGACAAACAATACGGGTTCCGTAAGGGTCGCTCGGCTGGTGATCTCTTGGCGTACCTAACTCATCGTTGGGCTCAGGCAATTGAGTCGAAGGGAGAGGCATTGGCTGTTAGTTTGGACATTGCGAAGGCCTTAGATCGGGTTTGGCATAAAGCGCTGCTATCAAAGCTTCCATCATACGGGCTGCCCGAGAAATTATGTAAGTGGGTCACTAGTTTCTTAGCAGATAGAATCATAAAGGTCGTAGTTGACGGCGAATGCTCGGAAACTCAGTCTGTTGATGCTGGTGTCCCTCAGGGCTGTGTGCTATCGCCTACCCTATTCATACTGCATATCAATGACATGTTACAGACCAACGGCATTCATTGCTATGCGGATGATAGTACAGGTGATGCTGTATATACCGGCTCCGGCTCCCCCAATATTTCTCGGCTAAATGTCATTGAGAGTCGAAACGAACTTGTGTCTAAAATAGAGAATTCATTGGAGAAAGTCTCTGAATGGGGTAGACGTAACTTAGTCCAATTCAACCCCGCCAAGACACAAGTCTGCGCGTTCACCACTAAAAAGTCACCAATGGTCGTATATCCTCGTTTCGAGGGCACATCTTTAACCATCTCCCCTAGCATTGAGATACTTGGCGTCAGCATATCGAGCGAAGTCCAGTTCCGATATCATCTAGAGGGTAAGGCCAAGTTAGCCTCGAAGAAGCTTGGTGTTCTTAACAGAGCGAGACAGTACTTCAGTCCAGATCAACGCCTACAACTCTACAAGGCGCAGGTTCGGCCTCATATGGAATATTGTTCTCATCTCTGGGCAGGGGCGCCAAAATACCAACTGCTCCCTCTGGATCGTATCCAACGAAGGGCCGCTCGAATTGTTGACTGCCATAGTGTTTCAAACAGCTTGGACCCCTTGGAATTACGCCGAGATGTAGCTTCACTCTGCATCCTCTATCGTTTGTATCACGGGGAGTGCTCTGAGGAATTGTTCGGAATCATACCACCTGCAACTTTTCGCCATCGTCCCACGCGAAAAACATACCATCCTCATCACCTTGATGAGTGGCAGTCTTCCACCGTGCGCTTTTCGCGTAACTTTCTGCCGCGCACTGTAAACGAACGAACTGTCACCAGCAGTATTTCCGGACCTATACGACCTGCAAACCTTCAAGAAGAGAGCGTATTCCCTCTTAAAAGGCCGGCAACGCACCTGCAGCTCTTCTGATATTGCGAGTGTCCATGGGCGACGGTAGTTGCTTACCATCAGGTAACCCGTTTGCTCGCTTGCCCCCTTATTTAATTTAAAAAAAAAGCCCTGTACAAAAAACCGCCCAAGTGCGTGTCGGACTCGTGCACGTAGGGTTCCTTATTATTACACCAATATTTTATATGTTAACTTATTATTGGGACATGGATATAATTAATCTTGCGAACAAAAAATAAGTTGGCAACTACAATGAGCATACTGTATTCCTGAATTTGGCAGCGAATTAATATGTTGGCGACTAAATTACTAAACTGGCGAAAGCACTCAGGTGACAAAAATAGTAAAATCGGCAGATAAAAAGTGGTGAAATTGAAGCACACAATTAGCACTCATGAGTGCAAATTTCTAAGTTGTTGCGGATGCTGATTAGGATTGATGATTGTAACACAGTATGTTATCTAGTACGAGCTATGTAAGCTTTAGAAATTTTTGTAATTTCAGGATTTTGCAAAAAAAACTCTTTTCATAAAGAAAATACGTGGTTACGGGATTACTTAGGGGGGAGAAAATGTTCATTATTTTTTCAGTAGGATTATCTGTTCTCGAGATAGAAGCGTTTATTGAAAAAATATGTCAATGCTCTACTTTGAGATACGAACGATGTAAGCTATAGAAATGTTGGAAAATTCAGGAATTTCAAATTTCGTTACCTGCCATCATAAAGAAAATATGTGGTTGCGGAGTTACTTACTAAGAGGGAGGAAATTTTCATTATTTTTTCAGTAGCATGCACCGTTTCCGATATAGAAGCGATTATAGAAAGAAATATGGCAATGCTCTACTTTGAGATACGAGCGATTTCAGAATTAAATTTCAAAATTTAAATTTAAGGCGATTTCAAAATTTAAATTCTGAATTTTCAAATTTCTTTTGCTCCCATCATGAAGAAAATACGTGGTTACGGGGTTACTTGGGGGGCAGAAAATTTTCATTATTTTTTCAGTAGGATTACCTGTTCTTAAGATAGGAGCGATTATAGAAAAAAAATATAACAATGCTCTACTCGGAGATACGAACGATGTTAGCTATAGAAATTTTGGAAAATTCAGGATTTTCAAATTTCGTTACCTGCCATCATGAAGAAAATATGTGTGAAAATGTCTATCGTTAAAATTCTAAATGGATATCATTTTTATATTCAGCACCCCTTAAAAACCTCGAAGACACCCACCCGTATCAATTTTACAGAAAAATAAATATGTATTCGCCATTTTGAAATTTCTAATTAATAAACTTTTGTAATCAGTGAAAAGGACACATATATCCATTTTTTTAATGTTAACTATTGAAAAAATGGAAACTCAAAATGGATGAATTTTTTGAAATCAGCACCCCCAGAAACCTACAAAAGGACATCCATATTAATTTTTATAAAATGAAGTAGGTCCCCAGTCCCCCAAAACCCTGGTCAACGACATCCATATTAATTTAACGAAAAATAAATATCTGCCATTTGTTAATTTCAAAATGAATCTACACAATATCTACACCCCCCGAAACCGAGAAAAATTATAAAGAGGAATTTAGTACGCTCCTTTACGTTTTTTTTTTTGTGTGCGCTCGTTTTGCTGCTTATTATGTTTTTTGAATTACCTACATCAGTGAAAATATATTTCGGAGGGACTCGGGTTTGACTGCGTTTTTTTTATCTTACCTTCAGCAACACCAGACTTGCCTTTTGACATATTTTAACTTGTTCATTAATTGATTACACCTGCAGTTATTTTAATAAAATTTATTTATAGGATAACTGAAATTATCACAATCCATTTTGCTACATTTAGCAATTATCCATTTAGCAATTTGAATAAATTTTAATAACAACTAGGTGTTGCTTGGACCAACTAATAATAATCTTCCTCCCGAGCACGCTGTACTCCCCTCTTCGTAGGGTGGGGCGAATCCTCACTATCCCACCTTGCGGATTCATGGGTTGGCGGTTGGCGCCATTCAATGGCGGATTCGTGGTCATTGCACGTGGGCATGACAAACAACAGCAGGTGCATTAACACCTGCGCCGATACGGCCATCCTGCATAGAAGTCGAACTCGACCTTCAAAAAAAAGGTTGCATTGCAAAAGTAAGAGAGGCCCCTGTCCTCGACCTTACAATTGCACAAGTAAGGAGTTAGTGGACTATAGACTAACTTTTAAGTTAGTCTATAGTCCATATGTCACAGTATTTTATTGAAATCTAATAATCATTTTAACTCAGAATACAAAACGACTGTCAGTTGTAACACACGCAATGAAAATAGTGAAACCACCTTTTAAAAATGTGTGCGTAAGGCACTTGAGAATTGATTTAAGGTACCTATTGCTAACACGGCTTATCTGACCAAACTTCTTTCAATTTAAATAATTCAAATTTCATCTTCAAACTTTCAACAATAGCTATTTATAGACATCCTTTTATAATTTTATTGTCATGTTGTTACCCAAAATAGATTCCAAATAAACTCGAAAATTGAGCCAAAGTTTATAAAATTTATGCCAATATTATGTTATGAAACAACAACTTTTTCAAGTTTCCAAACTTTGTGAGCATTGCTCAGTGGTCAATTTATTTAAATATTATTTATTACATTTAGTAGAAAAATTATCACCTTTACTTTTTACACCTTACTTACACCTTTATTTTTTATTCAGAAACAATACCAGCAATATCAAGGCACCTTTGGACACAAATTAGCAGTCAGAATGTAAACAGAAATACAAACATTTTCTACTATTTTCTTTTCGAAAGCAATCTGCAAAAATGAAAGAAGAATGCTAATACTAAATTTCGTCGTGGATTATTTTATTTATTTTCGTATTTGATTTCCGTATTCCAAAAAGAATTAAATAAAATTCATTTTAAGCACCAAACTATAACATGTTTCAATAATTTGATAAATATACTGATATACTTGGCCTGTTGATTTTAAATGAACTTGCTTCCAATATTTAAATTAAGGATTTTTTTTTTATCTATCTAATCTGGAACAATGAAAATTTATTTCATTGGCATTGCATTTACATTTACGGCATTTTTTTGTAATTGTAATTTGCACAATATGTCACTGTGTCATTACAAGATCAAATACAGAATTAAAAAATCTATTACAACACAACTGAAATCACTAAACATCGGTACTTATTAGTAGTGAGTGAAGTGAATCAACATTCAGACATATCAAGACAAACTACCTTCTTTTGCTATTTGAATCCTTCAAACATCAAGTGTCAATATCAATAATATCATCAAGATCTTTCCTTTGTAAATTTATTTTATCTTAGATCAGTAGGTACAGTTGATAGGTTTTAAGCCAATTCACTTCAAATCACATCAAAAAATATTCGCAACGGATAGATTATTTTTTCTAAACTTACGCGCTACAGGAAAGCTACGAACGAGAACTATAAACAAAACGACAAATGAGCATCTAAAACTCATCATTGTAATAATCACATTAAAATTTTATTTTATAATTTCATTGTTTTGTCGCAATTCGCAACGGATAGATTATTTTTTCTCAACTTAGGGGAAGTTTGGCACCATTCATACACTTTTTAGACTTTGATTTTTAAAAATTCTAATATCAAAGATAAATTGCTTAATCGGTTATTATAACTAATTACATACATTCAGCTTCCTAATAAAAAATGTATGGAGTCATTATTTCTTAAAATAAATGAATAAAATGCATTTTAGTAAAAGCTGTCAAATGTCCGAATCTACCCCACTATAGGGGTACATTCGTACATAGATGGGGGAACATTCGGACGGTAGGTTGGTAGGTAGGTACAGGTTAAATAAAATAGCAAAGTAATAATCAAAACTCGTATTAATTGGCATTAAGAATAGCAACGATGTAATAAACTAAATGAGAAAAGTTTTTATCAACAAAACATATTCATTTCTTAGAAAAATAAATAAATAATAAAGAAAATACACAATATGGTGTAGACTATACTAATTTTTAATCCGAATCAGTCAATAAGAGATCAATATTCTAGTTATTTGGTGTAAGAAGATTAACTTAGTCTTAAGAATAATTAATTATTGCACATTGTATTGTGTGAAATCAATGGGAAATGTAAATAATTTAGAGGTCCTAGCCGTAGAAGCTCCTGGAGATTTCGGGTTAGGAAGAACCAATGTGATATCAGAAATGTCAACGCTATGGGTGTCCGCAATATCAGGAAATAGAAAGGAATAGGACTTTCCTGGTTTTTTTCTTAAATACGAGACCTTAAATTCTGTTTGAGAATAATGGCTTATAACTTTAGCTACGTAGTAGACAATCGATTTCTTTTTTGCAAATTTGATCAAGACAAAACTGTTGTCTTTAATTTTTTCGGGTCTCACGGTAGCATCGACATATTCATATTCACTGTCATCAGAATAATCTACTACTGATGTCGAACTTTCCTGTAAACTAACGTCAGAATTTTCAGATTCCGAATCACTGCTTTCTTTTTTCTTTTTTGATTTTTTTGGCTTAGATTGTGTGACAAATTTCAAAGAGCGTTTCAATTCTCTCGCTTTCGCTTTTCTTTCTTGTTCTATTTTCTTTAATTGTTTCGCATTCTGCAAATCCTCCAACCTATTTTTTTCCGGCGTATCGGTGTAAATTCTGGACTTTCCTGGTTGCCTTCCTTTTGTCGTGATTTTCTTTTTATCTGCTGTAGGATACGGCCGAATCATTGCTGGTGTAATAGGACTTGATTTTTCTTGCGAGTCAGAAGTCTGATACCGAGCTTCAAGTACTCTAGGAGGAGTGATCTGTATCGCATCAATTCCAGATGCAGAATCGAGATCAGTTGTTTCAATTACAAGTGGATGTGCCTGAGAAGAAGATGCTGAATCTATGTGATCATTTCGAAGTAAATCTTCACTACAAGCCAAAGTTCCAGATGTGCCGTTAGCATTATTATCAGGTTCTTGCATTGGTTGACTATCAGTTGTATTGGAATTTTCTTGACAGTCAATGTTTGCGTTGCTGGACCTATATACCTCAATTGGTGCAAAATCTTCATCACTGAAAGCCAATTGATTAAATGGCCATATGCCTGGTGAACTGAATGAACTTGTGATGTTCTTAGCGGTGAACGCTTCAAAGTATGCTATCTTAGCTATTTTTGGGATATTGTAAATACTGATAGTTTTTCCTGGATTTGTCACGTGCCAATCATTAAACGCTGTTTTCAATTTTGATTTAAAAGGCCCAAACACTCCAACATCTAGGGGTTGAAGCCTGTGAGTCGTGTGTGGTGGAAACGACAGATAAATTATGCCATTATCTCGTGCGTAGTTAATTGCTGCCAAACTTATGTGACTCTCATGATTGTCACATAGTAATAAAATTGGATTTTCTTTTGTACTCAGCGTATGTTTCTTTATGTGTTTCAATACGTCTAGAAATATTTCAGAGTTGATCCAGCCAGTTCTATTTGTAGCCCCAATACTACCTTCAGGAGCTCCTTCCATAAAGTGGTCTTTATAATGTACTCGTGGAAATACAAAAATTGGCGGAATTGTATTTCCGCTTGCTGAGATAATGCCGCCAAATGTGACTAATTCACCTCTTTCTGCAGATACTATTTGCCCGACCTGTTTTTGAGCCTTTGCAGCTAACACTTTTGGAGTATCTAAAACTGTCGATATGCCAGACTCGTCAAAATTAAATATACGATCTGCAGAAAACTTATATCTTTCATACACAGTTTTCAAATTATCGTAAAACTCATATACGACAGTTTTATTGAAAGCAAAAGATCTAGCAGCACTCGTGTTTTCGGGTTTTCTTAAACTTAAACTACTATTTCTCTTCCGAAATCCATGGATCCAGTCTATACCAGCCAATCTAGTTTCATCCCATTTTGGCGGATATGTACATTTCAGAACTTTAGCATAGTCATATGCCAGCTTCCTGACTTGTAATATTGTGAGCCCGTAATGCATTTTTGAGCTTTTTGCTATATATTCGTTTAATTGGGACTCTTGCTCTTTAGAAAATACTTGATAACTGGTGAACTTAGACTGATACGTGCGGCTCGTGCCAGCATCATCATGTTTATCTGTTATTTTCTTTACTCGACTCTCCAAAGTTGAGGCCTTAATGTTATATTTATCCGCTGCTTTTCTGTAAGATATTTTCCCTTCCAAAATATCTTTTATTGCCGAGGACATATTTTCTTCATTTATTAATGTAGACCTAGTCTCTTTTTTCTTGTAATTCCGCACCATTTTTGCGTATTTTCTGAAATAAAAAAAAACTGTTAATACAATATACGTGTGGGTACATTCGTACAGTTACGGGGCACATTCGTACGCGTACGAATGTACCCATCAAGTAGGCGTACGAATCTGCCCCGAAGGTCAAAAATAAAAGATTTTTATCCACACACAAATCATGTATAAATAATAACAAAAAACATACTTTATCATTATCGTAATCGTAGTTACTTACCAATTAGCAATAATCCAATAGAATTTGTCACTTCACTTAACCACGAAACACTAGGAAACATCGACAAAATATTTACTTTGAGCGTGTAAAAACACATTACGTCCTCTCGCTTTGCTCGCAATGGCCGCACTGGCGGCTAACTTCGTTGACAACTGACGGCCGCGCGAGCCTACTCACACACGCAAAGCCGTAATAAATACGTCTTTCTAACAGGCGGTGTAGTGACTGTATGAAGCTTCCCCGTGTACGAATGGTGCCAATCTTCCCCTACGCGCTACAGGAAAGCTACGAACGAGAACTATAAACAAAACGACAAATGAGCATCTAAAACTCATCATTGTAATAATCACATTAAAATTTTATTTTATAATTTATAATGGTAGGTAATCTAGAAGTAGGCTACCAAAATCACTCTATAGTAAATTATTAACATTATTTAAAAATAGAACATAGGTACAAAGCGACTTTGACAATGTCAAAGTAAATACGATATACTTAAAATAATAAAGGTACCTACTTGAATGTTATTAACAGCTAAAACGAAAAGGTCATGACAATAGTAAACGCCTTCGTTCGGTATGAAATTGATGTTTTTTTTTACCACAATTTGTCTGAAGTTCTGAACCCTAAAGCTTTAGGGCGACTGCTGGAACTGCTATTTAGATACAATATCAAAAAGTTCCTGCTCGACCAGTTTCTGAACATTTTGCTTGCATTATTTCGCCTCAAAATCTTTAAACACAAAGGAAGTGACTGCAACGATTATGGCGTGGTTGAATTACGTATTTACGCGTAAATATGTGTGCGTGTGCACGATAAACGGCGCTATTATGCGATGTTCATCTTCTGCCTGGTTGCATGGTCGAGCGGCAACTTTTTTTTAAGTCCCTTTATGGGACCATCTTGTTCCCCCAATAGCTAGGTCAGGACAATTTTTTGCTAGTTACATTTTTTTACATTTATATTTGGTTTTATATTAGTTATATTTCCTGTCTATTAACAATTCCTATTTTTATTCTAATCTTAGCTTCTGCACTTATTCTGTGTTACATAATCTTACACTTTAAAACACGAAACTTTACTAAACTTTGAAAATTTAAGTAATAATAATAATAATAAAGAAATATAATTATTCTGACGAGCTGTTTAATAACAATTTTAATAACAACTAGGTGTTGCTTGTACCAACGTCCCCGTAATAATAATCTTCCTCCCGAGCACGCTGTACTCCCCTCTTCATAGGGTGGGGCGAACCCTCATCATCCCCACCTTGCGGATTCATTGGTTGTCAAGAGTGGTTCGATGAGTAACATTGCACGTGAGCATGACAAACAACAGCAGGTGCATTAACACCTGCGCCGACATATGTTATGTGCCTGTTCTTAAATTAAATATGTACCTACTCTAAAATTGTCGCCAAGATGGTATCTGTCTGCCATTTTGGAATATTCACTGAAAAAACTGGTATTAATTAGTCACCAGATTAGAATTTTTCTGTTCCTAATATTCTTTCGCCAACTTGGTAATTTAGTATTCAATATTCGGTTTTTTCACACCTAAAATTTGATTGTTTTGTCTCAAGTTTGAATATATTATTTCGTTTTATTATTATTTCGTTTTTTTAACTGTCCACCAAAAAAACCAGTCGGTTATATATTCGGCTGTATACCTACTTAAATATTTTTTTGTATGTTCTACGATAACTTCGCCGTCAGTAGACCGATTTCCAAATTATTTTTGATACAAAAGGTAGGTATAATCCTAAGTTCGTCCCGTTGGCACCAAAGTGGTGACAACGTCATGGGATCCATGAGGAATCGAGGAAACTCCTCGAATTTAGACTTTTTCTGAAGTAAACCAAGTAAGATTTTGCACCAAGGTTTACCCTGGATCCAAAAGTACTAAACAGAACTTCTGATATGCCATTATGTAACTTACATTAATCATCATCATCATTTTTTGTCACATTGACGACCTCTTTGGCTTAGTGGTTGGCGCTCAAGCCAGGGGTCGCGGGTTCGAATCCCGCCGAAGGAACAAAAAGTTTTTCTGTGTTCCTGAGTCATGGATCTGTATTAAATATGTATATAATATAATAAAAATCTTAAATATAATCCCCCTTACTAATATAAAGGTTTAAACAATGGATAACTTAAACAACGTTGCTGTCTGTTTATGTGACTTTTCCAACGCAACAGACAAAGACAGCAACGTTGTTTAAGTTATCCGGTATGTAAATCTTTTTATTAGTAAGGGGGTTAATGTATAGTATAAAAATATTAAATATCTTCCTTCCCTTTGTCCGGTACCCGCAACACAAGTTCTTCGAGAACTTACCACGGGACCAGATTGATGGTATGTGGAAGCGTCCATAGATATTATTATTAACTGGTGTTAGCGTACCTATCGTGTGAAGGTGGTGCTCCTAAGATGGAGCACGATACACGAACGTATATACCTAATTGAAGCTTGGCGCGTATACAATTATACATTCGAAGGTTTAATACTTTAAACTTTCTTGAAGTATGTTAATAATAATATGACTAAAAAGGAAAAAATACAATTTTTAAACAAATAAAGAAAAATCGACTTCCAAAGGCGGTTGTCGCTCCATCAAACGATCCGTCGCTAGTTTGGTATAGTATAAGGGTAGTAGAGCACTGAAAATAGAACTCTGCGCTAATGCAATAGAATAATTGAAAATGGAAGATTCGAATGTCATATATGACATTGACATTTGACTCGACACTCATGTGTTCGATTTTCAACTCTATTGTATTAGCGCAGAGTTCTATTTTCAATGCTCAGAATTTTCTATGGGCTTCCGGATTCCGGATCATCTTTATGGGGCTATCCCCAGCCTTAGAGTATACCAAACTTTGGTCCCAACCTTAGTAGCTTCTAAAAATAGGCACCACATTTTTAAATGTTATCATTTTTAAAAGTATTAGTATACTTTAGACTTGATGAATTAAAGAAACGGTTTTGAAATCTAATACTAAAATAATATTTTCCTGCCTTTTTAACTTGACACTGATTTTATGCCATACTGTCTTAATTAAAAAAAAGTTGTCAATGTCATATTACTTCAAATTTTAAAATTGTACAAGGGAGTTTGTTGATATTTATTTTATATTTTCATTACATTAGTCGTTAGGTTATTATTGTAATAAAATAGTGGATTCATTGTATCATGAACAGAACATAAAAGTGCAAAGTAAATTGACAAGTCGAAAAACATTAAGTACATACTTACATTGTGAAGTATTTTTGACTTTGACCCCGAGGGAAATGTTTAACCCTGATATAAATGACTACCAGCTGACTTCGATAATAGCTGAATGTTGCGGAGGCGTAGCTGTTGTGTATTCAGCCGTTTACAAACCATACAATCAAAATGTCGCCATTAAAAGATACTTTGTTGATAAGTCGAAAGAGAAGGCGAACATGATTCAGGTATTACGTATTCTTGTTTGTTTGAACATAATATGTCGTTAAAAAATCATAAATATTGAGCTTAATGATATTGCATAGTCTCCAACCTATCAATAAGCAATTTTTAATATATATATACTTCTGATTAGTCTTGTATTATTAGTCAATTATTAATATTTGTCTTGATTCAAAAACATTGAAAAACACTCAAATTATTTGTTTTTTTTATAAAGGAATGAGTAGTAATATTTTCATTCATTTGCTATTATCTTTACAGCAAGATATTCTTACAAGGAAAGAACTACAGCATCAAAATATACTTCCATATTTCACATCATTTGTTCATGGCCCTGAGCTGTATGTGGTATCTCCATTGATGAGTCTGGGCTCCTGTCGGGACATCCTAGATAGATATTTCCAAGAAGGACTGCCAGAATTGGCTTGTGCACTAATACTTAGAGATGTTTTATTAGGTTTACAATATTTACATAAACAATTTTATATACATAGGTATGTCTTGTTTAAATTGCAATTAAAATGTAATGATTAATAAGTTAGATAAATTTTGCTGCTAAGTAACTAAAAGCTTTCTTTATTTCTTTAAAACTTTACTAGGCCCTACAGAAAACATGCCTTTTTGAGGCTAGAACTTACTTGAGAAATTGCATTAAAATACTGCTTTGAATCTTTAAACTTAAAAAAAAACATTAAACCTAATAGAAAAGAATTAAATTTACCGTCCAATGTTCGATTGTCAGGAGTGTCAGAGCAAGCCATGTATTGGTGGATACTAATGGTAGTGTAAGGCTATCTGGGTTACGTAGTGCAGCATCTATGATGGCGCGGGGACGAAGACAGAAACAGCTGCATAGCCTGCCACCTCCTGACCATGATAATGCTAATCTAATGTGGTTAAGCCCTGAATTGTTAGAGCAGGTATTTAATATGTTTATCAGACCTTTTTTAATGTAAACAAATTAAAAATCTTGCTTTTTAGGGTTCCGTAATACTCAAAGAACCCTTATAGTTTTGCTCTGTCAGTCCATCTGTCTGTCTGTCTGTACTTCTAGCTTCTGTATGGATGAAATTTGCTTTAGTTATGTAATGTGTATAGATCTCGGTTTTGGCATCATAAATAATTAATAATAATTTTATATTTTAGATGTGGCTCTCCATACATATGAAGTGGGGATGAAAAATATTTTTTCATTCTACCCCATTGTGTGAAATGTTGTTGAATAGGTCTTTTAAAATAAAGGCCTGGTTTCAAACATGACATTTTTAAAAGTCAACCATTTTTGAGTAATCGGCCTCCAAAGTGATTTATAAGTTGGCCCCCCTTGAAAAAACCTATTACACATTTATAGTTACGGAACCCTCCTTGACTTGTCATGACATGCTCTTGGTTAAGTTATTTTAAATGTTTTTGTCACTTAATGATTTTGTTATGTATGTAGTAATATAATATGCAGGCATATAGAATAGAGGCACCATCCGAAATATCAATAATGTTTAATGAAAACAAACTCAATCATTTATTTAAACATTCCAGAATCTTAGGGGGTATGACGAGCAATCTGATATTTATTCGTTTGGAGTGCTAACATGTGAGCTTGCAAATGGTGCTGTGCCATTTGCCGAAGTGCCCACCACACTGATGTTTACTGAGAAGGTGCGGGGAAGCAGGCCTCAGCTGCTGGACTGTACATCATTCCCTGAACCTCTTACTGAGGAGACTAAAAGTAAGAGATTGTTAAGTATTTTATTACTTTGTATCTTGTTTTGACAAACATACATGGGGTACAAAGCATAGAGATTGATTTTGAAGTTTTTTGAAGTTTGAAGATTGAGTTTGAATGATTTTGAAATATATTTTTTATATGCAGGGTTAGGGTAAAGGTTAAGTTGATGTTGATCCTTTGAGGGGATGTAGTTCCCATCAATTCCAATCTTTTCTTCAATGAAACCCATATTCCAAAATATTTTATTTAATATTTTAATTGATTTTGGACTTTTAGTTTTTTTTTAAATTGACGATTGTATTGATGTAGTTTTCTCTCCTCTCCATTTTATATAATTTGTACTTTGAATTTGTTTGTTTTTCTATATTTTATGTAGCTGTTTTTTTATTATTGATACCATTAGAGCCGCTAACTCTAAAATTAAGTCGTAGTGTAAAAAATCTATTTGCTTCATTTTTTGTAGTTTTTTCTTTGAGGCATAGGTGGGTACCTAAAAATAATGTATGGCAGCTATTCTGCAGATATGTAGAAAAACATTACGTTTAAACAGTTATTCTACGTTTAAATCCTGCAAAAATGATAAGTTATGATCCGATCCCAATATGTTAAAACTGCAAAATGGTATTCTCATAATTGTCAAACTTCAAACCCGTTTTGATTGGTCCAATCTTCAAAAATCTCAAGATGATTCATTTCATGATTCATTCAAATAGTTAATAGAATCATGCGATAAATAACCTCCCTACTCCTACACTGCTTATGGGTACACTCAGAAACAAGATCGTGCAAACACCACCACAACACAAGCAACAATGTCAGAAAGATCATGCAGGGCCCCACATTCATGTTGCAAAACTCGACGCGCGTTCCGCCCAGAACCCGGAGCATCCTCAGAAAGTGGACCTGCGAACAACGTTTGTTAGTGATGCCGCCAGCCAACCTACCACCTTATATACCGTACTGGCTACTACTACTCCCAATAAACATATTAATTAATGAGCGATAACGTAGTCAAGCAAGTTTGGTCACTCAATAATGCAACTATTGTTGTTCCTTCTTTAATTATTTCTAATTGTTCCAACACTCACTCAAAAGCCTTTGTCACATTTATGTAACACCTTATAGGAATGGCAATCGGGTACGATATGACCACTATTTAAAAGTTACTTAGCAAAATGTGATTTATCACGATGACCATTTCTTCGCATTGAGGACTATTGATTTTATAGACACCGGACTGATACTTTAAATCAATCTGGTACTTATTATGATACAATTTAATTTTTAAAGTATTATTTGTCCTGAATGCGACATCCATATCGTTATTTTTCATTATTTTTAATAAACGTGCAAGATACCCATGTAGGTCAAACTGGACTTGTATCTAACTACTTCCTTATCAGTAGTCCCTGCGTACAAAAACTTAACCAATTCCTTTTTATTTCTATTATTTAAAATATTATTAATAATTTTGGGATTACAGGAATAAACTAATGACATTGAATGTCAATCTCAGGCTCAAAAACAATAGAGTACGGATATTACCTATGATTTTATTTAGGTGTAGTCATTTATCTAAGATTGTTATTTTAGATATTACATAGATATCATAGGTAAGTATAACTATCATATACCTATTAAAGAATGCCTTTTACGCATCGCTTGGCTGAGTCTTAGTTAGTCTACAACTCCCGTCCGCAATGCGTGTTCAAACGTGCAAATTAATACGACTCGTGGTGTATGTACTTGCAATCTCATATGAACGTGTTTAATTCTTCACCAATATAAATACGAATGTCAAGGATAAACGTTACATATTTGTTTCTGAAATTTCATAAAGAAAAGTGAATCGATATTAGTGATTACCAGTGTCGGAAAAGAAGTACCTACTTGCCTATCTGTATACCTACCTACCTGCCTATATAATATAATATCGCGTGCCTAATGCTAAAAGGGCGCATTTTTCAACATTTTGTATTAAAACTTGATTTTTTTTATTTATTATTTACACTTTACAGGTATACTATACTTTTTACTATACAATTGATACGAAACATGACCGAATCTAAGAAGAAGTGTCGTCAGTACAGTGTTGAATATTTAAAATTTGGTTTTCATCCATCACAGGCAGATAAACGATTGCCCACATGCCTTTTATGCAACAAAGTTTTGAGCAATGACTCTATGAAACCATCGAAGCTGGAAGACCACCTAAGAAGGTGTCATCCTGATGAAATAGGTAAAGATTTAAAATATTTTCAAACATTAAAGGAAAAATATGAAAAGAGACCCACCGTGTACAGTATGTTCGCTTCAACGTCTGAAAGCAACGATGATGGCTTGCGGGCAACTTACAATATCTCATTACTTATAGCAAAATCTGGAAAACCGCACACCATTGGAGAACAGTTAATTTTACCTGCTGTTTGAAGAGATTTTAAAAACTGTTTTGCACAAATCTTCATTTGACATACTCAAAAGAATTCCTTTGAGTAACAACACTGTACAAAGACGTATTGATGAAAAAACCTAAACAATTTTAAAGCAGACATCGCTTATTTGACAGATATGTTCAAAAAATTTAATGACCTCAACCAATTACAAGGGGACAGCCTTAAGTTATAACAAAGAGTATAATTTCAGCTTTTATTGGTTAATTGAAATTTATGAAGGAAAATATTGGTCGGCGCGAATTTTCACAGTTTTCAAACTTCTCGCAGGTAGAATGCCTTGATGAAGATATTCAGACACGTTCAACATTTGATTGCCCTGCATAATGATTTGAAGACATTCCTGTCGATGGAAATACCACCATGGATCATAAATCCATTTGATGAACCGGGAGTGGAGAATGTAATATTACAAGAGGAGCTACTCGAGCTTAGCACTAATGAGGAGCTGAAAGTGACATTTAAAAGAGGGTATCAAAAATTTTGATTTTAATTGATGAAGAATTGATTGGTTGTTGTGCTGAGTCACTGTAGATTTCAAAAAAGTAAAGTTGGATAGAGTCACTTTTTCTATTGGCCAACTTTGCTTTTTTGACATCCACTCACAACACAATGAATTAAAATTTAATTGAAAATTTGTTTACTCTTTATTAACCCTATCAAGCAATCAATTCTAACCTTTTTTTTTCGAAAACTGTTAATTCGTCGTTGAAACTCAGCCACAACGCAAGTTTCCATAGATAGATAGATCTAACCTTCACTTTTTTTTCGAGATATCTGATTGATCGATAGTCCTCAATGCGATGGTGTATACGTGGGTCAAACTGGACGTAACTTTGAGACTCGATATACAGAACACATCGCGCGCGATCTTAATGAAATGGTCATCGTGATAAATCACATTTTGCTAAGTACCTTTTAGACAGTGGTCATATTGTACCCGACTGCCATTCCTATAAGGTGTTACATAAATGTGACAAAGGCTTTCGAGTGAGAGTGTTGGAACAATTAGAAATAATTGAAGTAAAGAACAACAATAGAGTTGCATTATTGATTGACCAAACTTGCTTGACTACGTTATCGCTCATTAATTAATATGTTTAGTGAGGGTACTGGTAGCCAGTAGGGTATATAAGGTGGTGGTACTTCCTGAGGATGCTCGGGTTCGGGGCGAAACGCGCGTCGAGTTTTGGAACCTGCATGGTGGTGTGGGGCCTTGCACGATCTTGCTGACATTGTTGCATGTGTGGTGGTGGTGTTTGCCGGATCTTGTTTCTGTGTGTACGCATAAGTAGTATGGGAGGAGGAAGATACTTTACGCATGCTTATGCGTGTACTCACACATTTGCTTGCAGGTTGTGGGTATTTTTTCGGAGGATATTGCTGGATATAATATTCATTAAATTGTATTTATAATTCAATAAAAGTAAAATTAAAGTGTAAGTTAATTATGAGAATTCGGGTTCCGGTCTAACCTTGTATCAGGCAAAATGCTTATAGTCTGACATGCCATTACTTTGCATGTCAGACAGACATTTTGCCTATTACAATGTTTGTGGTTACAAACAAAGTTAATATACGAAATACTCAAACACACTTTTATTACCAGCTTTTTCTCTTCATTACCTGACAAAATAGATGATATTATATCGCCTGATGAAAATGCGATTACCGTACATGTTTTTTTTATTTAATCTAATTAACGATCAGATCGCGTTTTACACAGTGGTTGCTGACGCGTACGCAACGGACAGCGGGGTGGGTGACAGCGCGGAGGGCGTGTGGCGGCTGCGGCGCGTGTACGAGGCTCGCTCGCTCTCCGAACACTTCCACAGGCTAGCCGACGCCGCGCTACAGAGGTAACGAGACAACGGATCACCCGATGGCGAGTGATTGATGTCGTGAGCCTTCCATGGACACCTGATATACCAGGAGTACTGAGGATCTAAAACTGTTGAAATGTTGTTTTTTTTTTTTTTTTTTTTTTTAACAAATTTTAAAAGCAAGGTACAATACAAACTCGGTGTCACAAAAACCTAGAAGGTTTATCCGTACACCGGTGCATCTATCATCAAATGCTCAATTTAGATATTATAACTTTACTTATTAACTATGAACAAAACGTTAGTTTAATAGCAAAGTAAAATGTAAATACATAGAACAAATGCTGTTCACAGTGTCAGTCGCACTCATGGTAGGCATGAGGCGTCTAATGCGCGAGCTGCCTGCTTGATCCTTTACAAATTCCGAAAGCAGCAGAGTTTTAAAACTTGCTGGTTAAACTCTGAACTATTTAAATTAACTAAAATGAAAAACATTTTTAATTTGAGTAATATATTAAAAATTCACTGCATATTTTACAGGGAACCTGAACGAAGACCATCGGCCACACAAATGCTGAGCCACCCTTTCTTCAAACAGATTAGAAAGACTGACTTCTTACCAAGTCTCATTGGACGAGTTAAACCAATCAAACCTGATCCAGGTGCGTAAATATTTCATAAATAGTTTTAAATATGTATAAATTTTTTATTTAACATGGAATTTTATAACGTTTTTTTTTTCTTTTTTCAGATGACATATCAGCGCTTCTACTTCAGGAAAAGTTATCGGAAATGGAGATAGAGAAATCAACAGAGTGGGATTTCTAATACATCAAATTATCTTGCCGGAGACGTCAAAGTTGTGAAATAGAACATATTTTTTTATTTGATTATAGAATCGGCTTTAAAATATATAGAAATTAGAACATCAATCCTTAAAAATTAAACCTGCAAGCACAGGTCAGAAAAATTTATTTTTTTATTTTCCAAGAGAGTACAAATAGAGAGAGTATAAATTATGAACTATATTTTTTTACTTAATATTAAGTCTATTTTAGCTTCAGTATTTATTTACAATTTATGGGATTGGATGGTATTGGATTGGATTTATGGTATTCAATGCAATTCAAAAAGTGCAATTAAAACTATTCCCATTAGGGCTATCTAGCCCATACCGTTGCCCGATTGCTTCTTATGTCATGTGATACCCTCATTAGTTTTAAAGACCATTTGCTAACTCTCTATCATCCTTAGCTTAAATTAAGAAAAAAAAATCAGACCAAAGATGCTTTATCTTGAATATGGTGCTACATAAGTATTGAAGCAACTTTGACGCGTCTCTATTAAACTTTACTAAAATAATAATTGATGTTATTTTACTCATTGAAATCGAGTTACGAAGAGCTTCCACTTGTATGAAAATACATTTCAGACAAGGTAACAGTTTTAGATTCTATACTATTTAAGAAAACTCAAAAATTATTTTAGTAAAGTAATATTTTAAACAATAAATTCGAAATATATTTTAGATGTTATTATGTCCATAGATTCTTGTTGGATATCCTATTTATTATAATAATTACAATAATATGGAATTTTATTTTTGATTATAAGTCATTTCATAGTCCTTACAAATACTATCCCATATTTATAAAAATATTAAACCTTGTCAACCTCAGTGAAGTGACGTTTCAAAAGTATCTAACAAAGATATCAACATTGAATAGCTTAACAATCGTTTTAAAATATTTTATGAATAACGGGAAAATTTTAATTCTTAATCACAGCCTTAAAATTCATCGGTTCATTCTGATTTTTTTATTAACAGCTATGAAATTTATCCAGAGGGTTAATTCTCGTAATTCAAATGTAAAAATTTGAGACTGAAGTATTTTTGTATTTTATTTATTCAAAGATTTGCTCTGTATAGCTACTTTGGTGTTTCAAATGGAACTTTTATGTTTTCGTTGAAGTTTTGTGTTTAACTGTAGCCGTTAATAATAATTGGACCCCAAAGAATAGATTTTTTTAATCTTCCGGAAGCGTCCGCAACTAACGTATTCCGTTATCAAATAATCAGTTCCATACAATTAGGTACATACAATATTGATAAGCCCCGCCAAAAAAAACGGACCGGGTGCCCGAAGAGAACCAAAACTGTCTCTTGCGTTTGGAAACATTTCCGGGTGAGCCGGAAGCGTTATTTTTCGGATGAAGAGATTACGGATCCATATATTCCGAGCCTTAGCCTTCTGATTCTTGATGATTATTTCTAAAAATATTTCAATGTTTATGTTGTATTCAATTTGAATGAGCTAAAATTATTTTATTCTTTTAAAATGTTACAGACTCTTTCAGAGCAACTGTACAAATGAGATAATGTGTACAAAGAAAAAAAAGTGAGTTCTCTACTAAATGCATTATTTCACAAACAATAAATATTATATTAATATTAAACATATTGTATAGGTAAAACATACAAGGTTGCACGAAAAAAGAATCTAAAACTCCTTAGCAACAAGGGTGAAAATAGCTTGAAGCCAAATGGCCGCGCCGCGCGCTCCTGCGTCTTCGTCCTTGATATACGTGCTCGCCACATACGACGCTCGGCCCGCCCTGCAAAGAAGATTATGTTAGGTAAGTTCGCTTAACTGTTGCTACTCAGAAGACAAATTCTCGTAATTAGAATATTCAAAAATCAGTCTTGTCTTCTTAGTAAAAATTGACAACTATTACATTAAGTGACACACCTAGCTGTCATTTTTGCAGTAGCCTTAGCCGCGACTTCAACTGCAGTACCCACTTCGCGCGACAAAATTTTCAAATCAGATGCTATGTGTTTTTTTAATGCAACGGCCCCAGCGTGTAAAGTATCCAACTGAAATCCAATCCAAATCCAATCATTGAAAATGTAGCCAAATCTAGGTAGATGCATTGAGTTACTACATCTAGAATATAATTTTCTAAAGGTTAAATATTTACCATAGTCCTGTCACCGGGTTCCGCCCCGCCGTATTTCGTTATGGCAGCCATTGCACTTTCCAACGCGGAAAGCCACGCATGTCTATCATTGGTTTTGGCACTGGAATATAAAATCATAACGTCATTTGTAGATATCAATTGAGTATTTGTATTATTGTAATTTTGTGCTACCAAACAAGTTATTAAGTTAAGTCCTGCGCGTACAGACAACAATAAAGGGCGATGCAGAAACCTTCTCAGCTTTGCATACATATTGCATTTTTTAAAGATACAAATTAAATACAGAATATTTTTTACAGCCAGATGAGATTCTGTACTAAATAGGTTACTTGATAATTGCTTGAGATGCCGCATATAACCCCAAGCTGTAGATACCCCCGGAAGTCCCTCCCATATTCATCTCAGCCATCTCAGATAGTTTCCACAAAATGTCGGACAGATATTGTAAATCAGCACTCTCCAGGTAGGATAAGACAGCTGAAACATTTTAATTAAGTTATAAAGTTAGTAATTATTATTACTATTCGTTTGCTGCATCATCTTTGTGCAAGTCGCCTATAAAAAGAACGTTCAGTCGTTTATATCACAATAAAAATAATACTTTCGGTACCTTTTCCAAATTTTTTCAATGTTATCCCACAGTCACCATCCCCGCAGCCAGAGTCTAGCCTGTTCAACAACTCTTCACTTTCAATTAGCTTCTCTGAAGCTGCTTGTAAACTTTTGCGTAGTATTTTCTGTTCTATATTTGATAATGCTGCACCAAATATGTCCTAAAAAATTAAACCTTTTTTAACCGAGTTCCAAAAAAGGAGGCAGTTATACGTTCGGGCATATCGTATATCGTATATATGAGTGGTCCAAAAAAAACTTTTTTTCTTTTTTTCAAGTGCTATTATAGGTCTCTATAGTGGTTTTCAAGTGCTTCTCTTAGGTATAAAAAAAAAATCCTCCAAAACGCAGCTTAATATCTCAATTCATGAAGCTCGATGAATATCTATTTTCCCATTTAAATAACACGTAAAAATATCTTTAAGTTTTCATCCTGTAAAACTACGAAAATAATTTTTTTCTGATTTTTTTATCAATTATTCTTGTAGGAAATTCAATTATCTACTAAAAAGTACTGAAGTAGTTTTTTCGTAATCCTAATGTGTAAAAAGTTATTGAGCTTTAAATACTCGCAATAAAAGGAAATTTATTCAGATATGATTTTAGAATCCATGCTCTATCACATTTCCTGTTACAAAGTATATGATTATGTAATTTATATGCCACCAAATACATTTTCATTTAAAGTGATGCCAAGATCGCACTGTCAAAAAGTTATCAGATCTCATGTAAAATCAAGCTTCTGACTTGACTCGTCTTAACTCTACAAGCCTAAGACTATGTCCAAAAAGCGCGTATTTACCGCGTAATCATACACACGTACGAGGGCTGCACTAAAAGTATCGGGAATGGAATATTTCCACTGTTCCTGTCATATTAAAATCATTTTAATTTAAAACTCCTTGGTTTTAAAAATCGAATACCGTTTATTTATTTAAAAAAAGATTCTCGGTCTTATCACAAGGTCTTGTCAAACTTGTTTAGTCGTTGAGAAAATGGAATTGACTCGAGAAAATTCTAGAGCGATGATTTATTATGACTTTCGAAGTGATTTAACACAAAAACAGTGTGTTGACCGGATGATTTCTGCATTTGGTGATGAAGCCCCATCCAAAACCACAATTTATCGCTGGTTTGCTGAATTTCAACTTGGATGTGTCAAGCTCAGTGATGATCCCCGTCAAGGTCGTCCAAAAACTGCAGTCACCCAAGAAAACGTTGATGCTGTGCGTAAGCTGATTGAGGAAGATCGACATGTGACATACCGCGAAATTCAGGCAACTTTAGACATTGGCATGAGTCAAATACAAATAATCTTGCATGAACAATTAGGTGTAAAAAAGTTGTTTTCCCGATGGATACCGCATTTGCTCTGTGAAGAGCAAAAAACGGCTCGCGTTGCTTGGTGCGTCAGAACTCTCGAAAGATTCCACGCAGGATCCTCAAATGCTGTATACAACATCGTATCAGGTGACGAATCCTGGATATACGCGTACGAACCCGAAACAAAAAACCAGTCACGAGTTTGGGTGTTCGAAAATGAGTTAAAGCCAACAAAAATTGTTCGTTCACGGAGTGTTGCAAAAAAAATGGTGGCCACGTTTGTCTCCAAAACCGGCCATGTTGCGACTATTCCTCTTGAAGGACAAAGAACGGTTAATGCAGAATGGTATGCTAACATTTGTTTGCCATAGGTCGTTTCTGAACTCCGTAAAGAGAACTGCAACCGCCGCATCATCCTCCATCACGACAATGCGAGTTCTCACACCGCGCACAGAACAAAAGAGTTTTTAGAGCAAGAAATCATAGAATTATTAGACCATCCGCCGTACAGCCCCGACCTAAGCCCTAATGATTTCTATACCTTCCCTAAAATAAAGAATAAATTGCGTGGTCATGTGGTGGACGCTTACAAAACGGCCATTTTGGAGACCCCAACTTCCGAATGGAATGGTTGCGTCAATGATTGGTTCCATCGTATGGAAAAATGTGTCAAATTTCGCGGAGAATACTTCGAAAAGCAATAAATACATTTTTAAATAGTAATGTTGTGTCACTTCCTTGATTCCCGAAATTTTCAGTGCCGCCCTTGTAAGGCCGACCGACGCGCGTGTCGATGTAGTCTAGTACTAGTCCCCCATACATTTCGTCCAGAAGCTACGCGCGTATCTATCGTACTAGATTACCATATTGAACCGCTTTGGTTGATTCAGGCGCGGATCCAGCTCTCAAAAGAGTATGTGGCCCGAAAATTTTTGATTTTATTATTTCCTCCATAACATTTTAATTAGAAAAAAAGAGTTGTATTATTTCCTTTATAATATGTTAATCAAAAAAAAGCGAGCGCGCGGAGTGAGCGAGAAAGTTTTTCGCTTGTTTAGCAATTATTATAAATTAATTTATGCTGTGTAAAAAAATAAGCTTTCAATATACATTTAACAAATTAACATCAACTAAGATTATAAATTAATTGAATAAAAAATATATATGCATAAATAGTACAGAAAATATACACAAATTATAGATTATATTACATCGAAAGGAGTAATATCTATTCTTTCTTATCTGTTGGTTAGTAAATAAAAAAGGGCCGAAAATTAACGAACAGATGACAAATTTTGCGCTCTCTTCAATCCACCTGACTAAAGGTCCGCTTTACACTAAATCCACTACTGTAAATATGTATGTTAACGCTGATATAAGAATTACCACCAAGTAAGAAGTACCAGATAATCAAAAGGCTAACAATACCAATACAACTGCCTACTGAACCTATTTTAATTATAAATTAATAGACCTTAAAAGTTTGCAGTCACAAGGCTGTTAGGGTTGTGGGCATGCCCATACTAGACTTATAGGTGCTCCGCTTCTGACTCAAAGACGCGCGGCAATCCGCATGCATGACGCCGCGATCTGCGATTTCTCGCGATACTCGTATCGCGAGCGAGAGAAATATGTTTTTCTCGCTCCGATTGTATGATTCAGAGTGAGACAGAAGTATTCATATCAGTATTCAGTTCATTCGTTACACAGCATTCCGATCGGTTGACACTGTTGGCAACTGGCATTTTGGCATTTTGCACAGTACTCACACTAGTGAAATTTTACTTTACAGAGTTTTCAGAAATTTTGTACTGTCAATGTTTTGTCAAAACCAATTTTTTCAGAAGACATTTTATATAAAAACCTTCAAACACATAATTAATATCGATTTGAAATATTCAAAAATGTCACCTGTATTATAATCCCAAATTGGTCATTTTAACATCAAAGTGGTGACCTGATGATGGGATCCACGAGGAATCGAACGAACTCCTTGAAATTTATATGTAAATATATTGTGATTTCGACTTTTTCTGAAGTAGTCTTGGACTACTTCTAATAAGCATTATAAGCATATGCTTGGGCATATGCTACCAAAAAGTAATATTTTGCACCAAGGTATACACTGGATTCAAAAGTACTGAACAGAACTCCTGACTCCTTATAGATGGCTATATACCTGGCTCGAAGTAGAGCAAGGAAAACATATGGCAATGTGCTTATCGAGTAATGAAGATCACAGGTAAGAAAAACAATGAAAGATTAATTAGGTCCAGTTCAGACGGAAGAATCTTACCCCCAGATGTCTCAGTAAAATTATTAGCACGGACCAGAAACTGATAACAATGATCCCATATTATATTACCAGACAAGAATCATTAGAAATAATAAAAAGAATTAACAGTGAAGAACTAGAAACAGAAACTCCCTTTACTGAAAATGAAATAACATCCGTTTTCATGCAAATGGGCCTAAAAATTAGGAAGATTGAGTAGAGAGTTAAATTTTTAGCCGAATTTAAATGGAGAATTATTTAGAAAATATGTTTTATTTCATACTTTTTAGTGCATTTTTACTTTGGAAGTAGGTTTTAATTTTTTGTTTCATACTCAGTGTTTGTTTCGTATTCCATTTAAGTATATTTTCGCGAAGTCCTCGTAATTACTGCTTTCGTCTAAGAGTTATGCTAATTCAAATTACCTTTTTTCCAACATTTTCAAAAAGTGATTCCTTATCCTCTTTAAGTTTCTCATCTCTTATTGACATAACTCCACCTGTCCAGCTAATCGCATCGGTCGATGCGTCCAACAGTTGTAGCCACAAGTCTCCAAAATCTTTGATCAAATGTAGCAAGCATATTTGGAAACCTTGCATTTCTAACGATGTTTTAAAATGTCCCGAATAAATGCGTTCTGCTTTTATCTTCTTGCTGTCTGAAATTATATTTTATTTGCCAATCTAATATCCTGGACATATTTTTAATGAGCTATTATTCATATATTTACATAAATTTTATGGATATTTTGTGTAAAGTAAATGAGATTGGATTTAAATGCAGTAACAGTAATTCTATGTTCTACCTAAATAGTCTTTGGTTTCAGCAGCAATAATATTCATTTCCATCAGCGATGTGCCCCCCATGTTATTTATCATCACGGCCACTCTGTTACCAGCTTGGAGCTTAAGATGATTGGTTATCTGGAAATATTTGAGCTACTATTAGTCCTATATGTTATACTAACTCATTGGTCTTAGCTTTGTAATGGACTCATATTCCTTTCGTTTTTCGTTATATTGACTTTCACTTTTTAAACCAATTTGTATGTAACAATCTTAAAGAATACGGAAAATAACCTTGTCCAATATGAGTGCTACTATTTCTCTTGCGCTGCCCATCTTTAACTTCTCGATACCAGCTTCCCCGTGAACTCCAGCCCCAAGTTCAAATTCGTCATCTTTTATTTCGAATAGCGGTGTTTGTCCTGAAATTTTATAGAAATTGTCATTGTAAATATTATTTCTGCATAAAGACGATTATTATATTACTTTCCGAAAGACAAAAGCGCTTACCAGGTAAGGAGCAAGCATTCATACATACTCCAAGTGTTGCCATACTTTTGTTGATTACAGCGGCCATATCGCGAATTGGTACTAAACTGTATTCCTTTGCCGCCATGGCTCCACACATCTATACCAAAAGTTTTACCTAATTAAACAATTGACTACAAACGTTAAATTTCGGAACAAATTTCAGTCGATAACCTTATCAAAAATAATAATCGTAGATATCCACTTAAACGCCTTCAAGTTGCTGGTAAAATTTAGGTCTGTTGTTTCGACTTCACTTTCTCAGTCTGCAGGTTCCGGTTCATATTTTATTTGCTCCTTATGAAGCCAGTAATTTAAAATCAACTTACAATGTGTTATCTTATACTTTAAACGAGACAATCTTTTATATATACAGGTGTCCGGTAATTAATGGATAACCTTAAAATGTCTTATAATAGAACTTATGGCCGTTCAAAAAAATACAAAAAAAAACTAACATAAGTAGTACCTAAGATATTTTTTTAGAGAAACTCTATTTTTTGTTAATTTTAGTTTTTTGAACACTATGACCAGAAATGAATGAATTACATCGGTTTTTTTATTGTTTTGATATTATACACTAACTAGATAGTTAGATAGATAGTAAATAATATGACTAGTTATTGCACTTTTTTTAAATATTCAAGTTCATTTAGTTTAGAAAAATTTGCATAATTTATTTTTTTATCGAAGTTTAAACATTTTACGTATAAAAAATGTATGAAGGCATGAGTGACCGATATTTTTAAATAGTGTCGGTTTCAAGTACATTTTATAATGGTACAATTCATCATTGTATCTACCATGAATAGCGACTTATTGCTATTGATGTAGAAAAGGAGAAAAATTACCAAAGAAAAAGAAATGTAAAATGGGAACTTAAAAAGAAATTAAATTGTACCTGACCGTTGGGGGACCATTAAAAACACATGAGGCATTTGTAATGAATAAAATAACTCATTTAAACAAATTCATACCAAATGGTCGGTGGTACTTGCAGCGGAAGAGGCGCTAGTCTTGGTGTAGAAGACGTGCTTGAGGAAATTGAAAATGATCCTTCGACCTCTACGCGAGCAATAGCTCGACACAAAGGCATCGGAAAATCGACCGAGCACGATATTTAAAAAAATAATAATTTCCACCCTTACCATGTCACACGCGTGCAAACACTCCTGCCAAGAGATTATGCATCTAGATTGCGTTTTTGCCGACAACTGCTGGCAAAGATTGAAGAAGACACACAATTTTTTAGTAAAATTCTATGGAGCGATGAATCACTCAAAAGAGATGGGTACTTGAACCTTCACAATTTACACAGTTGGCAACTAGAAAATCTCCATCTTATGCTTGAAGACAGGTCACAATACCAATTTAAAATTAACTATTGGACTGGAATATTAAACGGAATAATAATTGGACCATTTGATTTCTGATTACCAGGGAATTTAACTGGGCAAACGTATTTGGAGTGAGAGAGAGGAGTGCCCGAGGAACTGAGGGACTCTTATTGGTTACAAAATGACGGCTGTCCTGCGCATTATTCTTTACCCGTTCTTGCATATTTAAATAATACGTACCCAAACAGATAGATCAAGCGTCTAGGGCCAATTTTGTGGCCTCCGTGTTCACCGGATCTAAATTCATTGTGATCGACGATATACTAGAAGTATACTGCTCAGAAGATCATTTATCCCTAGATGTAGGGCCTACATAAGAGTGGGAGGCCAACAATTTGAACATTTATTGTAAAAACGTGTAAAATAAAGTATTCTTAATGTTAAACGTTTTTATTAACCCCCATTAATGGTCAGGTACAATTATTTTTTTAAAATTCCCCAATTACAAATTTATTTATTTAGTACATTTTTCTCCTTTTCTACATTAATAGCAATAATTCACTATTCATGGTAGATACAATGATGAATTGTACCATTATAAAATCTACTTGAAACCGACACTATTTAAAAAAATCTGGTCACTCATGCCTTCATAATTTTTTTTATACCCAAAATGTTTAAACTTCGATTAAAAAATAAATTATGCAATTTTTTCTAAAATATATAAACTTGCACATTTTAAAAAAAGTGCAATAGCGGGCAAAAAATGTAGCGGGCTTCGACCTCTTGGTTGTAAGTCCTGATGTGTGTCTGAGTGGTGATGATAATAATACAGCAACAATTCTTATATTCTCCTTTATTGGTGCTTAACACTGACTACGTATTACATATGAGGTAAATGCCTAATACAATAATATACGTCTACACTATTTATAGCCTTTTGGCCAACTGAAATAAACAAACTAAATAGGCTTTACTTCATGACATCTGTCAATGTCAAAAATGACATTGACACTTACTTTTGTCAATATGCAACACTAGTCATACTATTTACTGTCTATTTATCAGCATAGTTAGTGTATAATATCAAAACAATAAAAAACCGATGTAATTCAGTCATTTCTGGTCATAGTGTTCAAAAAACTAAAATAAACTTAAATAATAGGCTTTTCCCTAAATAAAACTTATCTTAGTTATGTTACTACTTATGATAGATTTTTTTTGTATTTTTAGTTCTACTATATTAAGACATTTCAGGGTTATCCATTAATTACCGGACACCTGTATAATCGTAATCTCGGCAACGGCTGCAAATATTTACATGAAATTTAGTATGCAGGGAGTTTTGGGAAAGAAAAATCGGTCTAGCGAAATTTTATTCCTGGGAAACCGCGTATTTTTAAGTTATATATGTTTTACTCTCGTCGTGCAACAATATATCAATAATTTCGACTATATTATGTCAGTCCGATTGGCGGTTTGGTTAATTTTTGCGTTGTTTGGAAATTCGAAGTGTGTGGGTCGAACCCCGGTAAAATATTATTGTGATTCTTTTTTTTTAAATCTACTAGAGCTCCGAGCAAAGCTCGGTTACACCCAGGTACTGTGTTACCTTAAACATGAAAACTTCACCGCACATACTCCTTCCTCCAGTTTTGTTGTGGCTCGAGGCAACATCTTCCCCCACTATGAATCCTTCTACCTGAAATTAAAAAGGAAATTTGACAGGGTGATAATATATACGTATAGGTGATAACCTCGTTCACATTTTTTTGGAAAATGTCTTCTACTTATCTCAAAGTTATAGAGGTATGTACCTTAATTCCATCTATTTTAGCCTTTTCTATCGCTTTTCCAAAATTCAGTCTGTCACCAGTGTAGTTGCCAAGAACGACTAATACTCCACCTGCAAAGGAAAAAAAAGTTTTATCAATTAGTAAAAATGTAGGTACTTGGTGTCGCGCTGTTTTCTACCTAAAGAAAATTAAAAAAAAACTAAAGTAGATAATTTACCTGAATATCTCTTGTAAAGCTGTTTGATAGCATAGTGAACGTGTCCGGTGGGTGGTGAAGCAAACACCCCACCAGCAACAGTACCATTCAACATACCGTTGCCGATTAAACCTGGAAAGGAAGAACGCTAATACGTAGTCTATAGTTCATTCAGAGTTATTTTACCTTGGAGTTTTTATAAGTGTGATCCATAAGTCGTTGGCATACCCAAAGGTCCTGTCGGAGGTAAAATAACTTTGAACGGACTGTAAGACCTTGTCCATATAAAATAGGAGTTTTCTCACTTCAGCGAATTTGGCCTTGCGGACCGGATTCAGGCATCGAAAAGTTTCATTTTAAATGTGTGTTAAAAGTAAAATTTTGTTATTATTACATATTCGTATCCGAAAATGGTATAATAATATGGCTTACCCGCTGCAAATGGTTCATGTCCAGAACCTCCTCCGCCCAAGATGGCTACTCGTTTTGAGACTGTGTTGTCCTTTAAAAAAGTAAATTTGGCTTAAAAAAACTATAAATTAATGCAAATTAGAAGATCGTTTTATATGAAAAACAGTAAATAAATAATAATAATAATAATAATATTAAAATATCAGTGATGAGATTCGAGTGCTTATTGTGTTTACTCACAGTTTTTACTGTCACGACCCTGTGTTTTGGATATAGTTGTAGGTTCGGATACAATGCTATCACACCTCGTAGATTATCGTCCACACATGTTTCGGGAGAGTTTATTACTTTCTTCGTAATGGTTTTTCCTGGTGCCATATTCTGTAAAGATCACTTATAACTTAACCGACATCAATTTACAGTCACAAACTCCATAATCTACATCGCGCTACGAAGTTGTAAAACCACCATTAAAATACAAAGTAAGAGAAAATTTTACAGACACGCACACTGTGGGTATGCCTAAAAGATTTTGGATTTTTCAATACGAAGCTGATTCTTTATATTTTGACTAGGTTGATTATTTAATCATTCAATTATTAACTTACAATAAATCTTTAAAACCACAAAACTTAAATGCTCTTTAATCAATAACTCATTAAGCGTCCACTTTGTCCGAATATGTGAACTCTTGTCCCAAACGTAAATGATACTGTTTTGAATTGATAGTGTGATTATAAAAACTTATTTTGTTATATAAGGAACAACGGGGTCATAAATTTTATCTCGCCAAAATTTATGACCCCTGTACACTGATAATCCGATAATAAAGGCGTGGTTTCTTCTGTTGGCACTGTTCATATCTTGGTTTGTTCGCTTATGTTGACCAACATAGTGTTAGAAAGAATAATCAAGTCAATGTACATTGTACTGTGTATGGTATATTTATTTTATTTTAATTTCTACGTCTTTGATGGTATTGTCATAATTATATAAATGTTTAGATTTCTTTAACCCAGTGGCATTGGTTAGTTCAGAAAAAATATCCATTGTATTTTTGGGACAATCAACATTGCTTCGACGACCTATGTTATTGTAACCTTTATTATCACTTTGATAACTAAGTAACCAACAACGTATTGTTTTCTCTTAATTTTGCATTTAACTAATCTAATTTATCTATTGTTTAAATGCAGCTTTATACACAGAACCTGAATCACACTTGATAAGGTCGTAAGACTTTTAAGATAACCTTACGTACTTAATATTAACCAAATACGAAACATTTTTCATCTCGCACTAGCACTCATTTCATAATATTAATCAAAGTAAGGACGACTAACTTTCATGAATATTATAACTGGAGGATAAAATATAATGTTTTAAAAACTTTCTCACAGCACATATTAGTACACAATTACTATGGTATTAAACCATAGCAATAATAATCCATGAATTAAAGATACGTCTGAGTAGCTATATTGACTATGCTATTATGTAATTCGAACAAGTTGATTTCAACTTTATCCCTTCTTGTTAAAGCTGAAAATGCGTTCCTTTTAAAGGAGGAAGGACTGAATTAGAAGTGAATGTATCTAGTTCTAGCCGTGGTTACTGGTTACTACACTGTCAGAGTAAATATATTGAAGCATATATGATATACCTTTCTCTCTCATTCAGTCCGATATCGAATATCGGATCGGATAAATGTGAAAACACTCTAAGTCAGTCGTTAACGTTCCATTTGTGATAAGAGTTGATTCAAATGCTAAGAGGATGTGAGACCAACCTAATAAATCTTGTAGTTATAAACAAGTCATTGACTGTGGTTAGCATTATGTATCTAAGTGTTTAACATACACCCTTTGCGAAGACTTACAATAAAACTTACTTTTTCATTAGATGCAAATTATTCGTACTTAATTTACAAAACATTATCCAATCAAACATATGTTACGTTATGATAATTATATATTTATATATAATTCATATTAATTATAATACATTGATATGCACGTCCATAATAAACATGAGTAATAGGTACACAATATACATTTTACACAATCAGAAAACTATTAGTAACTCCTTGGAACTGGGTAAGAGCGCCACCAATGACGCTTCTTGCAGCTCCATTGTACACAATACGATGTGTAAGGTGTCTGCCTGTCATGGTCAAAGGTATCTCCCATTCGAAAGTAACTTCACTCGTACCAAGAATGGTTGAGAGTCTCTGCCAGTGGAATCTGTGAAAAAATGTAGTTAGGGATTGCTTGGGTCTTCAACAGCATATATGAATATTTTTGTTTCTAATTATGCGTTTACATGTACAAGCGATAGTTACTCTTTTATCTGAAAAACGACATATTGCATCGATTGCAATATAGTTGCAAGAAACAATACCACGCTTTTCACACATTTGCTAATAGTAAGCTATAGTGCTTAGAGACTCACTTTGTTTCCCAATCAGCATCTGTAGCAACCACATTCCATTGTCCTATCTCTAATCTTTCAACATATGCGTAACTTGATTCCTGGCGTAAATCGTTTCTTGGATTAGCACCAACCTAGAAATAATCACAATAAATATGGTTTGTGATCTCATTTGAAATCTTATCATGTTGAAAACATGAAAAGGTTGAAAACAGCTCATTCAGTATTTAACATGAATCAATTAACAACTAGAATGTTAAGAAACTTCAATCAGATATGAAACACTTACGAATTTGACTCTTATTGTGTCCCCTGGTTGAGCAACAGTTGGAGGTTGTTGAAGTACGTCTCCAAAATGTCTTCCTATAGGAGCAGAGTCTAAAATAACAGGTAAGATGAGAGAGATGGTGCGATTTCTGTTGTCTGCCGGTTCTGGGCCAGGTGGCACATCACCACCCTAAAAGGAAAAAAAAGCAATAACACTTAAAATTAAAAAAAACCGAAGACAACAGCAATACAAAATTTGAAAGATGGAAGATTGAATTATCGTATAGATAGTAATTCACCTCGATCGCTATCTTAGTAAACTGATGGAACTTGTTTAAAAAGATATCAAGTGTGTGAGGTCCGTATAGCGTTGAAGCGGCTTCGTATCGTTGCACCTAAAATTGAAAGCATAAATATAATCAATACACGATGTGATGGGCGTATTTTCTTATAGAATATATTCTTTTAAAAAAATTAAGTAACCCCCGTTATTGTTAAGCAGTATGCTGATGATTAATTATAGCTAAGAAGACTCGATCACGTCAGCTTTCAAACAAAAAACTAGATCAAAATTAGATCAACTAGATCATTCATCCGTTTGGGAGTTACGGAGCCACGGACAGACACACATATATATACAGACAGACACGTCAAACACCCATAACACCCATCTTTTTGGTCGGGGGTTAAAAACACACCTGGTACTCTTCGCTGGTAGACACGTAGTGTGTGTATTCATTAGTAAGGCCAGATACAGCCACTTTGGCATCAACTCCGTGTTCCTGCATGACAGATCCAACTACGTCCTTTATGCGTCTTCCAGTCATTGTAGTTGGTTCACCAGGAACGCCAGCGATTACGAAGTCTCCCAGCCAAATTAACGAAACGGACACTACATGCGGGTGCCAGGGCAGAGGAAAATTGGCCTGAAAAATGTTAAACAAGAGATATTGTTTTAAGCAATTATAGTAGACGTTGCACCTGAAAACTGAAATAGTAGCTTCCATTCCAGTGGAGCACTAAATTAGCATCGCAAATAATTAACTTATCTAAAGCTTAATTAAGAATGTCATTTAAAAATTAAATGCTAATTACCCTTCCTGTGCCCAAAAGGATAGGCTTTGGCGCATGGCAATCGCTGTCTTCTTGAGTCGGTTTTGCGACAATTCCAGCAACAAGATCCAACAGTGGATTGTTTGTTAATGTCCCCTTAAAATAAAATATTTTTATAGCAGCATATACATATTTTTAATCGCGACATAACGGTAAAAAACCTAAATTTAAGTCTAAGCATAAAATCTGTACCTGAGTAATGTTAAGAGTATTTGCACCGTCGATAGTTCCAGAAGCGAAACTGTATCCCAGTGCTGGATAACATCCATGGACAGGGTGATCCTGAAAAATTACTTAATGGTCATTGTTTCTGTAATCTAAGCATGTTCTTTCAGTAATTGCATATAGGGGAAGAGTATAAAAAGTTAACATTTTTTAAAATTAATTAGTACCGTATCAAACCGCCTTTTGATTGGATCGTATTTTGGCACCACTTCTTCCGACATCTGGATAAACTGATGTATAACTGCTATTTCACCACGCAACTCCTCCCCCGGAGTGTTTAGTACTTCCTAAAAATATAACGTCATCATTATTATTTTCGTTTATTAGTTTGCCTTACGTTATCAGTAAATAACAACCCTACCAAGGCTCCTTCAAACACAGCTTCTCCGATGATCTTAGTGCTCTCAAACATGTCGTCTCCCGGTCCCAGGGAATAGCAGCGTTCTCCGCGTTCACATAACAGGAACTGATTGTCGCACTCATCCCCGCTAAACTCACAGCGAGCACCGCGTAAATTGGGTGATGCATCTCCAAGATTCGCTGAGAAAAACCCAGCTACGATGTCTGGCTAAAAACATAATACATAGACAGCGTAAGTCACTCCTCTAGTAAAAGTATATTTACAAAGTATATTGTCCAAAAAACATCAACGAAAACATCTGTCACCTTTCCAACCAAACTATTTGGATTCAAAACGGATTCCATTTTCAAGGCAGCGTATCCCAAGTTGTCTGATGAAATTAGAGTGTTCGTCATGTTCATACTGGTCGTGTGTACCGCGAACCAGTTCATCACACCGTGAAGAGATCCATCAGACTTGATTATCCGAACTTGAGTCAACTCATTATCAACGTTAGTGTCGTATCTGGAACAAATTATATCTTAGTTCTTATAATTCTAAGAGCGTTTTTATTATTCGTTATCCTAAAATACGTTTCATTACCTGTCCCTCTCTTCCTGTGGATTGTATTCATAAGAGTAAGGAGATCGGTTCATGTGTGCGTTCCAAACACGAGTTTTGCCAAAGAATAATCGAGCTGGTACCATATTCTCATGAGCTCTAATGATACTCTAAAATTTAAAACAACCATTATTGATAATTATTTTTAAACAAAAATTAAACCGACTTTCAAAGTAAAATACACAAAAAAGTATGAAATAATTCTTATTTTTTAAATAATTCCCCTTTT
Organism: Phengaris alcon alcon; assembly: GCA_037179445.1. NCBI lineage: Eukaryota > Metazoa > Arthropoda > Insecta > Lepidoptera > Lycaenidae > Phengaris > Phengaris alcon. The sequence continues at coordinate 337,069 of JAYRCH010000613.1, read as the reverse complement.
AAATTCGGCTAAAATTGAAACTAACTACACAATCTTCATTATTTTGAAGTCGGTCGGTCGGTCGGTCGGTGGCGCGTTTTCAATTATACATTCGATCGTTTATTTTAAACGTTCTTAAAGTGTGTTAATAATAATTAATATAACAAATATGATTAAAAAGGGAAAAATTATTATTTTTAAACAAAAAATTAAACCGACATCCAAAGTAAAAATACTATAATTTTGAAGTCGGTACCAGCCAACTTAAGCGTGAGCTCTATAAAATAATTATTTATCAGGATATTGTCGCTTCGTCCACGTTCGTAACTAAGATTTCATAACTGGTTATGAATAAGGAATTATTTTCACTGTTTCATAACCGGCTATTAAACAAGAATTTTTTTTTCCATTTTCGTATCCAGAGCCTCTTAGTATAAGTATGGTCTCCTGGTACTTTTTTCCCTGGAACAATGATTTATATTGTGAAATTCATTTTTCAAACGACCTCTTTCTATATAGGTACATAGGATCAGTTTGGTGAATAGCTGGCTAGTTTCCACTGTCGCAGATAAAATATATTGACGGATGAGTTTCAAGTGTAATCGTTGTTGTGGAAAGAGGAACCATTACCATTTTTTTTACCATTTGGAATTGATTGCAGGAATTTTCCATTATTATTATTAGAAGTTTTTGTGTATACAACGATGGAGTTCATTTCGACTAAACGAGGCGGTACAAAATTAGTTTTTGAAGGCCGTGAATACCATCTCCGGAAAACTTATGTCAATGGAAATAAGTTTTGGCAGTGCAATAATATCAAGAATTGCAAAGTAAATTTAACGTTAAGTACGGCAAATATTGTAACAAAATATAATCCTCACAGCCCAGACTGCGTAACAAATATGGGGAAATATACAATTTTTCAAAAGCTTGTTCAGTTAAAGAGAAAAATTTGCGAGAATTATGATCCCATTCAAAAACAATTTGAAGCAGCAATATGCGAACAAAAGGATGATGGTTTGGATATGATTGCGGAGCTACCTCAATTTGGAAATGTCAAAAGTGGTTTGTATAATGCAAGAAATAAAGAATTGACAGTTCCCAAACTTCAACGTAAATTGCTAAAAGATGTGATAGTGCCTGAGAAGTTCGAAAAATACTTATTGGCCGATTATAATGATGGAATTAGAATTCTCATCTTCTGTTCTGATACTGAAAGGATTTTACAAAACTTTGAAGTTTACTTACTTGATTGTACTAACAAAGCATGCCCATCACCTTTCAAACAATTATATAGTATCCACGGTTATAATGCTGATACAAAAAAGTGATTTCGTTATTTTTTGCCTTCCTCCAGGGTAAAAGTACAAAAACTTACCAAATAATGTTTGATTTAATCAAAACAAAATTTTCAAACTGGACTCCATCAAAGATGTTGATGGATTATGAGAAAACAGCAATGAATGCTGTTCCTAAAATATTTCCAGATACGACAGTAAAGGGTTGTTTTTACCATTTTTGTCGCAGTCTCTTTAAAAAATCTAAACAGGAATAAAATCGAGAGTACAGAGGAGGCATGTTGGCCTGGCACGTTTACCCATAAAATTTATTGTTTCGGGCTGTAACTACATAATGAACAAATTTCCAAAAATTGTGATGGTGGCAAAGTTCAATAACTATTTCAATCGATTTTGGCTAAACGACACACCATTTATTAAAACTTGGTGTTGCCAAGGAGAAGAAATAGGAAATACAAACCATCTAGAAGGATGGCATTCTCGAATAAACCGTTTTGTTGGGCAGAAAAGGCCCTCCTTAGCTAAAGTCTTGGACATTTTAGTAAAAGAAATTAAAATGAGGAACACAAGGATTACACGAAAAAATTATAACTACGTAGAAATCGACAAAGAAATCAATCGAACAATAGAAGAGTTAAATGCAACAGAAATAAGTGTCGGCCATTGTATAGAAATCATTGCACCCTTTACGTTTTAAGTTTAATTTGAAATAAGTTATGTTTAATTTGACAACAATTTTTTTTTCTGTTGGAGTTATTATTTGAATATTAAAATAATTATTTGCATATTTTTGTGTTTTTTACCATTAATGGTTTTAACACATGTCAAAAATTCGCAATGCCCACTATATATAGCATTATCTACGTTTTAAAAGATAAATTACATAATACAAATCATTGTTCCAGGGAAAAAAGTACCTGGAGACCATACATGACTAAGAGGCTCTGGTTATGAAAATGGAAAAAAAGTCTTATTTCATAACTGGTTATGAAACAGTGAAAATAATTCCTTATTCATAACCAGTTATGAAATCTTAGTTACGAACGTGGACGAAGCGACAATATCCTGATAAATAATTATTTTATAGAGCTCACGCTTAAGTTGGCTGGTACCGACTTCAAAATTATAGTATTTTTACTTTGGATGTCGGTTTAATTTTTTGTTTAAAAAAAATATTTTTTCCCTTTTTAATCATATTTGTTATATTAATTATTATTAACACACTTTAAGAACGTTTAAAATAAACGATCGAATGTATAATTGAAAACGCGCCAAGCTTAAATTAGGTATTGTATATAAGATGATGATGATGATGATTATTGTAAGTTACGTAATGCCATATGCTTGCAGTTCTTTAAATAATGTCGAAATTTCCAAACGCGATTTCCAATTCCTCAATCTTTAAAGACTGAGGAGTTCTGTTCAGTGCTTTTGGATCCAGGGTATACCTTGGTGCAAAATCTTACTTTTTGGTAGCATATGCTAGGACTACGTTAGAAAAAGTTGAAATCACCATATGTGTCTATATGAATTTCGAAGAGTCACAAAAAAAATATATTTAGGTCCTTACATATGAAAAACGTATAGCCACCTCCTTTTTTTGGAAGTTGATTAAAAACACTGCAGAATTCTAGCCTTGTATATCAAGTCTAGAATTCTGCAGTGTTTTTAACCGACTGAAGTTAAAACTCACTGCTATTATTAGTTTTAACTTCACTTACCCTGATAATACCATCAACATAGGCGTCATAAGTTTCTTTAGAAAATCCGAGGATGGTGACATCAAATATAAAGTCTACGAGGTATCCTCCCGGAGTACTGTGCGTATGAGTACCCATGATGATCACATTTCGCAGGTTGTACATATCTCCATATAGCTCTTGTAGATTTTTCACAACCTGTATTGAAAAAAATGTGATCTAAGGACATATTATATCACAATATTTCCCTATGAAGTTATTAGAAAATTAAATTCCCAATGTTGTGTAGATTATCGATGTATTTTTACTGCGGTGTTAAATTATTCTTGAGTGAATTGCTTGAAACTTGAAAGAAGCTTTTAAATTTTTACACTCGGTAATGATATTTTAACTTCCTACCTGTCTCCTCACTGCGATGCCGATGGATTGAACCTCTGCTGTTACAATTACCACTCTCTTATCGCCCTTATTAAAGATAAATGCTCTGGAGAACTGTCTCAAGTGTATCCCACTTCCAGATTGTCCCAATTCTGCGTAGCCCATCTACAATAAATTATACGATTTTAAATAAAATCTAGTTCAACATAAATTCAAAGCATATTAACTTCTTCGAATTCAGTTACTAGTTATGAGTAGTGTCTATACCGAGTATCTCAATCCAAACATGCATTGTTATTATTGAGTACGAGTGTTCTTTCTTATCTATTAATGTATTAAAGCAGGAATTCCGAATGTGGGTTCTGCTGAACTTAAGGGTTCCTCTAATATGAGGTGAGAAGAACTCCTTACTTTTATGTAGGTAATTTGCAAGAATTCATTACGAACTAAGGCACAGTACCTTTCACATTTATTATAGTATAGTAGGATATAGGAGGATTTACGTACAAAAGTGATCTCCACACATGGTCCAGTCATGTCCGCAATGCCAACACCGACATCATACAACAGATCAGGGTCACTGCTCGAGGAGGCTGTAGACGAAGTCACTGAATTAATATTGTCGCCATCACTCTCGTGGTTAACCAGCAACACGATAGTCGTTACCATACCCCCTGTCACGGCCAGTGTTAGCAGTACTATCACTATCTTTCCTGTTAGTGGAATCATTGTTGCTTCTGGAAAGAAAACATTTATCATTTAATGTCAATTGTTCACTTAATGGGATTTCGGTTAAGTTAGTTTTTGATAGCTGGATGGTTTTTGTCTGACCTGACATGAAAATCTACTTGCAGCTTTTGAAACACTTATTACGATAAATTTACTTATTTTAATAAAAATTCATAATTGTTGACAATATTACCAATAAACATCATTTTCATCATCATCATCAAGATTTTAATTATTTTTAATATAAAATTTACTTTTTGTGACTTAAGGCGAAGTGAGTCGCCAGCTATGAAGTATTCGAAGGGGTGAAGGAGATGAGTGGGGGGAGATGAGAGCGTGCCGCTCCCGTAACTGCTGGGTGCTTCGCGCGAATTACGTCAAAGTGATGTGTCCATAATGTACAAAAGTGTAATTTAGACAATTTCGTAATGTGCTTCATAGCCTAGCGGATTTTGCCCGCCTGGAGCAAAGCGTAGCGTCTAGTTTCAAATCTCATTACAAATTAATATATTCTTTCTTGTTTTTTAAATAAATAAGTAATAATATATCGCTACATATTTTCATATTTTTACTCTATTGCTCTCCGTACTTTTTGTTACTAATTTTTTTATAATCTTCACTAATATTTACGACATAAATACAACTTGGCACAAGTTTTTGTGTTTAAATAATAAAATGCAAAAATAATATTATTATGATATGCGGTCGAAGTACTGCGGAATATACGCACTACAACATACACATTACACATATTGACGTTTCATTCTAAGACATTTAAAAAATTTATATTTCGCAAAATTTTTCAGCGGTTACAAAATCTAAACTTGTTTTTGCCCGCAACTTCGTTCGCGTAGCACAAAGCTAAAGGACATCATCCGTTTTTCATACATTTTTGGTCCAAAATTGAAAGTGCCGGCCAGAAAAAAAAGTGGATTATTCTGATAGAAGTTGTTCGTCTAATCATTTCTTACTATGGCATATATACTATGGATGCCATTTTTAAACAAAAACAAGATTGTTTACATGAAATATCCCAGTGCATTGGTAAGTACGGGTAAAAGATTTTGATACTTTCAATTACAATTAATTAAAAATCATTATTATTTATCATGTATTTGAATTTATTGTTTTGCAGGTAACATGGATGATGCAAAGGATTCAGTTATGCAATTTATAATATCAAGCATAAATAAATTAAGAGATGTATTCCAAGAATAGTGTTTAAAGACACAAAATCAGTTCCTTGATGAGATTTCTTCTTTGACCGGTAAGACCCTAACGTTATTTTAAAAAATACCTGGAAGCAACCTTGTTATTTAATGCTAACTTTATTTATTAACATATTTTCAGATGGCAGTGTTTGTATCCTAAAAAGGATTTAAAAAGAAGGTCAAATAAATAAAGGCGTGTGGAATACACCAGGAAAAAAAAGACCACATCAACCAACAGTATCAGCGTTAGATACTTTTGATATTAATGCAATAAAAAACAAAATCAATGAGTTTTATATAGTAAAGAAACAAATCCCAACATTAAGGTCTCTTTTAAGTGAATTAATGGAAAGTATTAACTTTACTGGCTGTCGTGAAACATTGCGTCGCATCCCTTTATCAAACGGATTTGAATTAAAAAAAAAACCAAGATGAACGTACAATCCTTATTGAAAGGTATGATGTAGCGGCATGGCGACACCGTTTCTTATATACGTAACAACAATAAACTTCATTTTCTTGAAATGTGTTGTCCCTAACAAAATATAATATTATTGTCATAAATAATCAAGTATCAAAACTATAATTCCCACTATAGACAAGGTTGCCATACGTAGATTTTTTGAATTTGCCGCCTTTTTCCAGTCTCATCTTTCGCTAGCCAGACTCTATTATAATATACTAACCGTGATTCCAAGAAATGTTTATGCTAAGTCAAGTTACAAGACTACTTTTTATTAGGTTATATTGGTTCTGTGGTTTGCCCCTTTGGGTTGCGGGGTTCAGACGGCAGTCGCTCTGAGTAAAAACCAGTAACCTTGTCAAATCACCTAGATTAGATAGCGGACATCGACTTTGAAGCATTGTCGCTGAGGTTGCAACCGAGAATACGCTCGGATGAGGAAGTTAATATTCATGTTAAGTATATTGTATAAAGATACATCCAAAATGTCATGTTTTGTCACGCTACTTCATTTGTTTTAATAATTATTTTTTTCGAAAATGTATGAAAAAATAGAATTTTCGAACTCAAATAAAAAAAAGTACAATGCTAATACAACTTTGGTGCCATAGTAAGAAATAATTAGACGGACAACTTCTATTAGAATAACCCACTTTTTTTTCTGACCGGCACTTTCAATTTTGGACCAAAATGGATGATGTGCTTTTGTCGCCTGATTTAAAATAATAGGTAAATACACAATAAAATTTGATATCCCTTCCACATGAAACTTCGGTTATCTGACACCAAAAAAATTACAATTTCAAATACCTACCTAGTCTTAGTTTCTGACATTAGTGGTTTAAACCGAATAGTCTCTTCGGCTACATCATATTTATTGTAAATATTGTATTATTTAATAAAAATAAATCAATTAATACAACACGTGAATTATAAACGTAATTTTCTAAATACATGTTCCTAATACTCGTGGTGAAGGACTTATTTATTAGGATTAGTATTGATATAAGAATTGATATATTATACGACGAAAAAAAAACATGACAAACTAAGATCCTTATGTCTCCGACATAAAGGTCAAGTCCGAAGAAAAATAACTTTGAACGGACTTTCAACAATAAATTCGAATTATTTTTGAGCAATAAAGCTGAAAAAAATGACATACGTCTCCATAACAAGAGTCTAAGTCGGTACTGTCGGATGCCATATATATGAAAGAAAAGGAAAGAGAAGGAAACGACTCGTACGAATTATTTATCATTGAAACAAATTAATCCTAACAAATATCTTATTCCAATCGAAAAATAAAAACAACAATTCCCTTCATTTTATTGTAAATTACGAAACTATTGTTAATTTTCTCATTTTTGTTCACAAATAATACAGTCACAACTCCAAGAATATCCATTTTAATGGTTATTTTATGTTTTTTTTTATCGAGAAAATTTACAGAAAACGTGTTTTGAAACCAAGGTGGGGGCCCTTACAAATTTGATCAAGATTAACATAAATTTTTTTGCTGCACTAAAATGTATACTAAATATAGTATATAAATACTAAATATGTATAAATGTAAACTAAAATCCATTCGTCTCAACATTTTTTTTAAAGAAGCCTACTTTTACGATGAATAGTGCCTTAAATATAAAATTTAGCTTAGGTTAAAATAGGGGGCAAACGAACAGACGGATCTGCTGATGGGAAGCAATTACCGTCGCCCATGGCACCCGCCTTTTAAAAAGGAGCACACTCTTTTCTTGGAGGTTTGAAGGTCGAAGTGGTCCGGAAATTTCGCTGGCGACAGTTCAGTTCATATGATATCTGATTGATGATCAGATTCATTGTGCGTGGCAGAAAACTCAGGGTAAAGCGCACAGTGGATGACTGCCACTCATCAAGATCATAAGAATGGAAATTTTGTCGAACGGTGGCGAAAAGTTGCAGCAAGTATAAGTCCGAACAATTCCTCGAAGCACTCCGCATTGTATAACCGATAGAAGATGCAGAACGAGGCTACATATCTACGTAGTGCCATGTACGGAGTCGGACCGGTTTGGAATACTTTGGCAGTCTACAATTCTAATCGATCTACGTTGGATGTGATCCAGAGGGAGAACCTGGTATTTTGGTGCTCCAGCCCAGAGATGAGAACAGTGTTCCACGTGAGGCCGAACCAGCGCCTTATAGAGTTTTAGGCGCTGGGCCGGAGTGAAATGCTACTTCGACCTGTTGTGTTCTAAACACAAGGCTTCTTGAAAGTTAACTTACCATTACCTTCTAAACTCGGAAAAAAAAGAACTGGACCTCTCTCGATGTGTCAACACCAACTATTCCAATGCTGGTTGAGGTAGTTACGGGAGTGCTTTCAAAACGAGGACATACAACAATTCTTGGTAGGGTTAATTGGACCCCATTCATAGACTTTCTCCAAAGAGAGCTCAATCTCAGACTCAAGATTGTTTCGACTCTCGACGACGTTTTTCCTGCTGCTGTCGCTGATTTTTTTGTAGGCATTAGCAAGCTCTAAAACTTTTCTATAAAACTCAATCATATACCCTACGTTAAGGCAGCGTTTGTTAGAAAGGCAACCATTTCGACCATTTTTCTCCGACTTATTTTGCGAATCCGACTACCACGGAAAATTCCATTTTTCGGATTTATATACGGGTAGTATAGCCTATGACACTCACAAAAATGTGGCTTTCTATTGTTAGAGAATTTTCAAAATCGGTTCTGTAGATCCAGAGAGAACCCCTGGCCCCGGCAACCTCACAAACTTTACCTCTTTATAAAAGCAACTACAATTTTAATACTTACTGTTTATAATAACACTTTTGAATTAGGTTTCACTTTAAAATAAAGTAATTAGCCGCACATTTTTAAAGGATAACGACAGAAATCGAAATGGCAGTTCAAGGTTCGATTAAAAATAATAATTAGCGATTAAATATTTTAATCTCCTTCTATCTACCAGCTTTGATAATGCTGTGATTATTTTGTTTATTAGCGACCAAGTAAAATGGCATAAATCATTTGTGTTATGAAGACAACGCAATAGGGCTGCTACATATTATTACTTGAAAAAATTTGTTAATTAAAAAAAATTCAACCGACTTCCAAAGTAAAAATGCACATAAAAGTATGAAATAAATCTTGAACGTGAGTTCTATAAAATATAAAATATTGTTTTATTAGGATATTGTTTGGGCTGGTACCGACTTCAAAATAATGAAGATTTAAAAGGGTAAATAAGATTTATTTCATACTTTTTTGTACATTTTTACTTTGGAAGTCGGTTTTCATTTTTTGTTTAAAAATAATACCTACATTTTCCTCTTTTAAGTCATATTTATTATATTATTACTAACATATTTTAAGAAAGTTTAAAATAAACGTACGATTTTATTTTTTATTTGTATATGCGCCAAGCTTGCATTAGGTATTGAATTTAAGTTGTGAGTGTATCGTGTGAAGATGAACCACCATCTTCACACGATACCAGATGATGATGATTACTGTAAGTTATATAATGGCATATTTTCCGAAATCAATACCAAAATTTCCAAACGTGTATCTTTAAAACGTGTATCTTTTTGGATCCAGGGTATTGGGTATATCCCTTGGCACAAAATTTTACTGTTTGGTAGTTTAAGCTTAATTTACTTGACAAAAGTCAAATCCCTATAGATGTCCCTATAAATTTTGAGGAGTTCCCTTGATTCCTCATGGTCGCTATCATCAGGTATGGACCACTTTGGTGACTAAAGGAACAATTTCGAATTATACCCAATACATAAACAAAAGAATTTTGCAAATAGGTCCACAAATGGCAGAGTAACGTTCGAACTTCGAAGATATCCGGTGTGTCGGTGTAAAATACTATTTCAAAGTAACAAAAAGGTTTTTTTTTTACATTATTAGTGTAAAAAACCTACATGATTAGTTTACTTACATGAAATACAAAAACATTCATTAAAGTAATAATTATAAACGAATAATTTCGGTTATATTAGCAAAAAGTCTTGTGGCCTTATCCCTATACCTATATTTCATGGAACAGGAACGCGCGACGTCAGACTTGTGTATGGAGTGATTGCACGAAACTTGCGAAATTATGTAGTTATTAGGCTGAGACTATATGCTCCGGAATCCGGAACGCCGGTGAAAATTCAGAGCATTGAAAATGAAATTCTGCGCTAATAAAATTGAGTTGAAAATCGAACACATGAGTGTCGAGTCAAATGTCCCTAGCCTTACAAATCGATAGACCTTTGAAAATATATATTTTTAATGTACATACTGTTTCTTGTCAGAAGTTATTCATAATTATACCCCCATATACGGTTTATTTTACCTTCAGTTCGGCCTGAACGGATGCAAAATCGTATTGTCTGTGTGCAATTTCGAAATCGCATCAGTCGGCCGGATAGACTGAAACGATTGGTTCCAGTGTTGCCAACTCTGTTTTTGTGAAACTACTAAACTCGCGTCGATTTATACTAAAATAAATACTGAAAACTATAAAAAATCTACTAAACTTAGGAATCTCTCAATACCCCAAAAAACCACTGCATTTTAGGTTTTGTTATATTAAAATTTTATTATTTATTGAATTTTATTAAAATTTTTACCGTTAAATTAAAATATACTAGGACATATTACGTATATAGTAACTAAACGGGTAGTTTTAAGCAAATTACAGACGAATGCTACGATGTATTATTATGATAAGGTGTAAATTTTTTTCGTGCCTGCGTGATTACTGTCTGGCTATTTCTACTAAAACACTACTAACAACTAAATTACCACTAAGGAGGCAATAAAGTACTTCATTTAGTAGTAAAACTTTGTAAAGTAACTAAGTTGGCAACATTAATTCTGAACTGAACGGACCATGTGTGACAAATCGCTTCAGCCTCACCAGAGCCGCGACCGTGCGGGCGTGTGTCGTGTACAAGCGTTATGAGTTTACAATTAATAAACACTACCATAGCTCGCGGCAAACCAGAACGAACTGATGCTATTTTTCCGTGTATGTGCTCGAATCCGTTCAGGCCAAAATTACGTCAGTTGGTTCTAGGGATACCATCTGACCGTCTTTTTAAGGATATAGACCGGACTCCGCCCGGATTTCACTATAGACCGGATTTTTAATCATGTCAATAAATATTCGATAGTCAAATTTCTATAAAAAAAATATTTTTTGAAAGCTGCAGTTGCTAGTGGACAGAAATTTAGGTAAAAGTCAGATGTTTGAAATTATATTGTGTGACTATTTATGTACAAATAATATTGTAATAAACTATCTACTGAGTTTTATTTACGGCATGTATTTAAACTTGCGACAAAACAATCAAATTTTGGATGTAAAAAAACCTAATATGGAATACTAAATTACCAAGTTGGCGAAAGAATGTAAGGAACAAAAAATTCCAAATCTAGCGACTAATTGATATCAGTTTTGTTCACTGAATATTCCAAACTGGCAGACAGATATTATTTTGGCAAAAAAATATCCTTCTTGGCAACAATTTGAGAGTACGCATTTAATTTAAGAATAGGCACATATATTTTCCCTGATGTAGGTAATTAAAAAAACATAATAAGCAGCATTTGCTGACGATATAGTCATAATGGCAGAATCGCTGGAAGACCTTAGCGCCATGCTCGGCGACCTCGATAGAGCTTCCCAACGAGTGGGTCTAAAAATGAACATGGACAAGACGAAAATTATGTCTAATGCCCATGTTGTACCCGCTCCAGTATTTGTTGGGAACTCTAAAATCGAAGTTGTTGACGAATACGTCTACCTGGGACAGACAGTCCGATTAGGCAAGTCCAACTTCGATAGTGAGGTCCAACGACGAATCCAACTCGGATGGGCAGCGTTCGGGAAACTACGCAGCGTCTTCGAGTACGAAATACCTCAGTGCCTAAAGACAAAGGTTTTGAACAGTGCGTGTTGCCAGTGATGTCTTATGGATGTGGAACGTGGTCCCTCACTGTTGGCCTCTTAAATAAGCTCAAAGTCACTCAAAGAGCGATGGAGAGAGCTATGCTCGGGGTTTCTTTGCGTGACAGAATCCGCAACGAGGAGATTCGCAGACGAACTGGAGTAACCGACATATCTCGCAGAATCAGCAAGTTGAAGTGGCAATGGGCAGGCCACATCGCTCGTAGAACTGATAACCGCTGGGGAGTAAAGGTTCTAGAGTGGAGACCACGAACTGGAAAGCGCAGCGTTGGACGGCCTCCCTCTAGGTGGACCGATGACCTTATGAAGGTCGCGGGCCGCCGTTGGTTGCGGGTGGCCCAGGACCGTTCGTTGTTGAAATCTTTGGGGGAGGCCTATGTCCAGCAGTGGACGTCCTATGGCTGTTAATGATGAATAAGCAGCAAAACGAGCGCACATGAAAGAATCGTAAAGGAGCGTACAAAATTCTCATTTTCAAGTTTTCTTTTTTTTTTTCGTTTTTTTATTTCGGTATTGATTACAAAAAAATCATTCATTTTGAAATTTCAAAATGACGGATATTTTTTTTTTGTAAAATTGATATGGGTGTCGTATATCGAGGTCTTTATGGGTGCAGAATACAAAAATTATATCCATTTTGAATTTCAAAGATAGCGGACATTTATTTTTAATAAAATTAATGTAGGTGTCATTTTCTAGGTTTAAGGGGTAAATGTTAATAAATTTACAAAAATAAAACATTTTTCTTGAAATTTCAAAATGGCGGATGTATTTTTAGTTTTGTAAAATTCTTCTATCTCAGAATATATTCATCCTACTGAAAAAATTATGAAAATTTGCTCCCCCTTATTATCTCTGCAACCACATATTTTCTTCATGATGGGTGAAAAAGAAATTTTAAATCCTGAATTTTCCAACATTTCTATAGCTTTATAAATCGCTTGTGTCTCAAAGTAGAGCATTGCCATATATTTTTTCTATAATCCCAAAAATGTATACAGCTTTAACAATGATTATTATCACAGTATGCTATACTGTGATAATAATCATCAATCCTTATCAGCATCCCCAAGAACTTTTAAATTAGTACTCATGTCATTTGTTGAAATTGTAAAGGACACCCATATTAATTTTGTCTGTCAACCATCAATGTGATTTTCCGTAGCCTGTAAATAGAATTTTAGCAGCCATTAATTTTTCAACCCAATCTGGTTTTATAGCTGCTTACATCGTTTAATGTTCGCCAACTCGGAAATTTAGTCGCCAACTTATGATTTTATGTGCCAGTTTGGATTAAATTTCGCCACCTTTTATCTGCCGATTTTTGTATTTTTTGTCGCCTGAGTGCTTTCGCCAGTTTAGTAATTTAGTCGCCAACATATTAATTCCCTGCCATATTCAGTAATACAGTATGCTCATGTGCATTGTGCAGTCGCCAACATATTTTTTGTTCCCAGGATTATTTATATCCCTTTTTATTCAAATTGAGCTTTATCAACTAGGCCACAACGTACAAAGAACAAACTAATAACAATCGCCCAACTATGCGCGGCCGCCGCGCAGTTATATTGTTGTTAAGAATCTATACGTTGTGACTTGTGGCCTAGTCGATAAAGCTCAATTTGCAAGGAATAAAAACAGGTGATCGACTTTCGTGCAGATCGCCGCGGTCAAATAAACACATTATAATACATAAATATAGGGTGATTGAGCCGCGTTTGCTAGTTACTGCGAACCAAGCCTTATATCTTCGGCAAAGAAATTCACTTTACAAATTGATCTCCTTCCAGTGCTCGCTAGATTAGGGGAGGGTTTATGTTATCTTATTACCTATTATCTTATAATTAATTGGGTAATTAATCTTAAGATAAAGGTGGGTACTGTTACGGGGTGGTTCAGGATTTGGCTTTTAAAATAAACTTTTAATAGAGACACGAAAATATATTATAAAAAAACTTAGAGAAAGACCTGCACTCGACGGAAGTCCAATTCAATCTGACTAAAAACACTATGTTTTTATTAAACGGAAATAATATAAGTTTAATATTATTTCCGTTTAATAAAAATTTATATAGGAAACTCAGCAATTTTACTATACATATAAACTCATGCAACTTGCGATATAACAACCCCCCTGTTAAGATCGATCATCACATCTCAAAGTGATGAGAGATTACGCTAAGATTAACGCGAGACAATCTCTCGACTCTTTCGACTTTCGTTTTGAGTATACAAGAAAACAGCTAAATTACAAAAATATTTTATTTACTCAAATTTATTCAAAATACGTAATTAACACAAATATTATTAGGATTTCTTAAGATATAGTTATTACATTTATCGTATATTATAAAAATAAGTACTAATTATTATTATTGAGAATTAATGTATAATATTATTATATCTGCATTAAAATCTAAATCATTTAACATTTACATTAAAATTCATGATCTTTTATTATATTGGTTAACACAACATTTCTTTTTAAAGGAGTTGGCGTGCTAATAGACGTTTCCTCCAGCACAGTATCATTTTTAATACTATTATCCTTAAAGACAACAAGAGATGCTGGACGATCGGTGCGAGATTTGGAATTATGGCACTGATTAAAAATTTGAATACAGCAAGGCGCCAACTGCGGTGAACTGTAATGTTTTATAAAATGCTTTACAATATTTAGGTAGGGTCAGGATGCCAGTTCCGAATAATATAACATCTGAATTTACATCGGACTTTTCACAAGTAATATGGCATTTCCCTGGATCTGACTGAACAAAAATCCATCGATTAAAACTAAGTTTGTGGAATACATCTATAGAACCGTGAATTATTTTAGCTACACAGGAATCAGGGAGTTTAGTAACCACTTCACTTAATAAAGTTGTTTCGCACGTAGGGTTGGCAACGACTGAAAATAAGTCGGCGAGCACACACACATAACACTTTTCACTGATTAGTTTACAATTGTCGATGTCCCTTAATAGCAAGTAGAACATGCGATCACCTGTTACTGCCACATATGAGCTAGTTGGCTCGATTAGAATGTAGGTGTCTGGTTTCAATATATCATATGGAACTGGTAACCGTATTATATTATAAAGATTATAGGTTTGAGGTAGGACTAAAGAGATGTTGAGGACGAATATTATTTTATTTTAATGATAATAACAAATTAATTTGAAAATATCTGTTAGTTCCTGTATATTTTGTAGCGTTAATGGTACAGGCAAATCATAATGGCTAGCGAGTTTATTTCTATGTTTATCTAATTCATTATATAATTGGTAAGGACTCAGTACACTCGGGTGTAAAACGTTAAGTTTTGCAAATAAAATAGCATTGTTTAAGTCATCGATATCGAAAGATGACGTTAGGATTATAGCTTCTAAAGAATTAGATAAGGAGTTAATTTGAGTTTTTAATGTAAGCTTATCGTTTGTGCTAGAAACCGAGTCTAATATTTTGTGTATTATTTCCATATTTTCTAAAAGATGTTTTTCATTTAAGTTAGCTTTCGAGCTTTAAATGATGAAATGGTAGATTGTATAACATGGATATTATCTTTCTTAAGATGAGCGAGATGTTTTTCATCCGTCTGTACACTATTTATAGCTTCTGAATATTTGACAGCGTCTTCGGCGTCCAATGTACCGAAGATAGTTTTTAAGATAGATCCTCCTAAATCAATGAGACCTCTTTTAAAACGCTCTTTAGTTTTATCATTTTGGAGCAAATATGATACAGAAGATAACTTGTTAACATTAATGAGATGCTGATTTTTCAGCGCCGAAAGTTAATTAATGCAGTCCGACTGTACCTTGGATGATGTAAGAGAGTTACAAAATACATTTAGCTTTTCTAATAAAAACTATTTTATCTAAGTTAGGTTGGATATGACTTATATCTAAATATGCTAAGACTTTCCAGTCGTTATTAGTAAACTTAAGATCTAGGAGCTTATCAAAATAAAGGCCCGGACTACTAATGATGGGCGATACGAAATATGATCTAGCTAGCGGCGACAGCGCGCATAGGGTTGACAGGATCACCAGGAACTTGAGCTGCATTACAGCAACGACGAGTTAGCAGCTGGTAGCGGCGCGGCGGTGAGTAACGCAACCAGTAACCAGTAACGCAACCAATGTCAGGAACAACAGGAACAGCAGCAAAACGGCGGCAGGAACGGTGACAGAACGGCGGCAGAAACGGAGATGCCTTCAGCAGCGACGGTAGCAGGAATCAACGATTGCGGTTGCGAAGTTAGGTAGCGGCTGTGCGTATTTTGCACGAGCAAGATGTCGGGATGCAGGACACAGGACTGGTCTGCAGGCTTACGAAGTAAGGCTGACTGTCGAGACTTAGTATGCACAAGAGTTTGACGAAGTGGACATAGAAATGATTTGGACACTGTTCAAGATCACACTCCGGAGATGAATTGGTTCATCGAGTTTTTTTTTTCACAGCAGTTTTATTCGCAAACCGTTATGGAATACCAGTGTAACGAAAGCGGATAAATCAACACTGGTATCCCACTTCTGACACCACTGTTACGGGGTGGTTCAGGATTTGGTTTAAAAAAAAACCATTTTAATTGACACACGAAAATATATTATAAAAAGAACTTATAAAAAGACCTGCACCGACGGAAGTCCAATTCAATCTGACTAAAAACACTATGTTTTTATTAAACGGAAATAATATAGGTTTCCTATTGCATTAACTATAATGCAATGGGAAACTCAGCAATTTTACTATACATATGAACTCATGCAACTTGCGATATAACAGTACCCATACCCGCCTAGGGGCGCGTACCCTACAAAGGGGCGCGCGGGCGGAATTGTAAAATAAAGAAAAAATATATAATATTATAGCATCAAATTAATTGCGCCATTAAGTAAGCCACCTACTTACACAATAAAAACTATTATTTTCACTTACAATCTCAATTAGCATCAATTTATAACAAAAGATAAATTTAACGGGTGGGACTGACTAAAACTTACTCCTACAAACAACACAATTTGTACATGATCTATCATTGAAGTTGGACTGCAATTTTTTAGCTTGTCATTTAAGCTGTAACAACAAGTAAACCAAAATTAGGAACTTTAAAAAATGGTTTCTTAATGAAATTAAATAATAATTAACACTTTAATTTTTTACTTTAAATAATTTCTGGAAGTAATTCAATTATTTCAAATTATATCTAACTTCAAGTTACAAGAGTGCCATTAAGTTCACTTTAAATATATATAAAAAAATCTAATCGTGTTGAAAATTTTACCCTGTAACAGTGTTTAAGTCAGTATCTGATTAGCCATAAAGACGGAGGCAGCAAGAGTTACGGGCCCCGCGCTCCAACGTCTGTCCGGGCGCATCGACCACGGGAGCGTAAAAAATAATTTTCATAGATAGTAAAAACAGCGCTGAAAATATATCTCTGCGCTAATACAATAATGCTGAAGCACACGACAGCAATTAAAAAACTCGCTTGTGAGTTCAATTTTCAGCTCTATTGTACCTTGCGCAATACAGCTGAAAATAGTTCTGATTACAAAAAACTACCTAACTAGCTTTTTAACGTTCCATATTAGCAGAAGCGGCACAAGGCGTGGGCGATGTGAGCAACCGCCTACGAGGCCCGCCTCGCGCCTCACAGACGAAAAAAATTAATAGGTATCGAATATCCAAAACTACACGCCACAAGTTTTTTCTTGTGATCAAAACATAAAAAATAATTGTCAACTTAAAGATATTTCACAAAGTCATAGATCGTGAACAATACTTTTTTTATTATTAATTACTTCTTAAAAGATAATGTAAAAGAGCGTGAAATCGAATTTAGATTTAAAGAAATAGGACCGCAAGACATTATTAAAATTTTAAATTTATTAAATATTAAGAATACTGCAGATTTATGGGGCCTATCAATGAAAGTTATTAAATCTATAATCGATATTATCGCACCTTACTTAGCAACTATTTTTAATGATTGTATAAAAAGTGGCGTATTTCCTGATCTAATGAAACAAAGTTTTACCTCTGTTTAAGTCTGGTAGTAAGTCGGATCCATCTAACTTCCGACCTATATCCATTTTACCAACACTAAATAAAATATATGAAAAAATAATACTCACTCAGCTACTAGCACACTTTAATATAAGTAAAATTTTACATAATAAACAATTTGGTTTTACGAAGGGTCGCTCTACAACAGATGCAGGCGTTGATCTGATTAGTTATATTTTTGATGCTTGCGAGGGGTCTCAGGATGCTCTAGGAGTCTTTTGCGATCTCTCTAAGGCATTTGATTGCGTGCAGCACACAACGCTGATAAGGAAACTATGCCACTATGGAGTAAGTGGCACCAGCACCAGTACCAGCACTCGCCCTCTTAAAATCTTATTTATCAAATAGGATTGAGATAAATGGAAAAAGGTCCACAGGTACCAAAATTGAGATGGGGGTCCCCTTCTTTTTCTGGTCTATATAAATGACATACCATACCTTATTATACAACGGGAATACGGAAACGGAACGGAAAAAACGGGATAGTCTTATTTGCCGTGACACGTCGCTTACTTTTAATATTAATCGCCAAAACTCAGGCTATGACGAAGTAAATAATGCTCTCTCAAAAATAGTACACTAGTTTAGTTTTAATAATCTTTTGTTATATATTAAAAAAACTAAATGTATAAAGTTCACGTTGCCAAATGTAAGGCAAACTGAAACCAATGTACTATTGAATGGAAAAGGTATGGAACTAGTAGATAAGACTGTCTTTTTAGGTATAACTTTAGGCGCAAAACTACAGTAGGGCCCTCATATTGTTGTTGGGTTGGCCGACAGACTCAGTTCAGCAGCATTTGCAGTAAGTAAGAAAATACAATTTTCAGACGAAAACACAGCAAGGTTTGTATATTTTAGTTACTTCCACATAATGTCCTATGGCATTCTACTATGGGGAAATGCTGCCGATATAAATACTATATTTGTGCTGCAGAAGCGAGCTGTTCGGGCAATCTATAAGCTGGCCCCCAACACGTCATTAAGAGAGAAGTTTGAAGAAACTGGAATCTTAACTGTGGCTTCTCAGTATGTTCTATCAAATGTATTATATGTAAAAAAAAATTAAACCTTTTCAAAAAGAAAAGTGACAACCACAATAGGAATACCCGAAATAAACATAAGCTTGATGTACCAGTGACTAGACTTAGTAAAGTAAAGAATTCGTTTAAAGGCCAGTATACGCCTATACAATAAGATCCCAGAAAGCGTTCAAAATGTTTCAATCAATAAATTTAAAAAAGTAGTTAAAGAACGTTTGTGTGCTAAAGCCTATTATATAGTTAATGTTTTTATGAATGATAGCACACCTTGGGAATGAAGTGGCCCCCTGCAAGGCTACTTCTAAATTACATATATTACATATATTATTGTACTCTTGTTATGTAGTTTAAGTCGTAACATTGTTATATATGCCTTTTTATATTTTTAAAAGAACAATTTTCCATCGTTTTGATAAAAGATGGCCCCGCGCGAGTTTCTTACGCCGGTTCTTCTCGCCGGGCTGGTTCCCGAACCGGTGGTAGGCATCGTGTAGACCGACGTTCAGAAAGTATAAAAATAAAATAATGAAAAACCTTTTTGAATAAAAAATTTGACTTTAATAAGAAATTAAAACTTTTCATAATCCTGTGTAAAAATAAGTTTTGGTATAATCAATTACGAATATTTTGGTCATAATAAGATCTACTGCTTATGTAAAGACATTTAGGCAGAAAAAAAAATTCGCTAGAAAAAATTAATTAGAATTACATAACGTTCTTAACGGCGTTCTTTAAATCAGTAAAATATGAAATATTTTTTTTACATAATCAACATAACATTATATTATTTTGTACTGACGTTCTGTTTTACGAGTAGGTTATTGATTTGATTGTATTTTTCCGAAGTTCACAAAAAAGTCTTTCAAGTTTCAAGGTTGAAAATATTTTAATTTGGAAAGTAGTTTTTTTTTATATGTTCCGTTATAATTTGTTATAACGGAACATATTAAAAATATTCATAGTCTTTCAGGTTTATAAGATGAACAGATTTTAATCTGGAAAGTAAGAAAAAAAATTTGCTTACTCGCGTTTAACATACAGAACATATTATAATATTAGGTCCTTACATATGAAATTGGTGTTTTGTCGTACTGGCCACTTTGATCTCAAATATATCATTTCTGGTTAGGAATTCCAATTTCAAATTTATACCGCTATTTACTCATGTATTTGTGTTTCGAAAACCGTAATTCATTTGTTTTTTCCTATTTTGGTTTTTTCTTAGCGTCACTCAAAATGGAAAAATGGAAAGCTTGAAATATCGTATTATTTTCGAGTACGAGTTCCACCGTGGCACCAGTGCTGCAGAAACGGCTCGAAGGATTAATTATATGTATGGCGGCGGTGTCACAAAAGAAAACACAGTGCGTTTTTGGTTCCAACGTTTTCGTTCTGGAAATTTCGACCTGCAGAACAAACCCCGTGGACGGCCAGAGACCAAAGCTGATAATGAAGAATTGAAGGCTATTGTGGACGTGTATCCATCCCAATCCACGTCCGATTTAGCTGCAGGCTACGGTGTTAGTGATAAAACTGTTTTAATCCGCTTGAAGCAAATTGGGAAAGTGACAAAGCTTGAAAGGTGGGTACCTCATTAATTGAGTGCAGCAAACCGACAAACGCGCGTCGACTGCTGCGTTACATCACTCAACCGGCACAATAATGAAGGAATTTTTAATCCTATAACCTGTGATGAAAAGTGAATCCTGTACGATAATCGAAAATGCTCATCGCAATGGCTGAACCCTGGCGAACCAGTCAAAGCCTGCCCCAAGCGAAAATTGACTCAAAAAAAGTTACTTGTGAGCGTTTGGTTGACTAGTGCCGGTGTCGTTCACTACAGCTTTCTTAAATCTGGCCAGACGATTACGGCAGATGTGCCAGCAACTGCAAATCATGAGGGAAAAGCTAGCTGCTAAACAACCGATGTTGGTCAATCGCTCTAGGCCACTGCTGCTACAGGACAACGCTAGACCACACACTGCACAACAGACGGCTACCAAATTAGAGGAGCTTCAATTGGAATGTCTAAAACATCTACCGTACACCGCGGACCTTGCTCCAGCAGATTATCATTTTTTTCGAAATTTGGATAACTTCTTGCAAGGGAAAAAATTCAACTCCGATGGGGCAGTCCAAAACGTCTTCAAAGATTCTATTGATTCCTGTCCGAATGTTTTTTTAGTAAAGGAATCAATGAACTACCTACAAGATGACAAAAGTGCATAGATAGCAATGGTATATACTTTGATTAAATAAATATCTATATTATGTTAAAAAAAATCGACTTTATGTTCCTCCTTTACAAAACGCTAATTTCATATGTAATGACCTAATATTTAATACCGACGGTCGGTTTTAGGCTATTGATTTAATTGTATTTTCTGAATTTTCTGAATTGTCTTTTCTTTCAGTGTGTTAAGTTTAGTTTAGGTATTAAAATAGAAAAAAAATTGCTTACGCGCTACGCTCGCTCGCGTTTCATATAATGAGCATAATAATATGTTCTCTCTGCTCGCTCGCTTTTCGCTTAGGGACCCCGCGGCAGAATTTGCTACGGGCCCCGCGCTGGCGTAATCACTGTTTGCACTAATGAAGATCGTTAATTTTAAAAATATGTTTTTTTATCCTGTTCAATAATTTGCTTCCTACGACTGGCGCGTGCGTGTAAATCAGAAATTGTTATATAGAGAATTTCATAATTTTGGGACATAAATGCCAGTCGTACCATAAAGCTTTACAATATTGTAAACCGAAATTATATCGTATCGTAAGATCTGTCCGACAATATCGATATCATATTGTCAGCTCATGCTCTTTTTTCCTTGGCCCCCATCTCACCGTGTTTTCCTAGGGTGCGATACAGCGGTTTCGGTCAAAATAACTCGTACTATAGTTTATAGTAAGAGTTATTTTGAATATAGGGGCGCCGATGAGATGCTTGCCTACGCCGCTCTCAACGTTTAATCCGCCTCTGCCCATACCTATATCTGCTTGTAATTGTGATTGAAATGGATGATAAATACCAACCTCTGATTAGTGATTAGGTACTATTATCAGTAACTATTTAGTAATCTGTGCTATTATTTTTTTTGAAGTAGGTAATGTTGAAAATCTGCTAAGCTAACTAACAAAGTCAGAATGTAAAAGATAAAGTTTCTAGCGCATACATTATTCAAAATGATAAAATTAAACAAAATTGTAATTATAATATATTTATTCAAAGGCAAGTAATGTTTTACATACTTATCTATGCATCTAAAAGAAAAACTCTAACAAAAACACATTTCAATAAATTTTTGCAATTCTCCAGACTTCTAGTAAGTAGTAAGTAGTTTTAATAGTAATTAACTTGTACATTAAGTGGTTTGACTAGATGTTTGTAATTTTTTATGACGTAAAAGTACTTACTGTAGCAAAAGAAAATGAATTCGTTACAAGTCTTTCAAAAATCTAATTCCTAACGTAACAATGACGTAATCTTTAGGTAATTGACAATAACAACATATAAATGAATAGAGTCTTTGTATCACAAGTTCTTTCGATAAATACAACAAAAAATTATATATTTGATCGCAAACTAACGATTTCAGTAACAAAATTGGCTAACTTATATCGCCTATGGCTAAAAATCATTTAATTCTCATTAAACATATTTACAAAATAATAATAATGTCTATGGACGCTTCACACCACGTCAATCTGACCCCGTGAATTAAAGTATTCGAAGAACTTGTGTTACGTCACTTACGGCCTACAGCTACGGGGACCAGACAACGGGAAGTATAATATACATTAATACTTTTATACTAGACACTTACTTAGTACACGATACACATCCATGAACCCGAAACACAGAAAAACTTTTTGTTCCTTCAGTGGGATTCGAACCCGCGACCCCCGGCTTCAGCACCAAACCAACACGCTAAACCACTGAGCCACAGAGGTCGTCAAAAAAATTTGAACACCTGTACTTTATTAGGTGACTTCAAAGGGATCGGTGAATCCATGGTACGGGTATATTCCTCCCAGTATATATTTATAGCTTCCATAATGATGGAGCCTATAGGTACCGGGTGGAGTACCTTCAGATATCTCCCATTCCACCTCGGAGTAGCTGGTGCCGAGGACCTTTGAGTTGCGCAGCCAGATGTACCTGTGGAGAGAAAATTTTACATCAAATTAATATTTCTATATATTACTCTATCGGTAAAAACAGTGTTGTAGAACTTAGAAGTTATCGGTTGTTTGCATAAAAAAATTTTCGTGTTTCGTCATGAAAATTACTTTCTCAATCGAAATCTTGACCTATCGGTTTTATAAGCGCAGCAACCAATGTTATAGATTGATTATTATTGATGTGCAACATCTTTCCTCTCGCTTTCTTGCAATCTGTGATTTCGTGAAATAGGATGGAAGTTTGTAACAGGAAGTCGCGGAAGCGCGCGCGCGAAGATTAGTTGTCAGATTAGAATAAAATATTTTAGTATTTAGCTTTTTTTAATTTTGACGTTGATTTCTGTCACTGTAGGAAAAGTTTCCGTATTTTTTATCATATTAGAAAATTGTACTAAGCATTGTGTTTTTTATTTAATATTTTCATAAAATCTTACACATCATATGCGACTACTCGCTCGTAGTCTCGATCTTTTTTTTTTAATGAACTAATGTGTGTCAAAATACCATTCGTTTTAGTAGGAAGGTCTATTCTAAATTCATAATATCGTATTGGTCTATTATTATTATATTTAGTCCCATTTTCCTTTGGTAAATGTTAACATTTTTTATGGTAAACTCACTTGGTTTCCCAATCAGCGTCCGTAGCCACAACCACCCAGGCTTCATCCTGTTCGGAAACGAGCTTCTCTACGGTGGCGTACCAGCGGCCATGGCGTATGCCGTTGCGAGGGTGACCGGACACCTAGATTATCCGCAAAATTATTAGATTCCAAAGTTACTTGATATCTTAATTCTTAACTCTAAACGGCCAAAAATTGCATCTGTGGTTTACAGCTTGAACATAATAAATGAAGACAAAATGACACTCAAGACTATCCGAAATGAACCATATTCTTTCAAATACCTTGAAAAATAAAAAAAGAGAAAGGGTACTTACAAAAGAAGCAGTAACGACGTCTCCCCAGCTGTACTGTTTCTGTGGCTGCTTCAGACAGTCTCCAAACTCTTTACCCCATGGAGCTGTATCCCACAGCACCGGTGGTACCAGGGTTATCAGCTGATCAGTGAAGTCCAAGGGCTGAGGGCCGGGATCTAACTTTTGACCCTGGGAAATAAACATATAACCCGTAGTTGTTTATCCCTGTAGACTGATCACACGCGCAAAGAGAGACGCCCAAGGGATTCATAGTAACGAGAAAGAAGCATTATTTGGATTTATAGGCAATAATATACCAATGTAGCTGAATATTTAACTAAAAGATTTAAAACAGAAGGTTGTCATTATTTGCAACTTATAATCGTACATGTATCAAACATGAAGATATGAAATCTTACATGTATCAAGGCTTCAGAGAGCTGCTGGTACTTATTGAGGTAGATGTCCAGGGTATGTGGACCGAAGATAGTGGAAGCCGCCTCGTATCTCTGAGCCTGAAAATAAAATAGATGAATTAAGAAAGAAGCGTTGATTTCGGAGGACAAAATCCTCTTATTCGGAATATTTTTAAAGGAATTTTGTCGTAAATCAAAACTATTTACCTGATATTCTTCAGGAGTGGTGATATAGTCTGAGTAGATATTAGAGAGTCCGGCTAGCACGACTCGTTTGGCGCCCGTTGCTTTGGCCACCACGCTTCTCAACCGTCTTCCCGACATTGTGGTGAACTCTCCAGGCACAGCCGCCATCACGAAACCACCTATCCGGGCGATCGAACAGGACACTATGTGTGGCTGCCATTGGTATGGGAAATTGGCCTTAAAGAATTATAAAGAATAAGTAGAAAATGCCTGAATCTGTGTAGTTAGTAGGTACCAAAAAATATATATAAGGACCTACCAATGTTTCAAAATCACTGTAAAAGCAAAATCGGAATTGTATGCTGTAAAATGTAAATAAATAAGAATAACATAGGTTATAATCTCGTACTAAGTTAAGGATTCAAGTTTTCCTTAAATCATACTAACATATATGAGGACTCCTTAATATTCATCTTATATTATTGTACAGTTAGCATAAGTAAATGTCTTCCGGAATCCTTAGGAAGAGTTAAGATTTGGAAAAGGACATTATAATTTTGTGTCCTTTATACATTTGGGAATGAGTCACCTGGGCTTCAGGAGTCTTTATCGAGCATAGTTCAAATTACGTAGAATATATTATTAATAGCCACTTACTCGTCCCGTAGCTAAAAGAATGGGTTTAGGTGCCTGGCACGCAATGTCTTCTGCGGTTGGTTGTGCGATAAAGTCTCTGACGGCGTTCCACAGCGGGTTGCCGGTGGTTGTGCCCTGGGAGAAGTCGAAGGCACCAGGTCCATCAGTGGTGCCCGCCGCGAAACTGTAGCCCATGGCTGGTAGACATCCCTTCACGCTAGTGCTCTGGAATGAATGTTATTGGCAGTTTATAATGAGTTATGTTATAAAAATCTAATACTTATTCTGTAAACGTACAGCCGCACTAAGTCTTAGCTGTATGCGAAGACGCCATAGAAAATGCTATTTTGTATGAGAGCAACAGTTTTATATGTATAGTCGCTGCACATCTTTAAGAGTGCACATTCGCATAACAAATCGTTATTTTGTCATAATACAATTATTTAGTAATGATAATTAATAATACCTACTTACAACATTGAATGTTTCAGATATGGGATCGTAAGGATGAACTTCTTCTTTTGGCATTTCGACAAACTGGTGGACGATGCCGATTTCACCTGTTAAATCTTCGCCTGGTTGTTTTAGGATTTTCTGTAAATAATAATTTCAAAAGAATAGTAATATGATTCTCGTTGTCGCCTTTGTTTCAGTTGCAGTAAATTTGTTTCAGTAAAATACCGTCGTCGCCCACCAAAGCTTACCACCAAAACATTCTTACCAAAGCTGTGTCAAATAGTTTAGTAGCGATGATCTTCGTACTCTCAAACATGTCTCTCCCAGGTCCAGAGGCGAAACACCTTTCCTTGGACAGTTTACACTGCAATTTTTCCTGATCGCAGGGCTGGCCGCTGAACTCACACTTTGGCCCTTTCGTGTTTGGTGACACATCTCCCAGGTTAGTCGAGGCGAAAGCGCAAACTACACGACCCTGAAAATTTAAATGTATTGCATATCTTTTAGCAAAAGCATGGTTCCGTGCGAGTTTCTTACGCCGGTTCTTCTCTGCGGGTTAGGGTTGAATCGGTGGTAGAATTTTCTGTTGCCTTTCCGGAAAAACTTGTTAAGTTTCATTTCGATTTAGAGTAGAAAAGGATTTTACAAAACCTTTTCTACTCTGTTTTATTGTTAGACGATTAATTTACTCACTTTGCCAGGAAAAGTGCTATTCCCATTCATTGCCTTCTCCATGAGTAATGAAGCGTATCCCACGTTATCCGAAGAGATCAGTCTGTTGGTGTTGTTCATACTCGTGGGGTGGACCGCGAACCAGGTTATCACACCGATGATTTTGTCCGTTGGCGTAACAAAACGAATTTGCGCCATGTTCTTATCAACGTCGTATTTGTATCTGTAAATTCGATAACGAGGGTATTTGGTGTCATTGTTCGTTTGACTTTGATGTCTCATTGTATTTCAAAATATTATAATCAGGTCAAATATATCAGGAATCAGGTAGATAAGGGGATTAAGCTATGTTTGACTTTTTAAATTAGCCTTCTTTAGAAATCCCGCCATTGCCTAGGTCAGTTTTCCATCCCATCGCAACTAGCAAAATATATTAGCATATTTAGGTTGTGGAATGTTATCAAAGATTTTATCAAAATAAGTCCATGAGGTCAACAAACATACTTATCTCTTTCCTCTTGTGGGTTGCGCAGATATGAAGTCGGGGATCGGTTTATGTTGGCTTCCAGAAGTTCTGCTTCGCCATATTCTATGCGTGCCGGTGTTAAATTGTTGTGTGCTATTATTATGCTCTGAAAAGCATAAAACAAATATATGCATTCCAGCCATTTAGCCAAGATGATATCGCTATTTACGATGACGAAGTTAGAAATTTAAAAAATGTATAGTATTGACGATGACGACGCGCGCTATGTCACTCAGCGGACGTTATGTCAATTCCATATTTTAAGTATTTTCAATTTCGAAGATATATTTTTGTTTTCGAACTTCGTTATCGTATCTAACGATAGCAACTTGGGTAAAGGATATTCAACCATCGCATACGAAATAACTAAGTACAGTGCTTATTTAAATAGCTGTGTTAGTTAAGGGAACTTATTTTCCATTATTATCCAGTTCAACACAAATAATAATAAATTTCGGTGAAGGTGGCCGATTTCATTGAAACCAGGCCCAGCTGCTACGCAGGAGTTATTTTATAGTGCCAAAGTGGGTGCGCAGTACACAAGAGCACTCTCTCTTCCTTTACTCTCATAACCTAGTGGGACGGATAACAGACACGACTGGCGTGAGATCAGGTGCAGGTCCGACTTTTTACATGCCCATCCGACGCATGGATCATCATTTCTTGTCGGACAATCAGGTGATCAGCCTGCATTGTCCTAACCAAACTTGCAAACAACATTTTTTGTTGTTCCAATGCGGGAATCGAACCCACGACCTCCCGAGTCGAGAGCCAATCTCTAAACCACTGGACCACGGAGGCTGGTAAACTAATAATAATATAATGTAAAGTAATAAAACCTTAAGTATCCCAGCTATATACGAGACGTAAGTTTCTTTTACGAATCCTAGAATTGGCAGGTCGAAAAGGAAGTCCAGAAGGAAGCCTCCAGGGGTAGAATGTGTGTGTGTGCCACTCAGTATAACGTTGTTGTCGTTGTAGATTTCGCCGTAACGTTTCTGTAGACGTTTGATAACCTGGAACAGACGTTAAAGAACAATGTTATGTGTTGTTTTAATACAAGAGATGCATAATGTGTGTACTAGCAAATACAAAAAGATCAGAGAGATAAGAAAAGAAGATTGTAAGGGTTTGTCTCAACCAATTTTTAGGCTTCCGGGTATGCCGGGGAAAATTCAGAAAATTGAAAATAGAACTCTGCGCTGATACAATAGATCTGAAAATCGAACACACAAGTGTCGAGTCAAATGTCAATGTCATATATGACACTCGACACTTCGATTTTCAATTCTATTGTATTAGCGCAGGGTTCTGTTTTCAGCGCTCTGAATTTTATCTCCGGCCATCCGGATCATATAGTCTCAGCTTTAGTCCTTTCCATTTTCCTTTCTCCAAAAGTACTACAATTTAACTCACCTCTCTTCTAACACCGATTCCCATCATAGCAGCATCAACGGAGACAAAAACAAATCTTTGTTTCCCATCATACAAAACGAAGGCGCGTGAAAACTGGCGTAAATGAATACCCATGCCACTTTGCTCGAAATTCGCGTAGCCCATCTAAAGGAATTTAAAAATGTTCATGTTAGATCACATTAGTATACTAAATTTAAAAATTTGTGAGGATGAATGGATATTTGTTACTCTTTCACGCAAAAAATACCGAACGGATATTGATGAAATTTGGTATGGTAGTAGTTTAAGCTCCGGATTAACATATATAATAGGCTGCATTTTATCCCGAAAAACTACAGTGTCCCCGTGGGTGTATTTACGTGGGCGGAGCCGCGGGAAAAACCTATTCATTATCTATAGATATGCAAATCTCAAAATCTAGGTACCTACTCGAATAGGTATTATAATAGTTGGTAAAATACGAATATTACAAATAGAAAGCGCGAGCGAGTGATGTTAAATTAAAAAGATTTAGATATTTTCATGTCACAAAATAATTATGTTGTTTTGACAGACGGCGAAGATACTATAATATTTTATCTTAAGATGCCTGGATATACTTCATAATAAAGTACGTAATATTAAATATTACGTACTTTATTACTATTTTAGCCCTCTGTGATAGTTCATACAAACTGTATAGTGTATAGCAAGCAATATATTATCTTGACATAAAATATTAAGTATAGTTTCTTCGTCGTCCCTTAGTAGATATATTGTCTCTCGTCTCGTCTCGATGTTTAACATCTAATATAACTTAATCAATCTACATAATATTTGTTGGCAATAACTTTATTGTAGTAGTAACTTACAGCTTTCTTTTCTCTGCAAGTCTGTAACTATTACAGGATACTAATCCAAAAAATGTGTGTTATTATTAAAAACGGAATACTTACTACTAGGCGTAGGTAGGTATATGCAATATGAAATAAAGATTATATTTTTAATTTAATGAAACTCACGAATCCGACTTCAGCTGGGGGTCCCGTGACGTCAGCGATGCCCACGCCCACTTGCAGAGAGTGGGCCGCGGTGACGCACGCCACCACCGACAACAATAATCGCAGCATCTAAAACAAATGCATATATTTTAATTCTTTTTTATTGTTATAATTTGCTTGTTCAGTTCATTATTCTAAACCTCTAATTTTCAACCGACTTCCAAAACGTCCTGTGTTACGTCAGGAGGAGGTTATCAATTCGTGTGTATGTTTTTTTTTTGTGTGTATGTTACCCGATTACTCTGCCATTTGTGGACCGATTTTCAAAATTATTTTTCTATTGTAAAGAGTTGACTCATGAATTGGTCCCATTGTCACCAAATAGTAGGAGAGCTAGTGAACCCTACGAATAACGGTATGTCTGTAGGGCTAGAAATTTTTATAGTGATGAGTCATAGCATGCTAAGCATGGCAACCATCGCCTGGCGAGCATCAGCCCTGCACGTGATCAACCCCTATACCCTTGAAAGTGTAATATAAATCCAAAAAAAAACTTGCTCCTGTAAGCTGGAAATTTTTATATGATTTTGTTTGTTCATTAAAAAATTTAAAAAAATTGACAGGCGTTTTGAATCAGCACAAGTGCCTTACAGGTGGACCGAAAGGTGTGTACTATATGAATTTAAATAAACTTTATTCTGTAAAGTTGAAAATTATATATGTGTTTCTCTAAACGATTTTAAGAAGGTAGGTACAATGCCAGGCGGTTCTGGCCAGCATAAGTCATTGACAGATGAGGGCAAAGATGCTATGGGAGTGCGAGGAAGAGGCATAACGTGAACTTAGGGGTGCGAATGAGACAGTTTATCCAACGGTAAAATTGGAGGGTCGTATACCTGATTCTGTAGGAAGATTTTAAACGACAAATTTCGTCAGTTGTCCCAACGATTTGTCTACGTGAAGTTGTATTCAACTATCTCATAAAGAATTTCGCTGTTTTATATAGTGAATTATTTTGAAGTTAAAAATTTCAAATATATTTTAATGTTAATTGTGTAGTTATTCAAGTGCATTGTTTGTCAGTTGTGACAACGATTTATTTACGCGAATAGGTTTGATATTTTAACTATATATTAATAGTGATTGTGCAGTTACCCGTGTGTTTTTACATTGACATATTCATATTTAAGTAAATAGTGTGTAAGATGGAATCTGAACACGTTTTTTGTGTGATTTGCAACCAAGATGTTGATGAAAAAACTATAAAATTTACAACAAGTACCTTGGATAAAAGAAAATCAATGTTAAAGATTAGAAAAGAACACAATCTAAAGTTTAAAGACATTTATGTGCCAGAGGAAGTCAATAGTAATACAGGTATCATGTGAAATGTTACAAAAACTTTCTTGCTGTTATGAAAAAATATCGCCAGAACGAACCATCGACTTCATCTAATAATGAACCAGCATCATCAACAGGTATTTTATTACGAAGTTATATATTCTTTATTAGGTTTCATCTATTGAGTACAATCTCTTTTAAATTGGTTACTTTACAGAAACATGTTCACTACTGAATATATATTAATTAGCAATAATTAATTTCAAATTATAAGCAGTTTCATGTTATATTAGAACAATAATAGACTTAATGTGAAAATCTATGATTAATAGAAACAATAAAGAGTAATAATTACTATACAAAAATGATTATTTTTCATAAAAATATCTTAGAAATTTTAACGAATTATTTAACACTCATTTCAATTTATTGCGATATAAATATTTTAGTATTTTAATTTTTTTACAGAAATGTCCGATGTAGAAACAGGGACAATTAGCTCTTCAGTAGTTATTGAGGAGAGCGAAGCCTCAACATCTGGTGAAGCTTCCGTTATCGAAAGTACTCATGAGAAATTATGTGTATTTTGTTCAAACAAATATAAACGAGTTAAAGGTCGGTTTCAAGTTTTGCAATCGTCAGAAAAAGAAAGTTTGTTGCAAACTCTGATGATTTAATTTATAATGTCAGTAATGGACTTATTAAGACCAAAAAACACATAACTTTGGGTATGACAGGAAAATAGTTGATATTATAAATAAATATGGTCATTGTTGCAGTTATCATGTTGTCGAAGAATTAAAAACGGCATCCACAACTACTTCGTTCAAACCCTCAAAAATTTGTCCAGAAGACATTTGCAAAAGAAATGACAGGCACACTGGAGTAGCCTTCGATAATTTTGATAGATATGTCGATAGTGCAACTGGTAAAGATACTTTACACGATACGGTGGGTATTATATACCAAACAATTATCGAGAATGATGAAAGTATAGAGGATACTTCCCAACAAATTGAAAATCGTTCTGAAAATAATGAAACCCCAGAAGAGTCATTTCGTCAACTTTCAAATCTACAATAAAAAAAAAGAAAGCGAGCTTTTGATGTTATTATCTCTGATATACTGCCCTACTCCAAAAAACCCAAAATGATTGATCAGTTATTGCCATTATCAGACAATTTGAGAAGAGAAATACTACCAACTTCGTTGGAACTAATTTATAAACAAAACTTTTTGTTGATGCTTTGTCATAGTTTACAAATTCAAAACTCGCCAATGTGGGTTGGGTTTCATCATAATTTAAATAAAGATTTACACAGCAACAAAGAGATAATTTGTTATTTGACACCAATCAATGAATCACCCACAAATC
Source organism: Phengaris alcon alcon (assembly GCA_037179445.1). NCBI lineage: Eukaryota > Metazoa > Arthropoda > Insecta > Lepidoptera > Lycaenidae > Phengaris > Phengaris alcon. The sequence goes on along the minus strand of JAYRCH010000613.1, from coordinate 305,123 downwards.
CATCCGTTGTAGTAGAAACGATGAAACAAAGCCAAAATATTGCTGCCGAAATTGAACAACCTTGCATAAATGTCACATATGACTTGGCTATTGCAAAAATTGCCATGCAAGTACAGTCCAGTTCATTTAGGACCGTTTCACATCATACTGGCATTGTTCAGAGCCATTGGAAAATTTATTGATGACTGTGGATTAATGAACATCGCTGTTGAAAGCGAGATAATTGCGAATGGTTCTGTTGATGGATTTCTGACGGGAAAACACTTTAACCGATGTAAGCGACTGCATCCATTAATGGCACTAGGATTAGAAATTTTGTGTTTTCAATCATTCGTTGAAAAAGAAAATATTATATTAGATGAAAATGTAAATAATAATCTATTAACATTTATTAATAATATTGAATCGTTTGCCAATATAATAGAAGATGAGAAAATATCGACATTGATGACTCAATATCAGTCATACAAAGATGAATGTAGAGCTGGAACGTTTGGAAAAACACCGCAATTTTACACAGTATACATAGATCTCGTTCATTACTATCAATTACTAAGTCGGAGTATAAGGACTGGCAACTTTGCTTTATATAAATATATTTTATCAAAAATAGCAAATATATTCTTTGTTACCAATCAACCTAATTATTCGCGATGGTTGGTAAAATATCATAACAATTTGTTAAAAGTAGGGATTACACATCCATCTATCGCGAAATCCATGGAAGAAGGATACCTTGGGATCAAACGCACACACAAATCTTTTTCCAGACAACCAATAGATTTGGTCCTTGAGCAAACCATCAATGCTGATGCAGGAAAAAGATTAACCGGCGTCATTCAGTTTACCAATTCTATTTCTGCTCGGCAGCGATGGGCTAGAAGTTACGATATAAGAACAACAATAATATCTTATACAGTGGACGTGACAGGTTTACAAAAAAAAAATGTAATGTGTCAGCGGACCTAGAAGAATATGCGATTAAAAGGAATTCTGCAGAATTATGTAAATTTATTAAAACTAAAAAAAAATTAAAATTCATTCCAATTAAATTTAGACGATAATTGTCTTTATAATATTGGTAATGGTACAGTAGCTTCGAGCGCAGTAGAAGAGTACTTATTACATTTTTTCAAGAACGGTGAAAATTTAAAAAAAACCTTATTTCTGAATGCTCAACAAACGGAGGGAGATTCGAAGAAAAAAATTCGCAGGTGAAAATAATGAATTTTGCATCAGAAAAAAAAAGAAAAAGATGAAAGTTGGTAATAAAGTTCATGAAATCCGTGTCCAGCGTGATTTATTTGGTCGCCTATTAGCTCTATCGATGCAATATAATATCGATGTAGAGAAAACTTTATCATACCCCATTACCATCGTTCCGATGTCACTTTGTCATGAAGATGAAACTATTCATAAAACTGCGAAGTCAGCTATGATTGAAGCTTTGCAAGCGAATACCCCAGATGACGATATACCAGAACGGTTCGATGCTGTGATTTTTGATGGCTTTTATTTACTCCATACGATAAAAACATTCCAAAAACATTTGGTAATATTTCAAAAATAATAATGTCAATTTTAACGGCAACACGTGCTCCACGAGTTGATATAATTTTCGATCATACTTCTCGCCGTCTATCAAAGATTATGAACGAAGCCAACGCCACGAAGTACGTAATATACAGTATTTGATTACTGGTCCGGAACAAGTCAGACCAGTCGATTTTATTAAAGAACTCCGTAACATAGAATTCAAAGAAGCTTTTGTAGAATTTCTAATTACACACTGGAGCACAAATGAAATGGCTGAATTTATTGGAAATACCATCATCAATTTAAATTACAAAGAATGTCATGTTTATAGTGTTCATGACAACTGTGTGATTTCCAATATTAATGATAATTTATCGTGCCAGCATCACGAAGAAGCTGATACAAAAATCATATATCATATATGCCAAATGGATAACAATATATCAAATGTTTTAATAAAAGCGTCTGACACTAGCATTTTAATAATCATGCTTGGAAACATGGATCACCTCTGTAATAATAATTTGAAAATCTATATGGGATATGGCAAAATGAATCTAAAGAAATGGATTAATGTTTCACAATTACACATGAAATTAGGACCTCTTTTATGCCGAAGTTTACCTGGTTTTCACGCATTAACCGAATGTGATTTTAATCCATGTTTAGTAAGAAGAGAAAAAAAGCAACCGTACCGATTATTACAAAAAAATATTGAATTTCAGAAGGCATTTGCAGCATTAGGAAATGCTGAAACAATAGTGAGTGAACATGAAATATTTCGGATACTTGAAAAGTTTGTCTGTAAAATGTACGGAATGAAATCGGGAAATTTAAATGAAGCAAGATATGAGAAGTTTCTCGCCACATATAAAACAAGTGGTACTGATGTATTTATGAAGAAACTAATTAGTTATGACTCCTCCAATTTGCCTCCATGCCAACGGGAACTGCAACAACAATTATTGCGATCTTCATATATTACAAATGTTTGGCGAAATAGTCATTTAAAAGTACCAACAGTTCTCAAACCTGAAGATAACGGTTGGAACTTCATCGATGGAAGCTATGTTTTTAATTGGTTTGAGGGGGATACAGTTCCTTCTTCTATCTACGAAATATTATTGCAACAGCCTACTGACACTGCTGAGAATGAGACAAGTGAAACTGAAGAACACATTAACGGTACTACACAACGTTTTTAATTCATAATAACACACAAAATTCTATGTAATTGAGCTTAAAATCCGAGATGTAATGTTATTATTAATGTATACGAATTTTGTTGCTTTTTAGATGATGAAATCAGCCATGAAGGATCATATGATGATGAAGAAAGTGATAGTGACATACCAGATGATGACGAATATTAATGTAAAAACTTGTATATTTTATCGTAATTAATAAAATCAATTTTACCCATAATTTAATTTTTCCATAATGTAATTTGCATGGATGACATGAGTTTTCACGTTATGCCTCTTCCTCGCACCCCCATAGCATCTTATCAATTACTTATGCTGGCCAGAACCGCCTGGCATTGTACCTACATTCTTAAAATCGTTTAGAGAAACACATATATAAATTTCAACTTGACAGAATAAAGTTTATTTAAATTCATATAGTACACACCTTTCGGTCCACCTGTTAGGCACTTGTGCTGATTCAAAACGCCTGTCAATATTTTTTTAACTTTTTAATGAACAAACAAAATCATATAAAAATTTCAAGCTTACAGGAGAAAGTTTTTTTTTTTGGATTTTATTACACTTTCAAGGGTATAGGGGTTGATCACGTGCAGGGCTGATGCTCGCCAGGCGATGGTTGCCGTACTTAGCATGCTATGACTCATCACTATAAAAATTTCTAGCCCTACAGACATACCGTTATTCGTAGGGTTCACTAGCTCTTGGACTAAAATGGTAGACCTGGTAATGGGATCCATGAGGAATCGAGGAAACTCTTATTAGAAAAGTTAATTATCGTTAAATTTTCTAACACATTTTTAATTTCCTCGCAACTTTTTCTGTCAACACGACACCACAAAAAAGATTTATGAAAATTGGTCTAGCAGTTCATGCAATGAATGACCAAGAGAAAAGGGTTTCTTTTTTAAATATAGAAAATGATCACTAACTATGAACTAATCTGAGACACGGCGCCGACCGATTCAAATCACAACCGAACAAAGCGCGGTTTCCCAAGCTTACTACTAGTTAATAATATTATAATGTCACTGAAAAGAAAAAAAAATTTAAAAAAATATAGAAACCGACTTCCAAAGTAAAAGCAATAACATTCTAATAATCACTAAAAAGTATGAAATAGTTATTATTCTCGAAATAGTTCATTCACCTTTTAAATTTTGTTAAAATGTTACTATTTTTTCTTATTTTTGAAGTCGGTACCAGCCCAAATAATTGTGTAAATCCTTTGATAAAAAAATCATTAATTTTAACACAACTAAATACATACAAATAATATTTTAAAGAACTCACGTTCAAATTGGCCGGTTCAACCGACTTCAAAAATAAGAAGATGGAGTAGGAAAATAGTAACATTTTAGCAGAATTTAAAATGTGAACTATTTCGACAATAAGAATTATCTAAGTCTAATTATCTAATCATATAACATGAAAAATTGGATACACTGGATACAGACAACATTGACATTTTTTGGTGGTAACCATTTCCAAAAGTAATTGCTTGCACGTCTGTATATCAGTGGGATGACGAATGTTCTGCAAAACTAGTTGTTGATCTTCGGTTTAGTTTATTGATTCTTCTCTAAAGGTCAACTTTGATTTAGCCATCTATATTCTCCACCTCATCATCACACCTGAAGAGTCATCTTCTAATAGACAAAGTATTGTAGGAAACGCACAGCTATCCAAATGTGACTCTAATTAATAATTCATTAATCGCGGTTCGAATTTTAATTGCGATATAGCAGTGTTAGACTAATATTTAGATTTTTAGGATAATGGTGAATATTTAATTTGAGTTCTGTTTTAGTTAATCTACACACACCATTGCCTATATTGTGTAACTTTCTATTTAAATATATTTGACCTCTTTGGCCCTTCTAAAATGGTTTTTTGTTGTTGTTGAAAATTCTATAAATATTCTCAATGCTTTTAAGTAATTTTCTACAGAATAAATTATACATTAATATTATCAGCTAACGGCGTTCATTATTATGAATGTGGTGTTGAGACACCAGCGTTTAGCTTAGTAGAGTAAATTAGTATTGACCTAGAATTCACATACTTGTTTAAAATAATATCCTACCCCAGGAAGATTATTAGAAACTGCGCCTGTTGCATATACATTTGAGTTCGTGGTATCATTAGAATTTTCCACAAAATGTAACCTAATTATCTAACCAAACGCAACAGTGCCGAAAACATCCAAGTGCCTCCGGTCAATGTCAAAAGATTACGTCATCAGAACAGGCTAAAATATTATAATATAATATGTTGTAAGTAGTCACATGTTTCATAACAAGAATAAAAACGGCCAAGTGCGAGTCGAACTCGCGCACGAAGGGTTCCGTACCATTATACCAAGTTATTTTTGTATGTGTTGTATTTAAGTTTTCCAAGTAAGTTAAATGTTACAAGTTAGGCATCTATAACTCCTGAATTAAGAAAGTCGTCTAAGCCGTTATAGTTCTCTTTCAAAGTTCATCACATGGACGACCATCATGATTTTTTTTCAGATTTTTCGAACCAGCTGTTTTGCTTTAAGAGGAAGTGGGGTTATTTTGACAAAACAAATGCGCTTTAAAGTATAAATATCTCTTAAACTTTAAAGGGATACCTAAATCGTCACAGTCACCTCTAACCTATCTAATGATACCCCACACTGAGGGATAGACGCGTGAAGAAAAAACATTCCCACGTTACGTGTAGGGTAAAAAAGGAATTAATAATAAAAATTAAATAATAATAATTAGTAATAATTATATTATTATTATTATTATTATTATTATTTATTTTTTATTAATTTTATTTTATTAATTAATTTGTATTAGGTACCTAATACTACCCAAAAAAATATATTTTTCGTGATTTTATTTTAGCACTTTGTCGGCGCGGCGTGGTAAATACACATAATACATATCCATGCAAAGTTTCATCTTTCCAGCACTAACCGTTTTAATGGTAAGCAATAAGCCGAAGACGGACGGGCATAACGAAACGACGGACAAGACGTGTCCCGGAACCCTTATAGTTTACGGAACCCTAAAAAGATAGGGATTTCTAGTTATTTTTGATAAACTGCAATACATATTCGCCGTGTAAGTATGTAACACATTTTCCGATATATATCAGAGATCCTTAAGTGTTTGTCTATCGATAACTTCGTGGCAGCTTACTAGATGACGCATGTTTTGTGAATTGTTATGTACGATGTGATACCAATCAAGGATATGATTTACACAAACCAACTAACGACAAAGTACAAACACTCAATACATAAAAAGCTATGGTCTGACTGCTATGTCCATATGACATAGCAGTCAGACCATAGCTCTAATTCTCAGAATAATCTCACCTAAGTACCTAGTTTCAACAATATAAGAAAATGAAGAATTGAAATAAGAGTTTAAACGCTCTATATATCATCGATAGAAGAGGAAATAGTCTGAAGACTTAGGGCCTTTAGTCAAGAAGCATTAGATAATTTCGACGGCAAATTTTTAAATCACAAATGTATGGGGTTTGACATATTAAGTCATCACTAAATGACATGTCGGTTGCGATGCCATAAGTCAAATCCCCTAAATTTTGTTTTCGAGCTTCGCCGTCGTAATTATCTAATGCATCTCGACTAAAGTATAGTTTAATTTTATAGTAAAAATAATATGTATGTTAGTATGTAAGGTATTTATAATAATATGAGCCTATGCCGCCCGAAATAAACGTTATTTAATTTAAAGACCTATACTTATAGAAGTCTGAACATGGGGGGAGCTGGTACACATTGAGCCGCGGAACTTTTTATAACACTGGGCACACTCAAACGTGCGCTTTGATAACGCCAGCACTAAAAACTAGATCTAGCGGAAACTACGTCTCAGACGATAAGTACAAGTGATTTGTGATTCAGTGCGCGATGTCCGGCGACATTGACCGTGGATTCTTCCGCGTGGCGTGATCTGCTTAGAACTACGGTTGAAACTCTCACGTACTAGCGTTGCCGTATAACCGATTCGACGTATTTACCGTATTTAAAAAATTCAATTAGAATACAAAACTCATTGCGGCACAGCAGCTATGAGTAGATAGCTAGATACTTATATGACAATAATTATTCCTTATCCTGAACATAATTAACGCTACACCACAATTACTAAAAGATTTATATTTCTTTTTCTAACTCTAACGTCCGTCCGGACGCCGCGCTGACGTCCCTAATGCTGGGGTCCTGGTCTGTCCTTTAATGTTTTTTTAAACATTTAGTCTGCAGGTATCAGGTTTTCTCTCAATATTTTCTTTTTCTACATCGTTTTGTACTATTTCAATGGCAGCAAATTTATCCACTACTCTCTAGGGCAAGTGTAATTGAAAACACAGCAATTAATCCTCCTTTGTTTATAGTGTCTGTACCTACGTGTTTATTATTCAGTGTAAAGGCCAAGTAACGGTTTTTGTTGCATTTCGTAAACGCGAGGGGTACCTACATTAGAAATGGATTTTGTAAAGAAATAAATGACCAGGTGCGCCCCAGGTATCCACTCCCTGCAGGTGTGCGAGATCTCGCGTGTTCTTGGGATTATTTACTATTCTTATTCTTACAATAATGTAATTAGATTTCATTGCATTGGATTTGAAATGAATTGAATCTTCGTCTCTTTAAGACAATTTTCTTCGTTGGTTGTCTATTTTTAGCGGTATATTACAGTGGTCTGCAAAAATTTTTTAAAAGTCAGGAGCAAGAACTTTGTTCTGTGATTTTAATGTACTTTAGTGTGCTGAATCCAAAACTGTTTACATAATGATTCTATCACGTCTAGTTTTTTAGCTTTTCTTATTTAAATTTTACGAAATTATTAGCCAAAAATATTTGACTTATATTATATTACTTATAATCTTAGATGAAGAGCTCCGTGGCCTAGTGGGTAGCCGTTTGATTCGTTTGGTTCGATTCTCAGGTTGTGGTGTGTACCAATGAGACTTTTTCAGATCTCAAGTACGAATACGGACACTCGAACGGTGAAGGAAAGGAAAGCATCGTGAAGAAACCCGCATATGGTTGGCCCCAGACGTATTGACCAGTCATTCCTCTGGACCAGGCTGACTGTGTTGTGAAAATGCCGTGTGTGCTTGGGCAATCATACGACATTTTAAAACCAACTGTCCCAGCACTATAGTATTTCAAGAGTGGTAACTTCGCTTGGAGAATACTGTATAAATCGTCCAATAACGGATGCAAAGGCCAAGTTTAAGTTTAATCTTAGATGAATTAAAATACTAATGTGTACACGTGTAGTTTTATATTATGTTGTTACGAGACTGATTTTGTAGCAAAAATCAGCTAACATTTATGTGGACCACCAGGTGCTATATCTTTGTACCATGTTTGCAGTGCCTCTTACCATGCTCAACATACACGGTACCAATGTTTACTGGGAAAAAATCTAATTGCTAATTAATGCAAGAAATGTCCTAACAATGCGACAAATGTATCTTATAGCAGCAAAACTAGACGTGCAAGATAAATTCTGTTTGCATATTTGGATTTAGCTTGTCAATATGTATAAATTCCACACATATATTGTTTTGCTTCAATTTTGATGCCTACCAGTGTAATGAAACGGACGTTACAGCTAGTTACAAGTAGCTACTTATATTATATTATATACTATGAATATAAAAACAGAGAGATAACATAGCGGGGGTCTTTAAACTTTTGGATAGTATAATACTGCGATTGCATGCGATTTCACAAATGCACTTTCAAGTTTCATCAGCTAATAATTACTTTCTACAGTCTATATTCTATAATATTGAAGCTGGGTGTTTCGCTAACTTCTTTAATCTATTTTATCTACTTATTGAGTTAGCTAGCATCATATAGGTACTTGTCTTTTTATTTTAGATCTTAATGTAGATTCCGTGTCTGCTTTTTAGAGCTCCGGACCTAACGGGTAAAAACGAGACCCTATTACTGAGTATCCGCTGTCCGTGCGTCCGTCCGTCTTTCCGTCTGTCTGTCACCAGGCTGTAATCATAGGAACCGTGATAGCTATACACTAGACCAGGGGTCTCCAAACTTTCCAGCCTTAGGGCCATACTGATTACTCCAGTAAGTTCCGAGGGCCAAAACCATATTATCATTGTTGCCGGTGGTAAAAAGTGAAATAGTCCACTGATGAAAAAAAAAGTCCGAAAAAGTACGCAACGTTTAAAAAAGGCTGAAAATCGGACTAAAGTCCGCAAAACGGCAACACTGCATATTATTAATTTTCCTGTCATTATCTGTAATTTCTAGATTAGTCGTAGAGTACGAGCCATGAGGAGTAACGTGACACGACATCTGGTGGACACAAGCGGAAATAGGTAGTACCTTCTATCGCTAACAGATGGCGCTAATAGCACGTACAGAATAATCTTGTTGGTTCGAGAAAGTTCTGGTGTCTTCCACCCAATTCTAGATGGCAGTAATTGGAATATATAAGAAGGCTAGTGGCGCAACCACAAGTCAGTTCCTATGACACTGTTGTGTAATAAAATAGTGCGTACCTCCTTAAAACGTGTTTGTGCGTGTTTAAGTTTAAGACATCTCTGTAACAGTATTTTGATTTGAATTGTTGCTTTTGTGTGTGATTTAGTAGTATGGAAAAGAAGCGAAAAATTGATAGTGAATGCAGAAAATTCAAAGATGATCAGTGGAACATTCAGTATTTCGTAATTAAGTCAAGGCGCTATGTTTGATTTGCAATGAAAGCATAGCCGTTCTCAAGGAATATAACATTAAACGTCATTATGAAACAAAAAAATTTAAAATTACTTAAAATATACAGGAAGTTTGCGGACAGAAAAATTCGAAGCTATGAAGCGCGGATTGAAATCGCAGCAATCTTCATTAACAAAACTCAAAACTGAACAAGAGGCTGCTACTCGTGCCAGCTTTCGTGTGGCTCTTGAAATTCCAAAACGTGGAAAACCATTCACCGATGGAGAAATGATCAAAGAATGCATAATTGCAGTAGCCGAAGAAATGTGCCCTGAAAAGGTAAATTTATTAAAAACTGTCAGTATGTCAGCAAACACTGTGGCTCGAAGGGTAGAAAACATCGCTGAAAATATATCCTCTCAACTGTTCGACAAAAATGGACATGTTGAGTGGTTTTCTTTGGCCTTGGATGAGTCAACGGATGTGTCAGATACTGCTCAGGTGTTGATTTATATTCGAGGAATAGATAAAAGCTATGAAGTGCATGAAGAACTTCTTGATATGTATAGTATTCACGGCACAACTACTGGTACAGATATTTTTAAATATCTGTATAGTAGTATATAAATGTATATAAATGTAAGTATATAAATGGCCATTAATCAAAAGAGCCTTCGATGGAAAAACTTGAAATGTATTACAACTGATGGAGGCAAAAATATGAGTGGGAAAGATAAAGGAGTGGTCGCTCTTGTGTCAAAGGCTGTAGAAAATGACGGTGGTTCAAAACCATTAGTCTTACATTGTATCATTCATCCAACAGTCTTTGTGCGGAAAATGTTTGGATATGTCTGAAGTTCTGAAACCAGTCATATCAACTGTTAATTTTATCAGATCTTTTGGACTGAATCACCGACAATTCCGACAATTTATTGAAGAGATTGGAGAAAATGACTTACCTTATCATACTGCCGTACGTTGGCTTAGTTGTGGGAAAGTCCTTCAGCGCTTTTTTGAACTTCGAGCAGTGATCGAATTTTTTTTGAATGAAAAGCATCGCCCTCTTACTGAATTACAAAACAACGCATGGCTGTGGAAGTTAGCATTCTATGTTGATTTGACAAAACATGTGAACGAACTGAATTTGAGATTGCAAAGAGAAAACCAGCATCTTCTTGATTTATACCAGGGGGGTGTCACTACGCCGTTCCGCCGCCGAGCTACAAGTACATACCGAGACTCCCCAACGTTGGGGCGATTCAATGGTTGCCACTTGTCACGCACTGACCGCCCGTGGCGCACGCGCGCGCCTCTTACGCAGTACGACTCACTTTACCTCGCAAACGCGTTTAATATTTTAATTGGCAAAAATATGTATCCAAAAAAATACTGCATTGCAGCCGATTGTCGGAACAATGAAAAAAATAGCAATTGTCAGTTTTTCTCGGTTCCGGCAAGTGAGAAAGACAGCGAAAGGTACGATAATCATTACTCATTTATATCTACTGTCATGGTACCTAAATCTATAACAATAATTATTAAATATACACACAAAACTTTTATATTATATGCTTATTTAAAATAGGTGGTAGGTAGCTGCATATACATACATATAATCCATACCTACATCAAAAGAAAATCACGTGTCGTGTCTGTGTAAACTGATTTATATGTTCGGTATTCATTTACCTACTAGGTAGGTATAACAGTTTCCGCATGTATACCTTGCGTGGTATTTATGTTCGGTCGGTATGTTGTATGTTATCTATATAATATGTATTATATCATTATTATATATATCGTCGTCTAGTACCCATAGTACAAGCTTTGCTTAGTTTGGGCACAGAATATATTATAATAGTACAAGTTTGGGCAGGTTTGGGACTAGATTGAGCTGTGTAAGATATCCTGTAATATTTATTTACTTGTTTATTTTATTCAAGTGCTGATATAATATTATTAGATTACAGGTATAAGATGCGTAGGTAGTAAATACCTAAATTTCGTAACTCGTATGTCACATAATATGAACTACATTTTTTAAGTTTGTGACATAAACGACAAAAATGCAACACAAGTAGTATTGTAGATGCTTAACTAGTGCCACGCCGCGCGTCAACGCATATTATGTCGCCGCGCGACGCGTCCCGCAACAGCAAGTTAAAGCCGCCAACATAGTCCAAGAGCCGTGCGACAACGAACGTAGCACAGTAACATGATACTCAATTACACCAGTTGAATAATTTGTTCACTATAGTGTTATGAAATTTACCTGTTTAGATTAACAATAAAATAAGCGAAAAAATATCTATAAAATACTCTGTCTTAACAACAATTTAAAGTTTGTTTTTCAGTTTTGTATCATAATTAAATTAATATAAATAAACTAAACAATTATATTTTTTGGAGTAAGTTAGTGAAATATTATTATCTTTGTTAGATGTCACAAACATTTATTAAAATAAATAAATATGTAGTCAAATCGTCAGGATTGAATGTATACCGCATAGTAAAAATATTCTACATAATATGTATTTGTCTCGCGAATATTTTAATACAATAATTAAATAACGGGTAATTTTACAATAACCTATCTACTTCGTCCCACAGTAAGCTCGTGTTATGGGTACTAGACGACGATGTACAGGCCCAAGGACAAAAGGGGACAAAAGTTTTATGCCCTTATCTATGCTAGTATTTTACCGGCTACTTACCCCCAAACTGTTATTTTGCAGCAAGTTAGTATACCTACTTAGTAACAAATTACACCAGTAATAATATAATAACAGAATATGAAAAAATTGTATTAGTTTACTGGATTACTTTTTTTACTTATTCCAGGCGCCGGAAATGGTTGACATTACTTGGCAGAGAAGACCTCTTGCAAAAAAATGTAAAGAAAGGCTGTTATCTAGTTTGTTGTGCACATATTGATCCGTCTGCAATAAAAATAAAGAAATGCCTCGACAAAACCTCTGTTCCAACATTGCTTTTACCCGATCAACCTCAGCATTCACAGCAAGGACCATCATGTTCTAAATCACAGCCAATAGTTGTGCAATTCAAAGAGACTCAGATTTTATTGTCAAAAAGTATGGAAGGAAATATGTCGTGTTCAGCAATCCCATCCAATTCCGAAGAAATCAAAAACAAAGGCGAAGTGATTGTAACAAAGAAAAAAAGGGTTAAAAAAAATACTCTGACTCAAACGAATTTACAGGAATTATCCACTCAGCAAACACAGACATCAAAATTACTTACTGAAGGAACACCACGGAAACGAAAACTTTTAGATGAATTAAAGGGTTATAAAGTCAAACAAAGAAGGTTAAGTCATGAAATCATAAAAATTAAGCAAGAATTAGAAGGAAAAAATAAATCTGTTACGTGTAATGATCCTGAAGACGAAATTGCCAGAAGATTCCAAAAATTGATAGAATGGCAAAATAAAATAAAGAACAAATACAAAGGAAATCGGTACGATGCAGAGTACAAATTATTTGCACTCAATTTGCACTACACAAGTCCACATGCCTACAGATGCTTACAGACTGTACTAAAATTGCCCTCTAAAAGCACGTTGAGCAGATTCAAAATTGATATCCCTCCAAAATTAGACAAACGAGCTCTGCCTTGGCATTGAAAATGAAATCGCTTCCGGATGCAGCGAAATACTGTACGATTTGCATTGATGAGATGACTCTGAAACGCAACTTGTACTACAATATAAAATCAGATGAAGTTATTGGATTTCATCATGTCAATGGGAAGATAACATCCGATATTGCCAGCAATGCATTCGTCATTATGCTTCAAGGCATATACTTTAAATGGAAACAACCAATCGCATATGGATTGCTGGCAACTGCGAAGCATTATGATGAAATTGATATATTGATGAATGAAGCTATTTCAAAACTTTATACTATAGGGATTATGGTCAAAGCGATAATTTCTGACCAAGGATCCAACTTTGATAAATACGCGAAAGAAATAAAGAAAGTGTCAATTGAAAAACTGTATTTTACGTATGATAACACCAATATTTATTACGTGTTTGATGTTCCTCACATGGTAAAATGCATCCGGAACAATCTATTAACGAGCGATTTTATTCTTAATGGGAAAACAATTTCATGGAAATATATCGAGCAACTGTATAAAGATCAAAAAGACAGAAATTTACGGCTTATACCGAAAATCACTGATGCTCACATCCATCCCAACAATTTTCAGAAAATGAGAGTAAAGTTAGCTGTACAAGTATTAAGCCGTACTGTCTCAGCGGCACTTCATACTTATATTGATCTGGGGAAAATGTCAGAGGCAGCCAGGCCAACTGCAGAGTTCATAGAGTCAATGAATAATTTATTTGACGTACTCAATTCGAGTAAAATAAAATCAAATAACAAGTTCCAGACAGCTTTCAGGCTAAGTAAAGATCAAAAAACCACACTAGACAATGCTAAGGAAATGTTCGCTAACATTAAGGCCATAAACAAGAATTCCGGAAAGAATAATACAGGACATTTTAAAACTTTATGTAATTTTCAAATATCTATCCAATCGATTACAATGTTGTATGAAGATCTACAAAAAGATGGGTTTAAATATTTACTAACTCGTAGATTAAATCAAGATAATCTAGAAAATTTCTTTGGCTCTATTCGCCAACAAGGCGGATCCTGTACTGAACCGACACCAATCCAATTTCGACGAGCGTTTTCGAAGTTATTTTTATGTAACATGATAAAAAACGCACCAAATACAAATTGTGAAATGGATATGTGTGATATATTACTCAAGGTTGAAGATATGATGAAAATTAAATTCACAGGTGACGATTTACCACGACAAACATCAGTGATCTGTTTGAGAGGCGAAACAGATTATCGCATAGACTTGCCAGATGAAAACACATTAACCTACGTATCTGGGTATCTTTTTTACAAATGTTGTAATAAACACAATTGCCCTGCCATAGAAGAAATGTCAAGGTCAGTCCCAGGCTTAGACGAGACCAATTTATTTACTAAATATAAAGCGTTCAACAGGCAATCCAGTTTTTATGGCAGCTTGAAAATGCCACCTAAACAGCTTATAGAGTATATACAAAATTTAGAAACCACCTTCACAGAAAATTTTGAAAAAAATATTGGAAATAATCCAGGCAACAAACTTATAGAACTTTTTAAAGATATACCTCCACAAACACCATGTGCATGTTTCCCAGTTGAATATTTGTTAAAATTGTTTTGTAGATTTCGCATATTTGCAACGATTAAATATAATAATCGTCAATTTAAAGATGGTAAAAAACAAATAAAAAAATATTTAAAAGTTAGTCACATAATTTTGTAATTTATATATAAATATTAGACTAATAAAAATTAATCAGTTCATAATATATTGTTTTTGTTTCTGTTGCGTACCTAATAACTGTTTGCTAGCTCCTAGACTATAACACCTACCACCCATTCAGAAGTAACTGTAACATGTTACTATTTCTCGCACGAGATGTACCTACATATTACCTGTCTCTTTCTGTGCACTGCTGTGAGGAAGTGACGGGTGACGACTGACGTCTCGCAACGAGAGTCGCTAAGCATAGTTGCGGCTTGCGCTGGACTAGACTGGTACCTAGCTTATTCTTACATAATATTCGACCCCGCGCCATAGAATAAATAAAAGTGCAACCGCTAAGTAAATATTATAAACGGCATAAATCTGATAGTATAATCTAAGATATTTAATTAAAGTATTGACAAGTGACAACCCTATTTTCGGAATATCTGACAAGGTGTGGAATAATGTCGACCTTCGCGCGGCGCCAGAGAGCTCAATTTCGGCTGCTCGCGTGCGGTCCGTTTGTTAATAATAATTATATAGGCACATAAAAAGGCGGCATTTGTGAAGATCAAAACAGAGAGACTTCTGTACCTTGTACTATTATCTATTCTGTGTTTATACACTAATATCAAACCATTCCGGAAGAAATTGATACTGTTTCAATCACAACTACGAAGTAAATGTTTTTCACATTTTAAAACATGTGAAATATTCAGCCACACCACTGAGACTGAGTTTCCTATCGATTTTGCAATCGAAACTTGGAGTGCTTTGAAAATAAATTTTGATACTCGTTTCTCGGACTTTGATGCCATTGTGAATCAAATTAAGATTTTTCAGAATCCTTTTGATACTGACATTGAAACCCTAGCTCCGGAACTTTAAATAGAAATGATTGATCTACAGTGCAGTGATATAATTAAGAACAAATATCAAAACTCATCTTTGTTGGAATTTTATAAGGGTCTTCCACTGACACAATTTGATAATTTGCATAAATTTGCTCGTGGGCTGTTTTCTGTTTTTGGTACTACTTATTTGTGTGAGAAGACCTTCTGAAGTCTGAAGTGTGATGATGAAAAATGAAGTACACAAAAAATGTTTACAGATCTAAATTAACTGATGAGCATCTTAAATCTCTTTTAATAATTGGTACAAGTAAAATTAGTCCACAACTACAAAATATTGTCAGTGGAAAATCTCAATTACATAAATCTCATTTGTATTTCATATGTCATTATGCTTGTTATAAGTTATGTTTTTATTTAAAATGTATAAAATGTTAGTTGGATTCATTTCAATAATATGTTATTATATACTGAAGTTAAATTTTCTGCATATTATACATGTCTTTACTCATTACAATTCTGTGTTTCTTTATCCAACTTATCACAAAAACAATAACAATAAGCCTACAACAATGTTATGAGTAGTTAGCCCATGACCATATCAACGTAAATGTCATATTAATAATTATTCAACATAAAATTAGAATACTTCAGTAAACTAAATTTAATTTGCTATAAAAAATATGTTCTCTAAAAGGAGTTTTCAAGTATGCTAGCTCTCCGCGGGCCGGACAAAATCTGTCCGCGGGCCGGATGTGGCCCTCGGGCCGTAGTTTGGAGACCCCTGCACTAGACAGTTGAAATTATCACAGATAATGTATTTCTGATGCCGCTATATTAGCAAATACTAGAAACAGAATAAAATAAATATTTAGGTGGGGCGCCCATACAACAAATGTTTAACCAATAAACCATAAAATATGTTTTTTTGCCGTTTTGCATGGAACCCTTCGTGCGCGTCTTTTAATAAATGCCTTTTTAGTTACCAGTTAATTATCTAAGTGTGCCGATTACTGTATCAATCATTATTATTAGAAGATCGAATTCATAAAATCACGTTATGAAATAAACCCTGACCTTCCAAACAATTATGTTACTTATGCGATATTGAAGCGCGTTTCGTAAAAAACTTGTAGAGATAAGATACAATCTCGGACCTATGCATGTATGAAGTATTGTGTAAATTTGCATGTGCCAGTTATAAGCAAAAAATTAGAATGAGTATTATTATATTTTATCGAATATCATGCGGATCAAAATAAGTTGATTCTTAAAAACATTTAAGATTTTATTTCAAAGTACATAATATGCAATTATAGGGAGGCTATAAGGGAGTAGTACCAAAGGTATTACATACTTACATTTGAGCCTACTTACACTCTAGAACAAGGTCGTTCAAGAAAGACAAAGAAAAGTGTGGATTCGAGCTACAATAACCCCCCTCGCAGGGTTGTAACTTGAATCCACACTCCACGAAAGCCATACGCATGATGCGCATTATTGAAGAATGAAAAATTTAAATAAATAACTTCAATTTTCATAAAAAACTATAACCCGACTACGTAAAGTATATACCAATGTCACCCGGGCTGTTATTACGAATCTAATGACACTTCACTAACCTATTCTTTTACTTTCTCTTCTTTCTTCTTCTTCTTCTTCATTACTTCACCTACATACATAGGTACAATACATAGACTCCCAAAATCAGTACCCTTCCTTTTGGATTCGCCGTAGTTGGGTAAAAATTGCACCTAACATGTAACTTAAATTGTATTATAATCATTATGTTACGAGCAATATAAATATTTTAAATATGGAAACCTGGCCTTCATGCAGGCTCCAAGGCGACCATGACTAGTTGCTTTCGCTGCTGCTTAAAATTCACAAAACTTTAATAAAGTGTTAAGTTGTATGACATGGCTCTTCGATGACTGGAATTTGAAACCTTACAAATGTACCATGACCTCTCGGATCGGTCATAAGTCTTATCTTATAGTCCATAAAACAATAAGTATTCTCATAAGGTATTCTAAATATCCGTAAAATATAAAAATTAGACACAAAGCAAGATAAAAAAAAAGAAAATATAAAAGTTTTTCCTGACCCAAAAGCACGCCTGAAGAACTTTAAACTGACTAAAAGTGGACAGTAATAACACACAGGACTTTTTGCACTATTTCCAGTTTAATAAGTATTTTACATTAATTTTAATATATTACACGACCAGTTTCAACAAAGTCATCATCAGGTGTTTCGACTTTGTCGAAACCGGTCGCGTAATATATTAAAATTAATGTAAAATACTTATTAAAGTGGAAATAGTGCAAGAAATCCTGTGTGTTATTACTGTGAAACATGAATTTCCACCAAGAACCTACAGTACAATCAATAACATATCTAAAAGTGGACATAATTTAGTGTAAAAAGATATTACTATAAAGTTGAATAACCATAATATTATGATGAATGACAACTGGTTAAATAAAACTGTTGGCACTTGACACCACGAAATACAGTAAAACCATATTGCTAATAGCCCTCGGCAATCTTCGTTTCCACTCGACTACGGCGAAGCCAAAAGGAATGGTAATGATTTTGGCAGTCTGTGTACGTATGTTTGTTTTACCGTAGGCCTAAACTACTGATCCGTCTTAATTAATCTTAATTAATAAAGTGTCAATAGATTCGTAATAAGGGCCCGGGTAACATAGGCAGTAGGCTACACAATTTGCGTAGTCGATTTATAGTTTTTAACTTTTTGATTATTTTATGGAAATGACAGACGATGTATGATCAAACGACGATTGCCAAAAGACATTCAGGTCGTGGTCGTACGGTACGAACCTTAAACATAAAATTCTAGAACAAGATAAACCTAAATAACTCGTATTACATCGAAAGTGGTTATTCCAGTTAGAAATCGTTTTGCGACACTATGGAAATCGTGCTCGCTTTTGAAACAATGTCCAGTGTGGCGATGTAACTTATCTCAGCCCTCGGGTCAACAAATAATGTCAGATTGGCAGTAATATGTCCCTCTGACCCCGGTAGCCCTTAGTTCGGGCTTCGGCCTTACCTCGAAAGTAGCCACAAATATTATATTTGCGGAGCCATAAGAATTTGACAAAAAATATATTTTATGTTGTAGGTTTTAGTAGTAGTTCAGTTGTAGGTACCTAATAATGAAGACATACAAATATTTGATTTGTAAACTCTAACTCTGCTTGTTGACGTAGTTAATATTCTTATACACATTATAGTAGTAGTAGTAGTGTAGTCATGTAGGTGTAGGCAGCGCGGCGGTATAAATACCTACGAAATTTATGATTGACTTAATACTTACTACGAGAAAAGCTGTAGGTATGTCTTAAAATGTAGTTGGCAGTGGCGATGGGTCTAATGCTGGTTATCGTGTCGCGCTGACCGCTCGCTGACCGTCAGCGCCGACACCGAAATGTATGAAATGTGCGCGCTGACCGCTACGCGTTATTCGAAAGCGCTTCATAGAATTGCATATATTTCAACCTGTCGGCGCTGACTATCAGCGCGCGGTCAGCGCGACAAAAACCCGCCTAAAGAACTCCATTCTTATCGGCTTCCCTTTCAGATTATCTCATGATAATATCTCCAGCCAAAACTGGTAGATAGAAAACAATATATTATACAAGTCAGGTCGAATAAGCGATAGCGCGATGTAGACTCAAGAGATATCTATGCGATGCAGGTTGCAACTTTGATACAATATTGGAATCACAGATCTCTTTAAAACCCGATATATTCGGAGTTATGGTGTGGGAGATTATAGGAACCTTATCTCTTTAAAAATAAAGTTGAAATTTAAACTTATATTTAATAGCCGGCTGGCCAACTAAAGAACAATATTACTTTTCCGATGACAGTTCGAAGTAATTAAGGGTTATTTTTCTGTGACATTAATCCGCTATTTTGTAGCTTTCACCAACGAGGAGCCGTTATTAGATAATATCACGTGCATCATGAGACGAATGAATTTTTAAAAGTAGATCGGCGGTACCTCAGCCGCGCGTCCTTGGATGTAAAATCATGTTATTACGTTAATAATAATTATTGTTCACCTTATATTATTTTTGAAATTATATTGAGCAGTGAGAAGTGATAAATATAATTCGTGTTAAAGTTTAAACTAATACGTGTTTATGTACTTATAATATGTGAATATTGCATGTGAGACTACTTGTGTTGTGTTTATTGTTGGTGATAAATCGTTTGAATAAATTTATTTTTACGGTAAGCGGAAAGTAAGAAAGGATACGTACCTACTATCAATTGTAATTTGTAGTTATCATAATAATAGACGATCATAATACATAATATAATATATTAGGTCTTTACCTATGAAATTGCCGTTTTGTATGAAAAAAATTAAACGAATTTTTTTCATGTATTTTTTATTTGTATTAATCGAAGTAACACCCATGCAATCAGTGCATCTTTTCCAACGCAGTGGCAGTTTATTGATGCCCTTCTTAAAGAAATCAGCTGGACGGGAGGCAACAAATTCTTCAAAGGCAGTTTGTACTGCCTCTCGGGTATTGAATTTTTTTCCCGCCAAGAAGTTATCCAAATTCTGGACAAAGTAGTAGTCTGTAGACGCAAGGTCTGGTGAGTAGGGCGGATAACGGAGGGCTTCCAACCCCAGTTCTTGCAACTTGGAGACCGTCTGCTGTGCAGTATGAGGTCGCGCGTTGTCGTGCAGGAGCAGCGGAGACGAGCGATTGACCAATGCTGGTTGGAGATGTGCCAGCTTCTCCATCATTTTGTTCAGTTCTTCACAGTACACATCTGCAGTAACGCTCACCCCGTTTGGTAAGAAGCTGTGATGAATCACACCGGCGCTAGACCACCAAACAGTGACCATCACTTTTCTAGGGGTAAGTTTTCGTTTAGGGCATTGTTTAGGATCCAACCAACTTGCTGAGCGCTTGCGATTATCAAACAGAATCCATTTTTCATCGCAGGTAACAATGCGGTTCAAAATTCCGTCATTTGTGTGTCTGTTGAGCAGTGCAAGGCACGTCTCGACGCGTACTTCGCGCTGGCGATCATTGAGTTCGTGGGGCACCCATTTGTCAAGCTTTTTTACCTTGCCAATTTGACGCAAATGGACCAATATTGTTTTGACGCTAACGTCGAAAGCTGCTGCTAATTCAGCCGTAGATTGTGTATCAGCTTCCACAATCGCCTTTAATTCGTCATTGTCGACCAAAGTCTTCGGGCGACCGCGAGGTTCATTTTTCAGGTCGAAATTTCCAGAACGAAAGCGAGCAAACCAATAACAGGTGGTGCGTTGGTTTGTAGTGTTAGCTCCGTAAACGTCGTTGATGTTGCGTGCCGCTTGTGCCGCGTTGCTGCCACGACTCATATTCCATAATTAATCGAATTTTTAACGTATCCATGATGACGGAAAAGATTGAAAAGCGATAAAAATATAACACTAATCAATAAACAAATGACTCCTTTTGAAAATGTTTTTCATGTTTTTAAAATAAAATTAATTTGAAATTAGAATTCTTAGCCAAACAAAAATTATTTTGATTTGAAATGGTCAGTACTGCAGAACGGCAGTTTCATAGGTAAAGACCTATTATTATTATTTAATAGGCGGTAGTACCGTAGAAGTATTTTAATATTATGATTATCTTACAATAGTTAATTAATACACAGAAAAACGTTTTATTATTAAGTACCTATTTTGTATTTTGAAATATAACTAATTGTAGGTTAAACAATATCGTATATATATAACTATAGGAATATGAACCGTAGGTATAACTGTAAGAATAGTTGCCTGAGTATTTACAACTTTATCTCGGTCACGACAGAACTCTACACGCTTGTAACGACCTTACCTTGACCATCATACATAATATGGTACTTAATTTCCTTTCATAAAAACTTGCACAACTCACGTCTAGCGACTAGGGCTTCCCTCTGAAGTAAAACCACCCTTCGCCATTGGTAGTTGGAGCTACATCCTATGACCTATCCTCTTTACATGAGATTCGAGATCTGTTGCGGGCTCGTGTTCAGAAGAATTATGGGCGAAGAAATTCATGAAGAGCTACTATTCGCGAAAACTGTGAAGACGGACTCTAAAGGTGAATCAATATTTAATGTCCTGAGTGATTTTTTTAAAGAAAAATCGATTCCATTTACAAATTCCATTTATTTCGGTGGCAACTGATGGAGCTCCTGCCATGGTCGGGCGATATCGTGGATTTATAGGCCATCTTAAAAGAATCATACCAGAGGTGACTGCAATTCACTGTGTTACCCACCGACAACATCTAGTAGCGAAAAATTTGATTGATAGATTGCACCAATCGCTTCAATTTGTGATTAATGCAGTTAACAAAATTAGAAGTAATGCATTGAATACGCGCTTATTTGCACAATTGTGCGATGAAAATGATGAAAACTTCCAACGATTGCTGTTACATACCGAAGTACACTGGTTGTCGAAAGGTGCATGTTTATCAAGATTTTATTCACTTTTTGACTCAGTTTTAGAATTTGTGGAAACTAAAGATCCTGATAAAAAAAACATAATCAATTTTGAAGCGGGAAACGCGTATTTGACAGATTTGTTCAAAAAATTTAATGACCTCAACTTACAATTACAAGGGGACAGCCTTAATTTAATTAAAACAAAGAGTGTAATTGCAGCTTTTATTGGTAAATTGAAATTTATGAAGGAAAATATTGGTCGGCGCGAATTTTCACAGTTTTCAATCTTATCGTAGGTAGAATGCCTTGATGAAGACATTCAAACATACGTTAAATATTTGATTGCCCTGCATGATGATTTTAAAATCAGATTTGAAGACATTCTGTCGATGGAAATACCACCATGGATTATAAATCCATTTGATGAAACGGAAGTAGAGTACGTAATATTACGAGATGAGCTACTCGAGCTTAGTACTAATGAGGAGCTGAAAGTGACATTTAAAAGAGGGTATCAAAAATTTTGGCTGCAGGCAGAAATACCTGAAAAATATCCTGGACTGTGGGGAATCGCGCAAAAGCTTCTGATAGCGTTTCCCTCGTCATATCTCGTCGAAAAAAGTTTTAGTGCCGTTACACACTTATTAACAAAAAAAAAAGAACAGATTGAATATCACAGAACGGGGAGATTCGTGGTTATTCCTTACAAAACTTGGTCAGAAAATAGTCATTTATCACAATTTTGATGTCATTTTGTACTGGACGAAAATGACGTAAATTATATTTTCATACTCTGGAGGCTACCCCAGATATGATACCATAGATTTTTTCACTTTTATGGCCATTTAAAAAAATCAACCACAAATTATCGAATTGCTGGAGCAGAAATGGCACCATCTTTATAATGAGCTACTAAGGACTACTACTCTAAACTACTTTAAAAAAATCCCTTCTAAGTATTTATTTTACGTTATAATCAGTTTCCCGAAGTTGTATTTATGTCGTAAATATTAGTGCAGAAAATAAAAAAAATGGGTAACAAAAAATACGAAGACCTATAATGCAAAAATATGTAGTGATATATTATTATTTATTAAAAAACAAGGAAGATAAGAAAGGCATGTATTTAAACTTGCGACAAAACAATCAAATTTTGGGTGTGAAAAAACCGAATATGAATACTAAATTACCTACCAAGTTGGCGTAAAAATATAAGGAACAAAAAAATTCAAATCTGGTGACTAATTAATGCCAGTTTTTTTCACTGAATATTCCAAACTGGCAGACAGATATTATTTGAGGGAACAAATAACCATCTTGGCAACAATTTGAGAGTACACATTTAATTTAAGAATAGCGCACTTAAAAAAACGTAAAGGGGCGTAAAAAATTCCCATTTCAAATTTTTGTCGGTTTCGGGGGGAGTACATATTGTGTAGATTCATTTTGAAATTTAAAAATGGCGGATATTTATTTTTCGTAGAATTGATATTATGGATGTCGTTTACCAGGTTTTTGGATGTGCTGGATACGAAAACTATATTCATTTTGAAATTATAAGATGGGGGACATACTTCATTTTATAAAAATTATATGGGTGTCCTTTTCCAGGGGGTGCTGATTGTAAAATTGTCCTCCAAATTAAATTTCCAAAATGGAGAATTTTCATTCTTCGTAAAAATTACTTGAGTACTAATTTATAAGTTGTTGCGAAAGCTGATTAGGATTGATGATTATTAACACAGTATGTCATGGAGTACCAGCTATGTAAGCTACAGGAATTTTTGAAAATTTAGGATTAAAAAAAAAACTTTCATATTAATTATCATATTATTCTGCACCCCCAAAAACCTCGAAAACGACACCCATACCAAAGGAAACTTCAATAGTATCCAAAAATCCGATTTTCCGTAGCCTGCAAATTGATTTTTTTGCAGTCATTAATTTATTAACCCAATCTTATGTTGTGTTACGTGTACTAAAAATAATAATTATTTTTGTAGGAAATAGCATTGTTGTAGTAATGTAAAGTCTCAAGTTCGTACAAGATGAAAAACTCGGCAAGTCAGTGTGGACAAGTTTGTGCAAAATAATGAGTTCGAGCGTACGTCTTTCAGGCGCGTTTTGACTTGCTCTCTATTTGACGCTTACGCAATTTAACACGAACGATCAACAAGTCCAAACGTGTTCCTGATATTTTACTATTTAATGAGCTTGCACTTAGGTTGAAAGTTCATTTGCGTTTTGAAATTCGTTGGAGATTAAACGATAATAACTCATATAAGTACTCATTTATTTCAAGAGATTACAAAGTTATTACATAGCTAAATTAAGTGAAGTAAAGTGACTGAAAAAGAATTTACAAAATGCTGAGCTCCCTACGCGAGTTAATAGCGTAACCATACAATATCTGCAGTTTATGAAAAATTTACAGTGTAAGTAGCAAACAGTTTTTATCCGGCACAGCGCATCAGCGTTGCCCCACTGTGTGATAGTGATCAGTTGAGCTATCTGTAGATTGTTTGCAACAGTTTGCAGTTGCCTCAGTTGTTTCAATTGTAAAAATTTACTAGTTTAATTTGTTTTAGTATTTGATTGTATTTTTTTTTGCCCTATGGTAAACAACATATTTTTAATAGGTAGGTATAAAAGTATTTGTAAAAATTACTTACACTTAAGTTATTAAGTATGTAGGTACCTAAACTTTGAAGTGTTCAGTTTGCTTTTGTTTTCGTTCTTATGCTGATAGGTACCTACTTACCTAATACAAATTTTCTATACCTAATTACCTACTATAGTTACTTACCTAATATAGGTATCCAAGTTCATCAATATGTAAGTCAGTAATACCTAACAAACATCCATTACCTGGGTGTGATAAAAATAAGAAAGTGTGCAAATTTAACAGTTTATTATTGTTTTTTTATTTAGGTAGTTTCTTATTTTTTTTATTTGCAGGATTACTGAGAGTTCTATGATGGTGGACACGATAAAAAAATGCAGACAATACAGTTTGGACTACTTGAAGTTCGGATTTATTGCATCTCCATCAAATCAACACTTGCCGATGTGTCTCATATGTGAAAAAGTATTCAGTAACGATGCCATGAAGCCTTCAAAAATGGATGACCACTTATCAAGAGTACATGCTGACAAAAAAGTAAGCCCTTGTCATTTTTTCAAGCACTTAAAGAAAAACTAGACAAAAGGCCATCCATAAGATCGATGTTTGCGTCATCATCTATTAAAGACGATGATGGTTTACGAGCGCCCTATAATATATCTTTACTAATAGCGAAGTCGGGGAAACCCCACACAATTGGCGAGCAGCTTATCTTACCAGCCATTGCGTAGGTACTTAACAATGTGTTACACAAGCCCGCACATGATATTATAAAGAGAATACCTTTGAGCAATAACACCGTTCAGAGACGCATAGACGAGATGGGACGCGATGTGGAAAACATTTTATGCAAGTTCTTACAGACCAACAGATTCTCTCTCCAGTTGGACGAGTCTACATTACCCGGCAATGAAGCTCTGTTTTTTTTTTAAGGGCCCATTTCTGGGCCTACTTGTTCCCCCAACAGCGAGGTCAGGACAATTTTTACTTTTACCTTATTATTACATGTATATATATTTATTTTACTATTACAATTTTTATGTTTTCTTCTATACTTATTTTCTACTTGTCCTGTTTTTACATTAGTTTTTATTTTTATTTACTAACAATGTTACATTTTTGCTTTTCATTAACTTTCATCTTACAATACCAAATTCTTACTACTTTCTTTACATTATTATTCATTTCCACATTTTGTTTCTTTACATTGCTCTTATTTTCTATATCCGCACTTACTTTCTTTCCTGTCTCTACTTGTTTTAATTCCACAATTCTACATTATATTCTACATATCTACTTTTACAGTTTTCGTATCAAAACACATTATTTTTTTCATGTAATTTATCGCCTTGTAAAATTTGTTGTCAAATTTTGATTGGCCAAACCACGTGCTCATTCTTTCCGTTCTTGCATTGTTATAATATTAGGATGTTTGTATCCATACTTTAATTGTTCTTTATATCATCTTTTATTTTGCTTACCCTCTTTTATTTGTGATGGTCACACAGCCCGTGATTTTGATCGTTTGGGGTTAAGATCACGCCAGCTATGGGACTCCTACTCCACGTTTTTTTATGGATTTTCCAGGGATCTATACTCCGGGTTCAAGGCACCGTTTTTCATGGACTTATGGCTGGTTTTCACACATCCGGATTTCTGAGTGCCGCTAGTTATTCCGGACTGATCTGACTGGCTTCGGCCCCGGACTGCACCGCCACTTGGACGATCTACGTAGCGGTGAATATATAGGCCTGAACGACAGAGACGCTACCGGAAGTTGGAGCCCAACTCGCTCGCGCCACGTGCTGACTACACTTCTGGACCCAGCTAAGTGCCCGCGTGGTTAAAGCCCCTCCGATTCCCACAGACACCAAGAGGCTAAACCAGATCGATCGGCCTTCTGCCCACGTCCCCCTTTTTTTTTAAATATATTTGTCACGTTGGTAATTCTTCGTTTCATTTACTCTTACCCGTAACAAGTCACCAACTATAAATTTCGGTGCCATTTTTAATTAAATTTCGCCACCTTTTATCTGCCGATTTTTGTATTTTTTGTCGAATAAGTGCTTTCGCCAGTTTAGTAATTTAGTCACCAACATATTAATTCGCTGCCAAATTCAGTGATACAGTATGCTCATGTGGAGTCGCTAACTTGTTTTTTGTTCGCAAAATTAATGATATCCCATTATTATTAAGATTACTATCGGCATTCGGCACCCGGTGAAACAGGCAGGTTTTTGTTACGGATTAGATAACTATCATTTTAAATAACTAGGTTAACTACTATTTCAAATCATACCTACTTCATACCTACTTACTTTTAACCTATTGCTGTTGTTAGTTGTACCTACTACCTACTTAACCATTGTAAAAAACTTTCGTATTTTCCCCATCTCTTAAGGCCTCCACAGACGATAGGCCGATCGTTTCAGTTAGAACTGACGTCAGTTCGGCCTGAACGGATTCGAGCACATACACGGAAAAAATTGCATCCGACCCAACAGACGTCAGTTCGGCCTGAACGGATTCGAGCACACACACGACAAAATCGCATCAGTTCGTTCTGGTTTGCTGCGGCTACGGTCGTGTTTAATAATTGTGTAATAGTTAAACACCGCGAAAACTCACTACGCTTGTACACGATACACGCCCGCACCTCTGGCGAGAACTGAAGCGATTTGTCCACACATGGTCCGTTCAGTCCATAATTAATGTTGCCAACTTAGTTATTTTACAAAGTTTTACTCCTAAATTAAGTATTTTATTCCCTCCTTAGTAGGAATTTAGTTGTTAGTAGTGTTTTAGTAGGAAAGAGCCAGACAGTAATCATATGCAAAATGGTCTAGGTTAGGCACAAAAAAAAAAAAAATACTCATTCGTCCGTAATTTGCTTATAACTACCCGTTTAATTACTATATACGTAATATTTCATAGTATATTTTAATTTAACGGTAAAATTTATAATAAAATTCAATATACTTACCTACTTAATATTTTTTAATATAACAAAACCTAAAATGCCGTGGTTTTTTGAGGGCTTTACGGATTCCTAAGTTTAGGAACTTTTTTATAGTTTTCAGTATTATTTTAGTAGTTTTTAGTAGAAATCTACGCGAGTTTAGAATAAAAAGTAAATAGAGCTGGAAACACTGGAACGAACTGCTTCAGTCCATCCGGCCGACTGATGCGATCTCGAAATTGCACACATACGATACGATTTTGCATCCGTTCAAGCCAGACCATATATGGGATACCTTTAAACTTAAGCCTTCTGCTTACAAGTTACAAATTGCAAAGACTTCACGTGACTCCCTAGAGGTTGCCACTGGGCACTGAAAATAAAGTTCACCACAGACCTCGAGGAATCGAGGGAACTCCTCAAAATTTATATGGACATTGGAGTTTGGACACATATAAATAGTGATTTTGACTTTTTCTGAAGTAACCCAAGCATATGCTACCAAAAAGTTAGATTCTGTACCAAGGTATAACCTGAATCTAAAAGCACTGAAGAGGACTCCTTAGTCTTTAAAGATACGCATTTGGAAATTTCGACATTGTTTAAAGAAATGCAAGCACATGCCGTTATGTAACTTACAGTAATCATCATCATCATCTTATATACAATACCTAATGAAAGCTTGGCGCGTATTCAATTATACATTCAATCTTAATTTTCAACGTTCTTAAAATGTATTAATAATAATTTTACCAATATTACTAAAAAGGGAAAAAATATAATTTTAAAACAAAAAATTAAACCACTTCTAAAGTAAAAATACCTACACAAAATGCATGAAATAAATCTTATGTTCTAAATAATTCCCGTTTTAAATTTAGCTAATATTTCAACTATTTCTCTACTCGTTCCTTCCCGACATTTCGCATTTTGTAGTAATTTTGCAGTTGTATTTATCGTTTTTATTGAAATAAAGGCCGCTACGAACTATACCTACGACTATATAGGAGATAACATTCTCATTTTATTATTTCATTTGCTTAGAACAGTAGTTCAATCCAGGAGCTTAAAAAAGTGCCGAGATGTAATAGGCCTCTTAAGATTTATTTCATACCTTTTTGTGTATTTTTACTTTGGAAGTCGGTTTAATATTATGTTTATCTGCTTGTTTATTCTTGTGAAAATTGATACGTTATCAAAATTCAGTCTGTAAACTAACAGTTTTAACATAGTGGAAGGCATTATAGAATCCTTATGGAATAATAGGTACCTATTTATTGCTTACCTTATAGTAACAATCGACAAGTTATTTCAACTGTTGTATTTCTCTGGGAAGATAAGTTTAAACCACACAACTTAACTGCATATTGCTTTTTGACATAATAAGGAGTAACACTCGATACCGAATCGATGTCGTGCACACGCGATGTGTTTGTTTACAAGCGACGCCGGCATACACCGACTCCGACGGTATACTGTAACTGACTGTCGATTGCAGCCCAACTCAACTCGTTGAATCATTGGCATGTCGGCTATCGCGAACACTTATGAGTTATGACCGTGATACACATGCCAGAATGTCTCGGATAACACATTCTTTAATCCTGTGCAAACGTTTAGCTCAAAAAATACGCCCATTTAAGTGTCTGCCTAATAATAATTATTTATCATTCCGATAAACCACAGATTACTAAATAGTTACTACGTAAGTTACTCGCTTTACTGTTTAGGTACCTACTTTCTACGACCAAGAAACTCTAAAACGCGCTTCAGCTAAAATTAGACTAGCATAAAACAATGAAATTAGCAGACGAATACGAGCATAGGAGTTAGCATGGCATTGGCAAGATCTGCAAGTTGCAATTTTAAAAAATTTGATAAACGGTTTACTTTTTACACTGCCTTCAAAGCCCCTTCTAGTAATAATTTAGGGGATTGTTTATGTCGCCCTGT
Organism: Phengaris alcon alcon; assembly: GCA_037179445.1. NCBI lineage: Eukaryota > Metazoa > Arthropoda > Insecta > Lepidoptera > Lycaenidae > Phengaris > Phengaris alcon. Next base: position 275,461 of record JAYRCH010000613.1, on the reverse strand, counting down.
AGGCACTTTAAATACCTGCTACGCGAGTTGCTTCCCGAGCGAAGTATGTGTGTCACGGGCATAACATTCGCTACTTGCCTACTTATAAATACCTATCTATGTAGTTAGTTAAGATAGAGATAATTCAAATCTTTCGAATTTCAGATGCTAGAACAGGCTGCTCCGCATTATGTATTAGCAGGGCCAGTGAGAGCATCAGAGAAGCACTAACCTCCTTTATTAAAGGTAAAAAAGTAAAAATTGCATAATTATTATTTATACAATAAGTACCCGGTAGCTAGTTAAGTAGGTGTGTGCAATACCTTTGGTAATTATATAACCAAAGGGGTTGCACACACCTACTTGTAAGGTGCAAACATACCTACTATATTTCTAATCATAAAAGTAAATACTAAACCAGGGTCGATAGTTTTTAAAACCAAAAAAAATAATAGTAGGATAAAACCCATTAGAAAAGGAGGAGAATATTATAAAAATGAAAGGAAAAATAATTTACGGGCGATCTGAGGTCGGGAAGGGGATGGGGTGAGTTTCTAAGGGTAAAAAACGGTTTATCTGGATTTCTAAAAACTTTTTAATTTCGAGAAACTAAAAGTCCTATGGAAAAAAGTCAAATGGCAAAGTTGTAGGTAATAAAAAGATCTAAAACTTTTGTATTTACACTTTTTTCACATAACCTCAAAATTTATGTGAAAAATTCAAAAAACCAAATTTTTCGTTTTTTATAAACTTTTACTATTATTTTTTTTCACGAAATTTGGTGAAAACTTACCTTTTTATGTCCCAAATACGCTGTAATTTATTTGATTAGAAATATTTATTTTTTCCACTTATTTTGAATTAATATCAAAAAAGCACCCTAATTTTCAATCGAAAATTCACCCGTCAAAATATCAGCTTTGTTCAAAAAGTTGATATGCTTTCTGTTCGTTGAAATCTCTACTTCCGATGGTGAAAAAAAAAATATGTTACTATAGTAAATCTTCTCAGAAAATGCAAAAAATCGAAAAAAACTCGAATTCGATTTTTTTTTTTAAATTATTATATAGGTACAATTTTGAGCTATTTATTAAAATTTACACTTTAATTACTCGAAAAACGTAAGATTACATGCTACATTGATAAAAAAAAATTGCAAATCAAAATATACTACTATAATTAACAAACAAATAAGTTAATAAAATTAATATTTAATAAGACATCTACAATATTTGGAGAAAGTTGTCGAATCTTCTTTAAATTATATGCGTAGATGCCTATTTATAACTATTTTAAGATAACTTATATACCTGAGTGACCTACGAAAAATTTTAGCCCATCAAAAGGTATTTCATAGAGAAGTGGGGAAGGGGCTAGGCGGGTCTGGGTCTTACTACATACATACCTACTATTTCGTAGCAGCTGTAACAACCGTTAGCCGAGCCAGTATTCGAAATACAGTACAGTATACAACATTGTTTATAAAAATACACGTGCACGCTGAGTTTCTTTAAGATAATGGTGACAAGTTTACTTAAAAAAAAAAAAATCTTAAAATAGTTATAAATAGGCATCTACGCATTTAATTTAAAGAAGATTCGACAACTTTCTCCAAATATTGTAGATGTCTTATTAAATATTAATTTGATTAACTTATTTGTTTGTTAATTATAGTAGTATAACTATTTTGATTTTCAATTTTTTTTATCAATGTAACATGTAATCTTACGTTTTTCGAGTAATTAAAGTGTAAATTTTAATAAATAGCTCAAAATTGTATATAATAATTTAAAAAAAAAATCGAATTCGAGTTTTTTTCGATTTTTTGCATTTTCTGAGAAGATTTACTATAGTAACGTATTTTTTTTTCACCATCGGAAAGTAGAGATTTCAACGAACAGAAAGCATACCAACTTTTTGAACAAAGCTTATATTTTGACGGGTGAATTTTCGATTGAAAATTAGGGTGCTTTTTTGATATTAATTCAAAATAAGGTGAAAAAATAAATATTGCTAATCAAATAAATTACAGCGTATTTGGGACATAAATAGGTAAGTTTTCACAAAATTTCGTGAAAAAAAAAATATTGTAAAAGATAAAATAAAAAACCAAAAACTTGGTTTTTTGAATTTTTCACATAAATTTTGAGGTTATGTGAAAAAAGTGTAAATACAAAAGTTTTAGATCTTTTTATTACCTACAACTTTGCCATTTGACTTTTTCTATAGGACTTTTAGTTTTGCCGGAAATCGAGATAAACCGTTTTTTTACCCTTAAAAACTCACCCCCATCCCCTTCCCGACCTCAGATCGCCCGTAAATTATTTTTCCTTTCATTTTTATAATATTCTCCTCCTTTTCTAATGGGTTTTATCCTACTATTTTTTTTTTTCACTTTTTATTATTTGTAAGGGCTTCTACCCTGGTCTAAGTAAAGTAATGAAAAGGACAAAACACAACTCAAATAAACTTATAAGACGAAAAATGTGTCGCTTAAAGAGGTGGGCAGGGAATTTAAATATGATAAGTGAAAATCATAAGTAGTTCAGTTTTCACAATGCTACCCAAGCAAAGAAAATAAATATACAGAAATAAAGACCTCAGATTCATGATAAAAATAGCAACAGGAACGATCTAAACACAAGGCTAATAATATATCAAAATGTAACAAAAGAAATATTCAAGGTGTTATAATAATATGAAAAATAATATGTAAGTATTTAAATAACCTCTATTTTAAATTAAAAGCTGAATGCCGCGCAATTTAAGTGTTCGACATCAGCGCCATCAAGCCTCTTTTACCTCTACACTCCATACTCTCATTCTAGTTAGACCTGCACCATATTACAGGTAAATATATATTTTGATAAAATGAGACAAAAATCTATATTATCATGTTATAAGAAATAGGTACCTATTGAAATTTGAATTCTAAACGGCAATATTCGCATCCAAATATACAGCAGTCCAATCCTGCCATCTAGTTGAATACGTAATAGATAAAAACTTAAATTCTGTACACTAGATGACGCTAAGCCGAGCAACTTTTAAGCGTTCGATAGGTCTGACCTCCAATTACTATGAAATAATAACCTTTCATTACATACATATTACTCGAGGTTATTTTTATAAATGCGATATAAAAGTGTGAGCTGCATCTTGGTGTAACACCAAATTTAACACCTTATAAAGGCCCCATAATCAAGTCTGACATGATAACTACAAGAACACGTGAATCTGAACCTACACGTGAATCATATTATTCATCGCATGATCCTTCCAGGCGATTTTAAAACTAAGTGCTATATGAAAAGGGATAAAATTCTCAATACCAGGGGTCAAATAAAGAAGAGCGGGAAACAAAATAACGTTTTACTTAAAATCGGTTGTATTTACATTTCCTTCATCATAGAAAATCAATAAGTGTTCAACATCACAAATAAATAAAAATCGTTCTAAGGTGCTCACATTAGGCGTAACAGTAGGTACCTATGCGATAGCTCATTTTAACTCCAAACCAAAGGCGGGATTATTAGATTAATAAGATCATACGATTTTACTGATTTTATTTTCAATGTCAATAATAATTAATATCATGTACGAGTTCAGATAAATTAACAATATCTTTTATTCATTTCTTAATTTTCATTACTTCATTAACTCCGCCAATCTACCGAGCGTTTGTATAAAAATAAGTAAATACGATTCTTACTATTCAAGTTGACCATATATCCCGGTGACAAACAGTAGGTAGTGTGGGAACGTAATTCATAGAAACTCGTAGAACGGTAAGTCAGGCGTTCGTCATACAATGCCGGCCCGACCCCACGTGATATAGAAGCGATGGAACACGCGCAATGTGGTTTTCCATAAGAGCTTTCGCGTTGCGATCGCTTGGTACGGGCCGGTAGCGTCAGACGCGGCAGTCGGCGGCGGCGGGGCGCGGGGGGACCCACGCCGGGCGCGCGGCAAATCGAACGAGGCCACGCGTGGCGGGAGGGGACCCACGCTTCTCGCCATCCCTGCCGGCCTCGCCGCGCCGCGTCCCCTTCATACGATCTGACGTACGAACTTACATACTAAAATGTTAAGCCTAGGAATCTCTTACTTCACACATCAAATTATTGTAATACCGAACGGAGGGCTCTATCTTAATTAACAATATGGACAAATTACGGGCCGGCTAAGGTTAGCCCGCTATCGCAGCGCGGCGGCCGTCGCGCTCTCTTTATCAGTCGTTAGGGGAGCGGGCGGCGGACGCGCGATTCGCAAAAGATAATGGCAAAATTGTGATGTTTTTCTAACAACGCAAAGACTCCTTACGGCGAAAATTAATTATGTATCAAAAATCTTAAGATTGACTTCAATCTTAGATTCTGAAACAAAAAGTTACGTGAAGTTAAACATAGAATTGTTGAAATGTATTGAAATCTTGATCTCAAATAGCTAAAATGAGATTAATATTGATTATAAATTTCGGGCGTTAGAAAAGACCGACATCATACAAAACATTCTCGCCGGCACTATAATAAACACCCTTTGTTGATAATTCAAATAAAAAATCTGTACCGTACGGAATTAACAAGAGTGTGGAGTCTACACACTAACGAAAATTACATTTAAATGTATCACCATACTGACACATTTACATAGTAGTTTTCGGCAGTTATAAACATAGCAAAGGAAACTAGGACATTACTATATCATAACCAATATTTTACATCACTGTTTATAAAACCTTTCAGCCTCCACTTACACTAAATATGTACACACAAACTCTCATCAACAAGTCAAATGAAGAATTGAGCCTTGTGACTATGCTCACTAATATTACGTTAAAATAGACAGCCCTGCCGGATTTAAAAACGCAATCTATGGACAATGGATTGAGATGAGAAAAATATCACAACTTCACCATGGGGATACGAAGGTAAACCTAAATAGAGCAGGTTTTACTTAAAAATAATGTTTACTTTTGAAAACACATTTGTACATTTTATGACAAAATTCAACAGTATTCTACTAAGACTTAATTATAAAAATTGTCGCTGCGATCAGCGAATTATTGTTGATACACAAGTACCAGACTTATAAACATATTAATTTATTTCTGCATTGTATTGACTTAAATTACGTTTAGAAAGTGCACCCGTTTTTGGTGGGAGCAGCGTCGGCCACGCGTGTTCCCAACTGCCGGCTTCGGGAGGGCTGTGTGATCAGTTGGGGCGAAGCGCGGCCGCCTGTCCGGGCGTCACAAACACTAATACACCACTGTGACATTGTCCGTAAAAGTGAGGCACGAGACGTATTACGCATCATCCTCCTCTTCTTCGCCTACTAACTCGTCATCCTCAACCTCCTCATCTGCAACAACAAAAACGAGCTCAAATACAACTGTAAAATAACTACAATTTAAAAAAATTATAACCCGACTACGAATCTATTGGACTCTTCGTTTTTAAAATCGGAGCAGTATTTTAGGAGCTATGGTGGAACAAACATACACAGATACATAGACTGCCAAAATCATTACCGTTTCTTTTGCTTTCGCCGTAGTCTGGTAATAAACGGTGCAAGTACAACTCAAAAAACCAACAAATCTTCATAACCACGACACCTTTTGTTGTCACTATTAAAAATCATTTAGGACAGGCATTTCATGTTCAAGTGATCAGGTATATTTTTAAAACAATGCGTTACAATAAGAAGCTTGAGATGTGCGACTGAATGATTGAATCCCGCTATTTTGTAGAAAATGTTGCTCTATCGAAGAAATGTTTTCGTAAAAAAATTAAGGCAATTCTCTAATTTTTTTCTGTTTCTCGAAAGTTTTTTTTGGCGGTGCTAGGCCTAGCACTTTTTGGGAACGAAACTTTTTGGGAAGAGGAAAAATAAACTTTAAATAATATATTGTTTGATTGATAAAGGCGATACCGATACGCAACATCTAAAAACAATATTAGCGGGTTTCATGTAAAACGTTTGCGACCCATAAAGGAAACATTAATTATTCGCAGTTTGTGCGGTTTCTGCGATTTTTGTCGGTATCTTTATCTATTCAATAGCATTATAGTAATAAAAGATATAATAGCAATATTCAATAATTGAATAGTGTCGACAAAAAACCTCAGAAATCGGGAATAAGAAGTTCAGAATACTACATTTATTATTGCAATATCTTAATAGAATATTAATGAATAATAGATACAAAGGTTTCGCGCCAAATTTTACCGGGTACACTTTAGAAGCATACAAAAATGTTACGGGTTCTTCTTCCCAAGTCTAACGATTTTGCGTAACAGAGGCTCTGCAACCTTTGCAATGCTTGCTTGCAATGGGAAACTATACCAAGTAAGTATACCTTGGTATAGTTTCCTTCAGCATAATATTCAGTATATATCCTACCTTCGAGGTCATCATCTTCGCCCTCTCCTAATTCCTCTTCATCCTCCTCTCCTTCTTCGCCCTCTACATCCTCATCATCCTCCTCCTCGCCCTCGAGCTCTCCCTCCAAATCGTCTTCTTCACTGTGACCCTCGTCCTCTCCACCGCCGCCATTTTCTTCCTTTCGCGCCTTTTTTGCTTCAGTTACTTTCTCCTAAGGGCAAATACAAACAAAATAATCTTAATCCGTACGACAAACAGTCTAATTAACGTTTTCTCATTGATATCTCGCGTCGTAATTGGCTCATGTCCAACAAATTTACTTGCACGCGATAAATGTAAAAATGTTTCACGTGTTAATTTAGACAAACATGGCTTATTCAGCTTGCTGCTCGCGTGCAAGATAATGAAACGCAAGTGACAAGAGACGATGATCAGTAGCATCAAATAATAATCGTAATACAAGTGAGGAGGAAAGAGAAGAAAGATACAAGCCCGTGCCATACGGCCTACTTTTCTATGGCGTTTTGTAGAAGTGTGCTAGCCTATATAATTACGCGTATAAAAAAGGTATCAATAGATCCGTAAAGCTAAGGTAATTAAGCATTATATTATATGTTGAAAATGTTCTTCGTTTTGTAGAAATAAAAGACGGTTAAACTAAATTGTTATTGATATAAGGCGCGCTTTGGACAAGCCAAGCAATGAGTTCAGTTAACCTAAATTCGAATATGTGCGAACGAGATACAACATAGAGCTTGTTCATGTTAAAATGCAAATAATTCCCGCCGTTTTAAATTTAATTATACATTAAACTAATAGGTACACGCAAAGGTGGTTTTCTAATGTCCTTAATTGATTTCAGAAAAAACAAAGAGAATTACTGAAATTCAATTGACCATAAACATAATGAAGTATTCTAAGATATCTTAAATTTTTAACAAGGCAGCACAAGAATAAATATAGAAAACAATTGAAAATAGTGTGTAATACTTATTATTATTGTTGCTCATAATTATGTTAAATCTATTATGACAAAGTATCTTCATTATTGACATCTTAACGCCGGCCATGTTACTATCAAGCGTCACGCTACCACGAATGTATAGCTCTGCTAATTTAGATATTCAAAAATAGCCTACGATGCGCAATGAAATCAATAATAAAATAAGACGTTTAAAATTATATTGGTTTATGGAGAAATTATATAAAATAACCTCATTTTAGGTAGGTCCCTATAAAATTTGGTCTTGGCGCGCCATGTTTTTTTTTTCTGCCAAGGTCATGCCTGTTTCGAAAATGAGTAAACAATTTTTCATTAATTCATATTGGGTTAAAGTTTTGTCTTTATCAAGCTCTTGATATCTTTTAGCCTTCCAGAACACATGCAGGCGTCTCCATCAAATACTTTTATTCATACCGGTCACCGAAACTGGAGTAAACCGGCAAATTGCGGCATCTTACAGCACGTGGTGCAATAATTGCGAATGTATTACTCTAACGTTCTATATTTTTGTGTTTCATAAAATGGCGAGCGTCTTTAATGAGTTGTATGTAACAACTTGACATGTGCACTCACCTCGGCTGCCCTTTTCGCTCCTTTTAGATCACTTTTCGCGTCTCCGGTTTTCTCATCTCCGACCTTGTCTACGGCCACTTCACTGTTCTTTTCGTTGGTGCTCATGATTGTTCTGTTTTTTAATTAATTACTATTATTAATTCAAATTGTACTGCACTCCAAACGGGCGCGCGGTATGCTTGTGACTGATCGAGTGAGCGTGACGAACTCGGAACTACGAGCCAGCGAGATCGTGGACGTCAGACGTGTTTTAAAACGAAGATGGCGCGGACTTTGAAATAAATAGTTGCTTCTGATTGGTTGACCCTATAATCATACCAGTATTGAGACCTGTACACTGTACAGTAAACATTAGACGAATTATGTAATAAAAACCTTTTATAAAACTTAAATAACTACAGTAAATCGACAGAATTTAAATAGATATAAAATAATATCAATAAATTTTGTGAAATAAAAAATTACGTTAGATATTTAACGGTGTTCCATTTTCAGTAATTTTGCCAACAGTTCTTATTGGTTAAAATGAGTTCCGCGCTTAGCTACTACGCGGCGCTGTTAAATTTAAATTTAAAAAAAGGCGCGAAAACAAAATATAATCATTTTATTGTTACATAATAATACTTTTATTGTAAATTAATTGTTTTAAAATATGCTGTCTACCTATACTAATATAATAAATATTCGTTTCTTAACTTGCATTGAATTGGCTCTGACAAAACTGGGCCGTTTATGATGAAATTTAGCACAGATATAGAGTATGCCAAGCGGAAGGACTCTTTTATTTTTAAGAATATATTATTATTGGTAAGTATAAAATCAAATGTTAAAATGAAAAGTTTTTATTTTGTTTCCTTTAATACAATAACAGTAACTTAACAACTATCGCACATCAATAACACTACTATGACTGGACACAATACAAATCAAACAAACATATCACAGGCGCAAGACTTTAGCCTAAGAATATTCTAGGACAGGTTGTATCATTTACCTACTATGAAATCTTGTACACAACTTTAGAAACACCTTATGATTTGGCCACAGCGTATTGAATCTAATATTATGAAAGTAATATTATTATATTAAGGCAACTTGTTTGTTAGTATTACTCAGGTTTTGTTTTATTAAAATGCGATCGTTCAAAAATGTAGATTATAATGGCGATACTAATTTATTTAACTTATTTTCTAATGGATATGTAGGCACTTTTAGCAGTGCGACAAAATTATGAAGTGCACACATTTTCTCAGAAAATGCATAAGTTTTTCATGAATATGAGAGACAATAATAATTACATTACATCATTATTGACCTGGAGTTAAGTTTTTAAATTTCTTAGTTCTAACAAAATGTCTGCACTTTATGATTATATTATTTTTTTCTACTCTTGAGTGGAATGAATGACGATAAGTAAAAATTTTTGGCGCGATAACGTCTTATAAAACGATGAACGCCGGCTGCACGCACGAAAAATTGTCACGTTCCTCCTGAGCCGAGAATGCAAGCGAGATCGCGGAACAAGCGATAGAGAATCATGATCGGCATAAGCGTTCGGCTTGTGATGACGCCACGTTATCACGTAAAATTTTCGTCCGTAAACTGACTTAACAGACAAACTTTTTTTTGTTCAACAATAATTAAATATTATGTAAATACAATTTCAACAGTATTATTTTTTATTTTGATTAAATGAAAACACTGCTGGTATAATGGGACTAATCTTTGAAAACTAACCATCAATATACCTACTGAATACTGATAATTATATCAGCATCGGGATAATTATGCGCATCCCATGATGTGTAATCTATGGATACTTAATATTTAGATCTTTATTAATGAATTTTTATCGCAACAATATTTAAATTCCAAAGAGACTTTTAACATTATTTTTCCAGAGAAATGGCAGTAGGTCATATTTTTTTCTATGTCTCATGATAGAATGAAGGTGTTAATTTTGTCTCTATAGGGCCTAGGTCGAAAGTAAAAGGAATAATGTATCAAAACTAAAATTACAGTCTTGATTTTGACACTTTAAGAGCTCTTATTTATTCTTGTTTTACTATAATATTGTTGTTTCTATAAAGAATAAACAAATATTAAACAATTCTTCAAATCAAACAGATTCTTCAAAGCGACACTCTTCACTTAAGTATACATAATAATATGTCATGTTTTCGTGGCCTCGATAGATCCAGTTAATTATTCTTAATTATTATTATTAAAACCACGAAAAAAGGTATTAAATATGTACTATGTATTTTTCAACTTGTTATCGAATATTTTAGAAAATCTATCTAAATTTAAAGAAAACTAATTGAGGAGCTAAAATTGCTATTTAAGTATCTATTACATGAAAATGCAAATAATTATAATAATATTATAAGTAAATCTACAATGTTACATAGATATTTACACACGTGATAAAACTATATAATAATAAATGGAACTAAACTATAATATAATAATTCAATTATTTTAAAATGGATATAGACAACATAAGTCGTATTATTCCTTCCATTCAAAAACAGCACATTGTTTATAAATAGAATAAAATGCAGACTTACTTGTTGATAAAACCAATATCGTATAGATGAAAATAGTGAATATTAATTTTAATCCAAGTTGCAAATTAAACAATATCTTATTTTTTTAACAATACAATTTCAATATGTGATTGAAATTATTTTATTAATTGAAAAAATCGATTCGGTAAGACAAAATCAGATATGAATAAGAAATACAAACTTGTGGACAAAAAAAAACCCGAAATCGATAGTATGTACGAGTGAACCAATTTTATATCGATGTTTCGGGTGTAAAGCAGTGCTAAAAGGCAGTGCACACGTTTCCTTCGAACTCAATATTTCCTCCGTACGGTGGGTCGTCGTCTCGATCATTCGGGAACGCGCTATAGAACGTAGGTAAAAAATCATTAAACAAAGGTGTTGGTTTGACGCTGTTTTCACGCACCACCTGAAAAAAAATTTTTGACATGAACATTAATTTGCTTCGAATATTTGTTTGCAACCGTTTCTTGCATCTATTATCTATATGTGAAATTCGATTACATCGCTATATAGCTAAGGATAAAAAATCATTACGCATACTGAGGACCGTGACGCATTGCATACGATACCGACATCCAAAACTCCTTTACGTAGGTAATGGATAACCATTTGACAACCCGTTATATACCTATAAACTTTTGCATTAAAAGTTCAAAAAGAAAAAAGTTCTACTTCTTTACGGTACGTTTTACAGAATTTTTGCAGTGTTATTCTAATTTTAACAGTTTTTGAAATGAGGGTTTTTGATATTTTTTCTGCCGCTAGGGGGCAGACCCAACTCACACAAAGTGTCATCTGGTGGCGTAATTGGTATCAAAAACAGTCAATAAGAATTTTCGATCCTTTTTCTGTTACCAGGCAGCGCTTGGTAGCCCGACGGTCCTTGTCGTGTCAAAAAGCTGTCAGATGTCACGAATTTAAAAACCCTCGTTGCCATTAATTGTGTCTACATAATATTGTTGAGTGATTATTATATTTTAAGAATTAACGCAAGGTTAACATACTTTTTCTAGTCCAGAGTAATCGGGGTCCTGTTGTCGCTTTGGGATCCAAATTTTGACATCTTTGTCTAGACCACTAGTGGCCATTACGGGGAACCTGGGATGCGACTCGATACAGTTTACCTGCGATATTATAGCATACATTTTTCACAAGGTTAAAAGCTCAAATTAAACTCAAAACAATTATCTATCTATGTAGAATATCAAAAATATTCGCCATAAGTAAAATGTAAGTAAAGATCGACACGACTGCCTAACGGTCATAATATTCATCATATCTGATAATGGAACGCTCCATACAAAAGTGTCCCACCGCTTTTGAAAATCAGATTTATAGACTAAATAGTATAACAGTGAAAAACTTACCACACCATGTACGTCGCCCTCCATCCATTGCACTATTGCCTCCGACTTTTTCTCCCAGACGTAGATGTTGGAGCAGTCCGAGCCGGAGACAATGTACTCGCTCTTCGGTCCGAAGAACGCGACGCCTTTGTACGTGGCGCTGTTGCGGTGGCCGCTATACCGATGCGTGTAACCGTCTTTGCCGTCGTTTGAGTCTCTGTAATTATTTATTTTAAAAAACTTGTAAATAGGATTTAATATACATATTATGTATTTTTAATATATTTAAAAACTAAGATCATGATCTATACGTTCAGTTATAGTTGCATTAAAGAATGCAGTAATTGTGGATTGGAATCTATGTCGATGACTCAAAGATACCATTATAATATTATGGAATAAGAAATTTGTTATTATTGTATACTTGTAATTTTGTACAATTTGCTATTACTATTGTTTGTAATATTATTATTATTAGTATAGAAAAAGTTATTATTTCGTGTTCGACCATTAGGAGGGTATAGCTTATGTCTTACACAACTTCATTATAAGGACGAGGGTAAAAATCTAGGAGTCGAAAACACGGAATAATCCGGAAATTACATATCTGTATCATACCAAAATATCGAAAAAATAGTCTAAAACTCTTACTCGTCATAAATATCCTTTTTAGCGTCGAATAAATATATGTCTTCGTCATTATAGGAACCTAGTATTTCTGTGCCATCGTGATTGTATATCGCACACGTCAAGTGCATTGGCTTCTTCTTTTTGCCCTGAAACGATTTATCATAAAAACAAATTATTTTTTACATACTTTTTAGGGTTCCGTAGTAGGTACCCAAGGAACCCCTTATAGTTTCGCTCTGTTCGTCTATCTGTCTGTCAGCCCTTCTAGCTTCTGTAACGGATAATGTTCACAAATTTAGAACACCATCGAGAGTTATGAAATAACCTATAGTTAAAAGTTTTAACCCAACCTTTTTGGCCGAGTAATTTTACTAACACCGGGTTAACGGGACTAGCAGTATTGAAAGTAAATTCAATACAAATTTGAAAAATACTACCTCAAATCAGAATTTGAGGTTGTATATTTTAAATTAGTATTATAATGCAACAGAAATGACAGACATGGTGTTGGAGTTTCTGAATAAATTAAACAGAGATCGAACAGACGCTCACAACTGGGACATATGGTAGATAAATAAAATTCACAGAATTGGGAAAAAGTTCGAAAACAGAGTGAGACCAATATATGCTTCACATTAGAAACGAAATCCTCAAAAATAAAAAACATCTACCAGCAGGCATTTAAGTGGCTGAGGACCTACCAAAAGAAGAGCTGGAAACGAGGAAAACAATATTACAATATTGCCCAAACTAAAAAAATAAAAGAACTAGTTATTGCTATAAACAAATCAGAAAATAAAAATAATAAGACGATGTTTGCTATTAACGGTCGTACGGCGTCGGAATGCCAGGCATTTTAAAAACAAAATGGCGGCGAAAATCCAATTTTCTAATGAACATAGAACTCGTGATGTCGCCTAAAAGTCGGTTAGATCTACTTCGCTATTGTTTTATTTACTACATACAACCCACTTTTTTTATTTTCGTATAAAAACATAAAAACTATGATAGATATAACTATAAATAAATAAAATATATACTTTTTATTTAAAATCTATATCTAACGTACTAATATTTTTATGTAAAATAGTCAATTAAGTTAATTTTACGTCTTACAAAAACATTTTAAAAAATTTGACGAAAGACAACTCCAAACATTTTTTTTTCACATAACTGGGAAATTAAGTCAATGTTTCAAACAATTTTTAAAATCTCTACAAAAACTTAAAAAATGTTTTTTAAGTTTTTGTAGAGATTTAATTTCTTTTGGTTCTATATTTTGTGTTGTTTTTGACAAAACAGCTCATATGTAAAAACATAAAACTGTTAAACTTTTATCAGCCTTATAAGTATGAGTGGTATTTTTAGCGTTTTTTTTGTACGTGGGTAACACTGAAAATGTTTAGAACTGGCCAGTTAGAAACATTGCTAATGAAAACTTTTTTTGAATTTCAATTTTAGAAACTCTTTGGTTACCTAATGTAGTATATTGCATTCATTTGTCATTTGTTTTTGTGAATTGGCGGCAAATCTAAAATTCTTGTTACACGTGAAAATGAACCTAACGCGAGAAAATTTTCGGTCAATGATTTATTATGACTTTCGTTGTGGGCTTACTCAACAACAAAGCTATGATAGGCTGCGATTAGCATTTCTTAATGAAGCACCATCTAGTGCCACTATTTACAATTGGTTTAACGAGTTTAAGCGTGGACGTAGCAATCTCAATGATGATCCCCGTGAGGGACGTCCTTTAACAGCGACTACTGAATATAACATCAGTGCTGTGCGACACATGATAGAGGAAGATTAGAGAGTGACCTATCAGCAGATACGGGCAAGCCTAGGCATTGGTATGAGCCAAGTTCAATATAATTTAACCATACTTTAACCAACCAACCAACCCCATACTTTAAGCGACAACCAGAAACACCTTCGCATGGACTGGTGTCGCCAAATGTTAGACAAGTTCAACGGTGGTGACTCAAATGCTGTATTTGACATCGTCACAGGTGATGAAAGCTGGATATATTGCTACGAACCCGAAACCAAAAGACAATTAGCTCAGTGGGTGTTTCCTTTCGAGGATCGACCAACTAAAGTAAAGAAAGGAAGAGACTTGACCTCTTCCTTTCTTTACCTTAGTGATGATTGAAAAAGATGATTGCCTCATTCTTTGGTCGGAAAGGTCATTTCGCGACAGTTGTGCTAGAAGATGGAAGGACAGTTACTGCAGACTGGTATGTCAATCGCTGTTTGCCTGTTGTCTTGGAAAAAATTCGACAGCAGCGCCCTCGAAGCAGGATTTTCCTTCACCACGACAATGCTTCAGCGCACTCCGCAAAACGGACTGTTGAATATTTGACTATGGCAGGTGTCGAGATAATGAGTCATCCGCCATACAGTCCTGACCTGTCGCCCTGCGACTTTCATTTATTCCCAAGAACTAAAGATAAAATTCGAGGTATTCGCTTTACGAGCCCTGAAGATGCGGTGAAAGCGTACGAAAATGCCATAGAAGAGACCCCTAAGGAAGAATGGGCCCACTGCTTTTCTCAGTGGTTCATGTGTAGAGAGGAACGGAGATTACTTCGAAAAACAATAAAAGTATTGGAAACTTTCTACATTAAGCCGTTTTTCATTTTCTAAACATTTTCAGTGTTACCTAGGTAATATACATGATTTTTTTAAAAAGAAACTCTTTTAAGGTAAGGTTTAATAGAAGATCACAAAAGTGTGTTAAAAAGTGAATTAAAAACAGCAGTAGAAGAATCACTAGCTGAAAATATAGTAGTGATGGGTGATTTTAACGCCCAAAATAGGAGTAAAACAAGTCAATGAAAAGATAGCATTTGGAAAATATGAATATGGAAAAAGAAGTAAGCCTGGTAAAGTAGAATTTTCTCTCGAAAACAACTTAAAGTTTCACAGTAATAACACACAGGACTTCTTGCACTATTTCCACTTTAATAGGTATTTTACATTAATTTTAATATATTACACGACCGGTTTCGACAAAGTCATCATCAGGTGTCTGTCTGTTCTTTGTCGAAACCGGTCGTGTAATATATTAAAATTAATGTAAAATACCTATTAAAGTGGAAATAGTGCAAGAAGTCCTATGTGTTATTACTGTGAAACATGAATTTCCACCAAGAACCTACAGTACAATCAATAACATAACTTAAAGTTTATTTACAGTATGTATCAAATAAAGCCCCAAAATAAATGGACCCGGAAAGCACCAGATGGAATCACCAACAATGAAATCAACTACATACTAAGTAACAAAAACACATACATAAATAAATTCGACAAAACAAACATTACTTTTATACGGGCCATCGAATGATAAGATGTAGAATTAATTTAAGAATTGGAAAGTCAAGATCGCATATTAGGAAAAACAAACACCAATACACATGAGATTTACCAAGGTTAAAGGGAGAAGCAGGAAAACACTGGGAAGAAAAAATCCACAAGGCAGTAGCAGCTTCAAGCAACACGCAAATACAACATAATAACTTTATAAAAGAAATGGAACATCTGATAACACAGATACCAACTAAGACACAAGAGAGTAAAGATGCATTTAACAATGAAATTAAAGAACTAATGACACCGAGAAAAACTTTATACCAGGGAAAAAAGGACGAAGGTAAATAGTAATAACACAAATAAGTAAACTAATAAACAGGAAAATTTCACAACACAAGAAACATACTAGAAAAGTCATGTTTGAAAAATACATAGGTATTACGGGTGCATCGAAAAAAGCTTATAAGTTACTATCAGCCAAAAAAGAATGGGCAGCGAACATGAACACAAAAATGGGAAACTTAACATCTAATCGAGAAAACATCGTAAAAGAAATTACAAACTTCTACAAAAAATTGTACAACTCAGACGAACAACCCATTTTAAACATCAGAGAGAAAAGTACAACACATAATGGCGAAAACATGGATGTACCTATACCAGAAATATTGAAAAATGAAATTGAAATGGCAATAAAAACCCAGAAAAAATATAAAGCACCTGGCGAAGACAACATCACAAACGAGCTTCTACAATATCTACTAGAACCAATACAAGCACCGCTACAGATATTGTTCAACAATATCATAAAAACAAGAAAAACCCCGAACCAATGGTCAAAATCAACAACTATAATACTTCATTAGAAAGGAGACAGAAATGATATGAATAAATAGCGACCAATTAGCCTGATGACAAACATACATGAAAAAAAAAATCAAAAATAATGTTGAAGAGATTATCCAACGTATTAGATGGGAACCAGCCACGCGAACAAGCGGGATTCAGAAAGAATTTCTCTACAACCGACCAATATGCAAGTAATATCACTACTAAAAAATATAGACCATACAAGGAAACTTTATAAATTGGGCTCATTGATTTTACAAAAGCTCTTGATTCTATTAACCATAGAGCAATATGGGAGGCTCTCAACACAAGGCATAGAAACACCATATAGCGAAATAATACACAGCATATACTCCAAATGCTCTGCAAAGATCAAGTTAGAACGAGAAGGTCCAGAGTTCCCTATTATGAGAGGTGTCAGACAGGGTGACCCCTTATGCCTCAAAATATTTTCTCCAGTGCTGGAAGAAATATTTAAGCGCATAAATTTGGAAGGGAAGGGTCTTAATATAGATGGAGAGCGTCTAAGTCATTTGAGGTTTGCAGACGACGTTGCTGTTTTTGCCGAAGACTCTAATCTTTTAATACCTACCTATTACCTATATACTTTATGTATTTGTATACTATATACACATACAAAATCAAACTAAAAAATTTGGGTTATTGTTCTTGCTGGAGTGTTGACACTGCCGTATATAATATCAAACAAAACGAAAAGTCGTTGTCAAAATAAAATAATGAGACATTAGCATACAACGGGATGTAGTACAGAAGGGACAAATACATATCTCTATCAAATTATATACCGTGACAGAGTTAGTTAACTCTGGGTTAGTTTTCATTGGCGCAAGGCAATTTAAGAATTAAATATTTAATTCTTACACTGTAACCCAGAGTTAATAAACTCAGAGTTACGCAATTTAACTTATGGAAAGTAGTAAATTTCCATGCAGATAGGTCATATTAAAACTTTTTAGGAAAATTATTTTGAGCGAAATCCGTGAACAACTTTCCAAGTAATTTAAAGGAAACTTATTCAGCGTTAACGGAACCCTTCTTAGACATGTCCTGACATGCTCTTCGTAAGGTTATTATAATATGTTATTTATTAGCAACACTGTCAAAGGCTGTAATAATTCAAGGCGCATATATTTTTTTAAATTTGGTCGGTTCGATTCCTGGACAGAAATAATGATATCTCAAAAATTGTAATGATGCAGTTTTAGTTTAACACCTTTCAGAATTTTTCGCTATTATAGTTTTGATTTTACTCAGTTGATAACTTATGCTCCTATTGATTTTCCAAAACACTACTTTAAGGGTATTAATGTGACTATCTAATAAAATCGCATAGCATGTGATAAATATTTCTAATACCGTGGAGTCGAGGAACTCTCCGGGGCAGTATTTGGCGAGCGGTTTGAGCGGGTGGCGTGTGTCGTACACCCGCAGAAAGCGGTCGCGACCGGCCAGCAGCAGCTCGTGCTGGCACAGCGGGTGGCCGGCCACGCTGTACAGCGGGATAAAGCCACCCGACTGACGGACATGAATCAATCTGGAATGGAAATACAAAAAATATACGGATTCTATAATAATATTCCTTATGAATGACAGAAGTTAAAACAGGGGGGTGGATAAAAAGAACAAAACAGGAGTTCGGAAACCCTTGATATAAGAACTACCATCAAGGTGGTTCGCCACCGGGAATGGAGAACCGGTACTAATAGAATTTCGTAAGCGGGATTTCCCGGGAATTTTGGGACTGGTATCTCAAAAGTAATTCAAAACATAAGAATAACGTTTTATAATACAATTACAAATTAAACAAGGTTTTAATGACAACTAGACACATCATATATATCGACATATCGGCGATAGTGTAGACTGTATCTCTACCTATCCCTCGATAGGTCATTTTAGTTTATTCGCATATTTTATTGGAATGTTTTTTGACACGTTACTTCGAGTTATTTGATTTTTTGCAAAACATCAAAGGGGTTTGTTGAGTTTTGATCGTTGCATCGACACATTATATCTGCCATAAGAGTATTCGTGCTATTCAAGGTGTGTGCTGTGGGGCTGAACTTAGGAAGCTGTTAGGGCGTCTCATCGTTTTCCTTATACATAATAATATGCAAGTCATTGTTTCCAACACTTATTTTACTGAGGTATTAAGAAGCTTATTGCACGCTTTTATAAACTTTCCATTTTTGTTTTATAAACTTTCGCGTTTATAATATTACATACATACTAAAACTCATTCGCAGCAAGTGACATTAAACAACTTGGTTAGTGAACGATAAAAAGCAACGACAAATATTAAGTATTCTAGGAGTAGTGAGATATGATTTCGGCCATAGCTCAGCGGACAGCGCCCAATGGACTAATAATTGAACTACTGAGCTAAAAGAGTGATTATAGTTTACCTTGATCAAAAGATATATGTACATATCTTATCTTTTTAAATACACATTTTGCGCACCTCTAATGCTTACAAAAATTAAGCCAAATGAATATAATTCGTAACTACAAGTAAGAGTATTTAATTATAGGGCAAAAAATAATAAATAGAAACTATCAAAGACATTTAAAAGAAACAGTTGCCACACAGACCTTGTGGGCCAAGTCCCAAGATGCCAACGCAACGCTAACTTATGTTCTATTGAATCGTCAATACCGTAGGCAATATTGGCTACTATGTTCGTCGATATATGATGCCACCATATAATAAAATATGGTTATTATTTCCTCCGCACCGCTCGCAGTTTGCTTTTAGGTACAGAATCTAATATGAATTACTCATTTTATGATTTAGTCGTGTAATATTTATCATTTTTGTCAATAATTTGTTGTCGGAGACAATTACAAATAATTTTTTAGCTAATACTTACAATTACCGGTTTATAGTAAACTTAAATACTTTTAAATTTTTATACAATTTGTTTGGTCACGAAAGTACCGAGAAATTCCCGGTTCTCAATATTTTATTCCCGGTTCTCAGACCGATTGAAATTTCTGGGTATTTCGGGACTGGGATTTGGCGTTTCCATACCCTAGTTACCAAAATTAAGGCTGGGATATTCAGAGCACTGAAAGTAGAACTCTGCGCAAATAACATAGAGCTGAAAATCGAACACACAATTGTCGAGTCTAAAGTCAATATCATAATATATTATGACAGCTCGACACTTCCATTTTCAACTCTTTTGTATTAGCGCAGAGTTCTATTTTCAGTGCTCTGAATTTTCCGGGGCCCGCCGGATTCCGGATCTTCATAATATAGTCCCAGCCTAAGAGTTCCCGCGTGGACGATAAGTGGGCTAACTAGTTACTTAGTACTTGTAAAATCAAGTATGAGTGTGTGTAAGACTATAGTGGGTCTGCCTGACACCTGCTTAATGCAGACCCATTATCAAGCACTAACTTGCTTGGTCTGTCGTGTCGCACGTCGGCGCGCAGCACCAAGCCATCCTCGCCAGCGGACAGCACGACGTGCGGCTCAGCGGCGCTCACGTGCAACTTGTGCGCGGCGCGCGAGTGTGCAGCGATGCGCCGGCGAGACGCGCCGCCAGACCCGCCCACTTGGACCAGACGCACCTGACAAAAATAGCTTGTTAAAATAAATACAGGTTGTTTGGTAGAACATAGTCAATCCGTGAAATATAGATCCTTGGGGGTTGAAGACAAGTCATTTGAGCCTTCCCCTTTTGTATGACCGATATTAAACCGTTTCTGAGTTATTTTTCAGGTATAAAATATCAAACTTAGATTAGATTTAATTATACTTCTGTGGTAGTATGTCCCTTATATGGTAATTTCTTTTTTTTTTAAATTTGAAACGCATACTCTCCAGATTTTTTTATAAATGCTAAAACAAATCTTAATAAAATTTTTTTCCTTCTAGGATGATTGCAACCCGTGCCAACTGAGCCGCAAAGATTACAAAAAATCGCTATCTGTATTGATATTTTGTTCTGCTATAAAACATAAGTGCAAAAATTAGGTAAATTAGGATCGAAATAAAATAAGTCTGACATGAATACTTATTTAAACTCATAAAAAATTACAACCCGTTCGGATAACTTTTCTTTCGGTCAGTTTTTACAGGCCTGATACAAGTTTCTATGTTGACGACACAGCGCAACAGGAACCTTCTTTTTTTCTTTTCCGTAATTTACGTACTTTTTCATGAGTATAGTCAAAGAGTGCAGTTAAGATGTCTTTAGCTTGATCTTTCCCGATAAGCTCCCTGTTTTTTTTAAGTTCAAGAAGCTGTTTTCTATCGTCAAATGTAGCAATAATTAGCAAATTTTCTTCTTTATTTCATCTTCGTCGATACATTTAATTTAGGTAACAGTTTTCCACTCAGATAGACTCAGACTACTTCAGATAAGTTGTTCTGAAAGTCATTTTCATTGTTTCTGCCCGTCGTACTTCATACACAGACAAGAAAATATCGTCTGGCATGCTGCGTCCAGAACTCAGATTCTGTTATATGACGAATCTTTTAAATATTCCATGTTATTCACAGAAAATGTAGAAATAACAACTAATAACTCTTTGTTGTAAAACATTATTTGATATAGCACATCCTAATGCCTTCAAAAGATGAAAATTGAGGGAGAAAAAGTATTTTCAAAGAAACAAAGGTCGAATGAAACCATTGCTTAGGTGGTGTAAACAGAAAAATATGAAATAATAAAGAAAAGGACAAGAAGTTAACTTTCTTCTTTTTCTTCTCTCTTCTTCTCGATTTTGTCAAGTTTTTTTCTTTCTCCGCAATTTTTTTGTCTAAACCACCTGAGCAATAGTTTGGGTGACCTCCTTTGGTGATTTGTTGCTCTCTTTGTTTCTTTGAAAATGTTTCTGTCTTCCTCAATTGTAATTCTTTTCAAGTTATCAGAATATGTTTTATAATCTCATTAAGAATATAATCTTATTATTATAACGTTTCTTTAACTGGAAGTCAGTTTGACTTCATGAATAATGTAAAATACATGTAAAATAGGACTGCCAAAACTTGACAGAATATGTTTTATAATCTTTTGTTTTGTCGTCGTCAGTTGTCAGAATATGTTTTATAATCACATATAAGAATATAATCTTATTATTTTTACGTTTCTTTAACTGGAAGTCAGTTTGAGTTCATGAATAATGTAAAATAGGACTGCCAAAACTTGACGACTATGTGTTAATTTTGCACCATTTATTTGGCGGCTAGGCAGTATTTTTTATCACTCTTGAATTTTACAGACATCATTAGGTAGGCAATAAACAATTGCGCACAAGAAATCGATAGTCGGCACGGGTTATCGTTTAACAATCGGGCTAATATTTTTTTCTTGACTATACAGGGTCAACACAAACATTTTAAGTTAAGTTCGATATTTTTTATTAAAACATTGACGATTTAACCACTTTCACTGTTTGTTATAAGTATTTTTTCGAAAATGAAATGTTCAAAAACATATTGCAGTTTACATTTTTTTATTTACAAAACAGCATAAGGTAATAGTGTCGGCAAGAGCTTTCTGGATCAAACGGTACTTACTTTTTTTTATAGATATGGCCATCTTTACTCAAAGACCATCTTGCCTTATCTGACAATAATTATACTTTGATAAGAATATACCTGTCCATCCCTTGCACATGTTGCTAGATTAATTTGACTCTCAGCATTCAGATACAGGAATTTGCTTTGGAATACATTTGATTTGTGGCCAGTCTTTATATTCTGTAAGGCCTTCTTTTTGGCCCAGTCCCAAACAATCACATGGGTATCATCCGACCCAGAAGCCAGGAGACGTCCTGCACAAAAACAAGTTCATTATTTTCTAATTCTAATTCTTCAACTTCATTATTTGTTTCTCATAGCATTCATTATTTTATAAGACAACATTCCTTCAAATAAAACAATATTTTACCTTCTGGATGAAAATTGATCGAATTAACACATCCCTTATGTTTTATTAAATTATGCAAATATTCCATTCTATATACAGCATGTAGAGAACCATAAAATTTTTGTTCAAAAATTACATCATCTTGTACCTTTTTGCCATAAGGAAATGTCAGTCCCATCTCCCTGTTTATTATCTCTGAAAAAATTTTTTTTTTGTTTACCTGCTAATGCACGGGCATACAAGTTTAGCATTCTTCAAGCTTGCTAGCTTCAGCGAGAATGCTAAATTTGAAACTTACTGACAAAATAAGATTAGTAGATATAAGAAGAAAGACAAAGGTTGCTGATGTTGGTTACACCATCAGAAAGCTAGTGGAAATGTGTAGGTTACATTATGCGAAGCAGAGAATCAAGTGGTCAAGAGATGTAACAGTATGGTACCCTAGAATTGGAAAAAGAAATAGAGGAACAAAAAGTTGGAGTAATGACATAAAAAATATTCCAGGCCAAACACGGGCCTGGGCAATAGTGGGCAGTAGTGATAGACAAAATTGGAAATAGTGAGGGAAGGCCTATGCCAAAAGGAAAGCCATCGAAAGCCCAGAGAATAAAGAAATAGAATGATTGAAAAATTTCCTTCAAAGCAAGCTTTATTAAAAAAATCAGTTATAAACAAATAAATTGACATTCTTGTACACAAACAAAGCTAAGTTTTAGACTGAATAATTAGGTTTTGTGCATAAAATATAGATTTATATAATATAGTATATTCTATAAAAATAATCAATGTAATTTAAAAATAACTGAGTTGAGATTTTAAATAGACTAAAAGTAGGGTAGTAGTTTATGATAACTAGTTGATTCATTTATAATTCATTGGAAGCTAATTGAAAGTGTAATTTAAGTACAAGAATTAGTGTCTTCTGTACAAATAAAAAATAACAATAATAATAGAACAGCAAAACATAACATTATGGTTACCTCTTAATATTATGTATGAATGTTTTGGTCTTATTTTTGAGAGCACTGATGGTTTCTTTACACTTTCTTCTTCTTCCTCATCCATTCTCATCCATGGACTGTCATCACTATCCGACCTGAGGTTATCTTCATCAGTCTCTACAGCTGAACTGCTAGTACTGGATGTGCTATTTCAAAACAAATGAATTGAGTTAAATAGATGTATTTTAGGGTCAGCTCACATCGAGACAGGAATCTCCTTGTGCAGTGAATAATGTTCAATTTAGAATTGCTACCTTAAAATGCAGCATTGTGTTGCATCTCAGTGTGAACTGTTGCTTACTTATTGACAGTGGGGAGATACTTACACGCTATGAGATCCATCTGACAATTCTGAAGTGCTGTCCTCATCTGAAAGAATATTATCAATTGTCCTATCTTGATTTTCATCACCCGTCAAATCATCAGAATCCCTTGAAGTATTACTGTCTGAATCTGCACCTGGTGTTTTTCGCTTTCTATAATTCCTACTTCGGCGTGGTCTACGGATATTTAAAAGGATCGTCCTTACGTTGCTACTGGAAGGTGCAACAGAAACAACTTCATTCATAGGTGCCATTGTTACAAGAGAAGTGACATTGTCGTCATTACTTGTACTTTCAGACTTATCGGCTGACAATCCACTGTCTACATTATCTTCTGGTTCATCTTTACTCCCAGAAGCTGTGAACAACAAAACTTTTTAATTAATAGACCCATTAAAACTTTTTTTTTCTGGTAATTTTACAAACCTGCTTCTTTTAAACTGTCTTGTGAGCTACCGTCGTTCAGTTTAATCTTTTTTCCACCTAATTGAGGGCTCAACGGTGTTTTCATTTCGTCATCACTCGATGAATTTTCTTCCAATTCAGTAGGCTACGTCTTAATTCTACGAAAAAACGAAATACTGCTAATACAGTGTATTACTATTAAACATTTTGTTGAAACAAATTTGAAAACAATATAGCTTTACAATACCTAATTGTAATTAATTATGTAGGTAAGTATTATTAAGTCTATAAAAAAAAAGAGAACCTTCGCAATTTTCAACTTTGTTCTATTTGAGTGCAGTTCTCTGTTGCAGCAGCAAATAAGATAAATTGACAATTGAAATGACATTAAATTTTTTAAATTTTATCATTATTGTCTTTTATTGAGTGTTGTCTACGGAATAACAACTTGGAATCGATATAGATTTAATCGATACAAAGTTGTTTAGTTTTCTTTTTTTGTTTAGCCTGGGACTATACTACCGGAATCACTCCAGTCGGAAAAAAACAGTTTTCGGGCACGCCCGCCTTCGTAAAGAAGACTTCGTCTACCTTCTCAGTAGTAATACTTATTATCTATGGACTACCTACACGCGTCCGGGATTATAACGCAGCGCGTTTATCCTTCGACAGTATTACCAACCCTTAAAATTATTTCTCCCCAAACTACAGATTTGAAGACATTCTGATGATGGAAATACCACCATGGATAATAAATCCATTTGATGAAACGGAAGTGGAGAATGTAATATTACAAGAGGTGCTCGAGCTTAGCACTAATGAGGAGCTGAAAGTGACATTTAAAAGAGGGTATCAAAAAGTTTGGCTGCAGGCAGAAATACCTGAAAAATATCCTGGACTGTGGGGAATCGCGCAAAAGCGATAGCGTTTCCCTCGTCATATCTCGTTGAAAAAAATTTAGTGCCGTTACTAACTTATTAACAAAAAAAGGAACAGATTGAATATCACAGAACGGGGAGATTTACTCTTATTCCTTACAAAACTCAAGCCATTATTCCATATCAAATATTGATAATTTGCTGTCAATCCATCAAGTACATCCATCTCATTATCTCATTATATATTTTTTTGTATTTACCATTATAGAAGTTACATTACGTTATAAATAAGTGTTTAATTTTGATTATATTACGACTGTTGAAACAATAATAATTATTAGTGTACTAATTTATACGAGTATATTTGAATATTATAATGACGGCGTTTTACCTGTAAATAAAACACATATAAAATACTTACCTTACTTGAAGCTTACTAAGAGACAAGACGAGGTCGAGCACGCTAGCGCCATCTCATAGATGGCGCTAGCGTGCTCGACCTCGTCTTGTCTCTTTCTTTCTCGTACCCTCACGCTCGCACAGCTACCTTGAAAACCCCACCATGGCGACGCCACAAGCAGTGGCCTAATTTAATTTCAAATCATTGAATCGAATATCACCAGGCAGTATTAAAAATGTAAGCTTCAAGTAAGGTAAGTATTTAATATGTGTTTTATTTACACGTAAAACGCCGTCATTAAATACTGTACGCGTACTTGAAGCTTACTGATATGAGACCTGTTTGTTATCGCCTGGTGGGAAAAAGACGCCAATGTGAAGGCATATTATACATTAGAAGAGCTTAGAAAATAGGAATGTAAAAAATACCTTACTAAGATCAATAGATTTATTGATTTGTACTAATTAATAAAGTATAAATTAATTACAGAATAAAGTAAATATAAAATTAGTTTGTAGGGCTAAATAATTGAGCCAAACTTGTTGATTTACCTGTGCGAGACGACTTTACTTCTCTGCGATAAAAACGCGAGAAAGTATTACTTGATCGCCAATTTCCTTTGGCCAATATTTGATCAAGAGGTAAATTATCAACCCAGTTTTTAGACGCTACGGCAGAGCGAATACTTCCTGGAGGGGCAGTAATACCTGCTTCACGAAATACAGTTTTTACCAACCAGCAATAACCGTTCTGGAGGCCGGCTTAGGGTTTCTTCTTAGATTAATGAAAAGATTATGTAAATTACATTCTTTCCGTTTTTCTTTTAATAAACCAATAGTCCGCTTAACCCAAAAAACAGGATCTAAATTTCTGGAACTATTGTTTGAAAATATCTTCCGTCCCGACTGTCTGTAGTTCGCACTATCAGTTTTAGATCCGTAAAGAGGCCAAAAACAAATCGAGTCTTCATTTACAGTGAAGTTTTCTGAATCAACCGCTAATAATGTCAAGTCATGGTCTCTTCGGCCTGAGCATAAAAGGAGCAAGGTGGCTGTATGTCACAAGTTTGGAAAACATTGTTTTTATCGATAATTTGCTTTTCCAAATGCTTCAATAAATCGTCTATATCCCATACACTCGTTTTTCTAGAGACTGGTTTATTTGCAGCGATCGACTTAAGCATATGATTTACCAGAACATGTGAGGATAATTTGCCCGCATCTTCAACACTGCTTAATGTCGACACGACCGACTTGTGTACTAATATAGTATTGTAAGCTAGACCATCAATAAGATGAAGATCAGCTAAATATTTTGCCAGAACAGATCCCGACGGATGAGTGGCATTTTCTTTATTAGTGCGGCACCATCTGAGCCAACGGTTCCACGCCACTTTGTAAGTTTTTAGTGTCGATGGACGCCAAGAGTTTTTTAGGAGATTAAGGAGGTTTATATTCCAGTCCTTTAGCTCCTCTGTCTACCCCCACATTTCCACACCTGCAATTCCATGTCTTGGGTTCCTGCAGGGGGATGACCTGTCGCAATTTCTATTAAATTCAGGTGTAGATTCTGTAAGGTGAACGGGGCTGCTAGGGTTCTCGGGTTGCTGCTCGGGCTGCTCGGGTTCTTAGGTCCGCCCTCCAAAATACTCGTTCCCATCTCGGGACTACCAACAGATAGAACCCTGTCGCCTTGTTCAAGTGCATGAGCACCTTGGGAACTAGATAAGGTGGCGAGAACACCCAAGCGAGGGGATAATTCCAGGTTCGGGAGAACGCATCGTGATATATCGCCTCCTGATCAGTTTGATCCAGACTCACATAATTGGAAACTACTTTCGACGTTTCGCTTGCAAAGAGATCGATCATCGATGTTCCGAATTTCTTGAACAGGTTTTCTGTGCAATGAGGGAGTAAATGCCATTCCGGAAGACTCAGATGTCGTGATAAATGATCTGCATGACTGTTTTACCTTCCCGGTAAGTGGTGTACCTGTAGTTTATGTGGTGTACGTCTAAAAGGTGAAATATTTCTTTTGTCAACTGGAGCAACGGTAATGACCTGGTCCCCCCGCCCCCCCCCCCCTCATTTTTTAAATAAGACACAACAGTCTTGTTGTCGCACTGTAGGAGGACTGTAGATTTCTTTATCTTGTGACATAGACTTTGGAGTGCCTTTAACACCGCTAACATTTCTTTTTGGTTGCTGTGCAAATTTTGTTCTGGACATGTCCACATTCCACTCAAAGATATTTTCTCCAATTGGGCTCCCCAGGCTACGTCCGAGGCGTCCGTAGTTAAGAATTTTGTTGGAGATGGAAAATGAATTTGTGACGACAGGTCGCAATTGGCCATCCACCACTGCAGTTCCATTTCTACTGTGTTTGGCAACTGATGCACGGCAGTAAGCGGGCTCTTCATGACAACGTTTAAGAACATGAGAGTGTCTCGAAAGTGTAGTCGTCCCCTCGGAATCACCTTCTCTAACGGAAAAGATTTTACATTGCGCCATGGGTCCCATTGAAAACCCAGAAAGGTCAGACATTTGGACGGAGTCAGCGTTGACTTTTCTAAATTGATTTGAAGGCCCATATATTGAAGTCTTTCCACTACAATTTGAATATGTGATTTTAGTATATGGTAATTTTGATTGACCACCAAGAAATCGTTTAGGTATGACGCATATACCCTGTTCCCTTAGAATTTGAGCAATCCAGTTGCTTAAACAGGCAAAGACCCTTGGGGCCGTGCTGAGGCCAAAGGGAAGACACGTCATTTGAAGAATTTCCTTGTCGTAAATCAGGCGTAGAAATCGTCTGTGAGAACGAGCGATTGGTAGATTGAAGTAGGCCTGGGACAAATCCACTTTGCACAACCAATCGTTCGGTTGTAGGAAGTCTGGGACCCTGTTCGCATTTATTAACCTGAATGGTTCGGTTAGTACATATTCGTTCAACTTGCTCAAGTTGAACACTGGACGGTGCGAGCCGTCTTGTTTCGGAACGAGAAACATGCTCGAAATGAAGCTGGGGGAAGATCAAACTACTTCGAGAACTTTCTCGTCCTTCATCTCTTGAATTGCCTTTGACATTGCTTCGCACTATCTTGTCACTAGGCAGGTGCGTGTTATGTAGGAGAGACGAAGAGGAGGTTTCTTGTAAAAGGGTATGCGATAACCTTTTATTATTTTTAAAAGAAAACGTGGTGCCTTCAACGCCCTGCAATGACTGTGATACACACAAAGTCGGCCCGCTTGGAATCTCGAGTCTGAATCATCTTCTCTTACCTGAGTTGGATTCTCTATTAATAGGCCGTTTACTATTGTCCTTCGCATGCTCAAGCCGTACCGCTGGCTGCCGGTCGACTCGTTGTCGAAAGGAACTACGGTTAGCCATATTGCTACGCCATGCGTTAGAGTTTTCGTGAGAACCCTGCGAGGGATAACTTGTGTACCTTCCCTGCGAGGGTTGGTAATTCTGTAACGGTCGTGTGTCTTGAGATCCACTGCAACCCTGAGATGTGCCCTGCGAGGGCGCATGACTATTTCCCTGCGGGGGATGATTAGAGCCACTATTAACTACCTGCGAGGTAGTTCCAAAACTTTTTAGTTTTATCAAAGGCATAAAAGCTTTCTTAACGCCACCTGCCTTATCAAGAACTCCCGATAGCAATTCAGAATTAAAAAAGTTTTTATTTGAAGGAGGGATTTTGCGTAAATATGATTTGGTTAGTGGATCACGTGCATATTTTATAATCCCATCTCGGCGCATCTGTATCACCTCAGCTCTGTGACCACAAACGAGCTGTAAGAGGTCGGCAGAAACAGACGCATAATCGCCGCTTGTAAATAATTCCTTAACCTTCGTATGCAAAGAGTCGACATTTAGGTTTACCTCATCTTTAGCCCAAGATAAAAGTAAGTTTAGAGTCTGTTGCAGAGCATCGCGCTGTTTTAGTAAACAAAAGGTAATACCGGCGTAAGCTTTATCTGCGTAAGCTAAATGACGTAGACTATCATAAGCTTTAATCTCATCATTAGCTTCTAAATCAG
The DNA here is from genome assembly GCA_037179445.1 of Phengaris alcon alcon. NCBI lineage: Eukaryota > Metazoa > Arthropoda > Insecta > Lepidoptera > Lycaenidae > Phengaris > Phengaris alcon. Next base: position 245,844 of record JAYRCH010000613.1, on the reverse strand, counting down.
TAAAACCTGGCGTATGATTATACCGCTGCGGTACTCGGACCCGGTTTATCTACGACCGGGTCAACTTCATCATTAGTTTTTTCCATGCTAAAAACGAAACCTAATATTAGGATTCCATGCAAAAAGCTTGAAAATGTAAGTGGAGCAGGGGGCACACGGGGGCGGTGGCTCCGGTGAGGCTGCGTGAGGTGAGGCTGAGCTGGTGCAGGATCCTCCTACCGACCAGAACGGCGAGGCCTCGACATACACGCTCGCCTCCCAGAAAGTCTTGGCGATAAACATGATACCCGGGGGCATTGAAACGGTGCTGGAGGGACAGGAGGGTCTCACTTAGCAAGGCGACGTCCACCTTATACTCCCGAAGGAGGTGGCGAATCAGCGTCACCTTGCCGCGGACCCCCCGGACGTTCCAATGTACGACCTTTAGGGATATTGGAGCGTGGGGATCCATAGGGAAATTAGATTGGCGAAGAGGGTGCCCCCCTCCGGGAGGGCCTTGAGGAGGGTTTGGAGTATCTCGTCCCCGGCCAGGATTTTGTTAAAGGTATCCAGGGCCAGGGAGAGTAAGGCTTGAAGAAGCTGGGCCGTGGTCCTGGGGGACTCGAGGCGATGAGAAGAAGGGGGGGCACGGGGGGGGCAGTGGCGGTTGTGATCGCCGGGTTAGCTGGCATGGTGTTGACCTCGGTCACTTCGGCGGTGATTACGACCGGCTGCGCAGTGCGTTTTGTACGCAGGCGCGGGGGGCGCGGGGGGCGCGGGGTGCGCTGAGGGAGAGGGAGGGCTGTCGCCAGCTGACGGAACAGCTTCAGCAGGGGGGAGGGGGAGAGCGAGGGGTTCGAACTCCGAGTCCGTGGCGGCTGCGGAGGTCGCATAGGATTTGGCCCTCTTTCTTGCTCTGGTCCGTTTCCGCTGCTTCCGAGCTGATGGGGGAGGGGCGGCGGAAGCAGCGGGGCGGGGGGTGGGGTCATTTGCCTCCGCCATTAGAGATGTGGCGGTAGGCGGCGGCGGGGAAACCTCTCTTTCTGAGATAGTGGGGGCGTGACTCACCCGGTTCGTGGTCCGGGTTGTGCGGGCACTGGGACCCGCGTGACGGTTTTTGGCCTCCCGACGGAAGACCGGGCAGTTCCGAGTGTTGGCGGGGTGAGGCCCCTTGCAGTTAATGCAGGTGGGCTGGTCGGTTTTAGGTCGGGGGCAGTCGGAGGTGGCGTGCTCCTCGCCGCATCTGACGCACGCCAGCTTGCGGTGGCAGTTTCGGCTGGAATGTCTAAACTGCTGGCAGCGGTGGCACTGGGCAGGACCACTGTTCCCACGCCAGGCTTCCACCTTGATGTTCGGCATATTAAGTATTTCGGTTACCTGGTAGATGCCTGGTACCAGGTTCGGGGTGCGCTTCAATAACACGAAGTAGGCGCACCCGGGGCGGTCCTTCCGGGCGAGGATTCGAGACACGTGTTCTACCTCGAATCCTTTGGCGGTGAGATCTGCTGCTATCCTTTCTGTAGGCGTATTGACCGGTAGGCCGTGGATGCCTACCTTTAAGCCGCGGTCCTGGGGCAGCGCGTACGAGTACCAGCTGACCTGGGTGGACTCGCTCATGTCAGCCAGGTACCGTTGCACGCACCGGTACTCCTTTTCGCCCTCTGGGGAGAATTTTACCCCCTGGCCGTACGTCTTCGCGTGCGGGGCATGCCCCAGGAGGTCCCTGAGGCGACTGAAGTGATCAATCCAATCATCTAACTTCTCCACGATGATTGGAGGGCACCGGGGGGGTGTTTTCGGTGGCGGTGAAGACGCGTTCGCTGCGGGGGTGACGGAGGTTACCGAGTTCACGTCCATCGGCGAGGGGGCCCTCGAGGTAGAGGCCACTGGAGATCCGGACGGCGCGGGGGCGGTGGTCGCTGTGGCGTAGGTAGCCGGGCGATCGGCACGCTTGGCAGGCGGCGAGACGTCGGAAGACACCTCCTGTTTAGTGGCCTGCACGGGAGGGGCAGGGGGCGGAGGCATGCTGCTCGACGAGGGGGCCGGCGCAGGGGCCCTCGGAGCAGGAGCACTTACCGCGCTGCGATCCTCTTGGGGCGGTGCTGCCGGCGAGGCGGTGAAAGTGAGTTTAGCGCTCACTGAGGCGGCTGTTGGAGGGTGGCGGGGGGTGCACACCTCCGTTGAAGGGCGCGCGGGGCGCGGCGGTGAGACCGAACCCTTTTCGGCTGGGCGGGGCGGTGGCCCGGACTCGCGGCGGGTCGCTGTCGGAGGGCATTGGGGCGGGGGGGTGTCAGTACACCCCCGCATGAATGCCGAGGACGGCCCAGGGCGAGCGGTATCCGTGCCGCTCAAGCTGGGCTCGGTGGCGGATTGATAGGCGCGCTCGGATGTGCGCGAGCTGGATCTCGATGAGATGGAGCTGCGCGCACCGGAGCCGGCGCGGGAATGGCTAGGGCGGTCGCGGCTATGCGGCCGCGAACCACGGTCGGCCATGGTTTAAGTACAGTATGTACTGATGTACTATACGTACGTGGACATAACAAACACTAATGTCACATAATAGTTACACACGCGGAACACAATGTACATGTATAACGGAACGTTAATAATAAAAGGTACTCACACAACACAGGTAAACTAAACACAAAACACGTATTTAGTGTCTAAGTAGCCACAAAAGTGTACGTACTTGCACGGTTTAAAACTTTGAGAGGCTGGCTCCCCGTGACCTAACGTTGAAACAAGTTCCAACGGGAGGCCAAGGGCAGGGCAACTCCTCAGCAAGGCGGCAATCCACTCTTTATTTTTACGAATAAGGAGTGAATTGACGATCGCTATGCGGAGTGTATCGGCACTGCACTGGGGCGGGTTGGCACGAGAGACACTCGACACGTTTGGAGCGAGTCGGCACTAACGCGGAGTGAGCGAGTCACTGCTACACAATTAGAGCGAGACGGCACGAAACGCGGAGTGAGCACTACACAACACTAGCACGCACTGAGAGACAGGGCGATCCGGTCAGACGCCAGAGAGAGAGAAGGAGACTCTTCTCGCACGACGCCGGGCCCCTGAAAAAGGCCTTACGGCGGAATACCAACATCAGGGGCATAACCCCTCTAATTGGGATGACGCGCCCAGTACGAGTACTGGGCGCAAAGAGTCAAGTTTTTGGGAAGACCCCCCGCGGCAGAACGCGGGGGAAACCCGTGGGGGGGCAACACGATTCAAGGGAATGACGCTATGCCAATCCAGGCCCAACCGAAACCGGCGGTCGGCTCCAAGCGGCGCGTGGGGGTCCCGACCCGGGGGCCGGGAAACGTGTGTGGTTCCACTCCCTCACGCGCCGCGTTTACCGGACCGCGGACGCGAACGACCTGGGGAAAGGGGGGAAGTAAAAGGGGAAAAACTTCCGGTCCCTGACTTTATGTGTCGGGGGGGAAGGTGCGTCCAGGAGGCGACGGGGTGGCAAGAGAGCTGCCACTCCGACAGGCCCCAGACGATTTATTGAAGTTTGCACCGGGATTTCGATCCCGCGGTGGTGGAGCGCCTATACAGGCGCCTCAGGTGTGGCGCAGATCAGTGCGCCAGGACTCCTCCTCTTCGAGGGCGGTGTTCGGGCGCGCCGTTGCGCCTGGACTCCTCCTCTTCGGGGGTGGGGGGGGGGCATCATTGCGCCTGAGCTCCTCTTCTTCGGGGGTGGCGGGGATCCGGTGGGGCTGCCGGGGGAACAGCGTCCCTCGGCAGGATGTAGCGGTCGGGCGGGCGGGCGTGCCACGGCGCCAAGTCGGTCAGCTCGACTAGGCGCGAGGCGTCCGCTCGCGCGAACATGTGTCTGGCGAGTCGGGCCACGAAGGCCTCCACACTCTCCATCCTAAGATCCCTCTCGATGGTGGTGTTGCGGACGTACCAGGGGGCGCCCGCGATGTGGCGCAGCACCCGGTTTTGGGCTCTCTGCAGCGTCCTTTTCTGGGGAGCAGAGAGCAAATGGTGCCACGCAGGTGCTGCGTAGGTGAGGCGGGGCCTGATGTAGGTATTGTACAAGGCCGTCCGCATGTTGAGGGGGATCTGTGGAGATGAGAATGCGGGGTGCAGCTGCGCGGTGGCCGCTCTGGCCATTGCTACTGCCGACTGTCGCTGGGCTACCATGGAGAGACCGCGATCTATGATGACACCTAGATACTTCGCCGTTCTCCCCCATGGTGTTTCGGCGTCTCTGATCTTCAGAGGGGCTGGAAACCTGGTTCTCGTGGTGACGGCGAGCGCCTGGAACTTACCTGCATTCACAGACAGTCGCCAGTTGCTCAGCCAGTCAGGGAGAAGATCCAGCGTCCTCTGAAGCTTCAGGGCGGCGTGATCGGGTGTCAACGAGCTGGTGATGAACGCCGTGTCATCGGCGTATAGCGCTGTGGTGGTACCAGGGTCCTTTGGCACGTCGCTAGCATAGAAGTTATACATGCTCGGCGAGAGCACGCTGCCTTGAGGCACACCGGCGGTGATGGGGCGCTCGCCGGAGAGGACGCCGTCGACACGCACCCTGAAGGTGCGGCCGGAGAGAAAAGATGCAATGAGTCTTACCAGAGGGGGTGGGACGTTGGCTCGGATGAGCTTGAAGAGCAGACCTTCATGCCAAACACAGTCGAACGCCTTTTCCATGTCGAGGAACACTGCGACCGAGGATTCTTTCTTGTTGGCCGCAACGGACAATTGGTGGATGACTCTTACCAGCTGAAGAGTGGTGCTCAGCTCCGACCTAAAACTGAATCGTCATAATAATATTGAAAATAAAATAAAAATTTTGGTAAGCAGTATATTTAAATTTTATGAAATATAAAAAGCAAATGACTTTTACCAATGGATATATCTCATGCCCTATTATAAGCCGACGAAGTTATCAGGACTGGTCTGCATACACTCTGTATAAGGCTACTAAAACTACAACTACTTAATAGGTAATACTTATATTAGTTTAGGCTGGGTTTAAACAGTTCAAATTATTTTGTGAATCCCTGAACTTCAAGATTAGGTATCATTTCATAAAACCATAAAGTTACTTAATAGTTCGTACACTAAACCACTGCTTTTTATTTTTCAGTATTATGAATTCAACATGTCAATCAATCTATAAAATTCTGGGCACTAAAACAAGCATTAACAAAGCCAAAGCAAGAATTGAATCCCGAATATGGGAGAAACATAAGCATTGGTTGGGAGAATGGACGAAGACGCCGTGGCCGCCCTTAGAAAGAGATGTTCCGTTGTGCAAAATGCAGTGCAATCAGGCTTGGGATGGCGCGGGAACGAGGTCATTGGGGGAGGCCTTGGTCCAATAATAGAAAGCATAATATAAAGAGTTACAAGTTAAGTCGATGTTGATCCTTTAAAAGGTTGTATTTACCATCATTTCCAATACTGTCTACAATGAAACCTATTAATGCTAGTAATGCCGCTATTATTGTAAAAATATCTTTAGATTTTTGTAGAAAATACAAAAAAAGGTTGGGAACTTTATCCCTTTAAAGGATAAACTTTGACTTAACCTATATCCCTGTATGGTACGAGCTACGTTATAAGGAATATATTATATCTTCATTTGTTATTAATTTACGATAAGTTTTATATGATAGATAAAAATCTAATTAGCATTGCATATGTATATTAATATTATCCGCGCGTAATTAAAATACGCAGCCTATTTGCAATGTATTAATTTGATTATTATCTTTAATATAAAACTTATAGCAAATGAATAACTCACATGAATAAGGATATTATTAATAATAATATTCTATATATCTGATCTTAGATCAATATTGATATGTATTCTATTTTTAAGTGCATTAAAGGCGTCTCAGATGACGAAGATACTGTGATATAAGATGTCTTAAGATTTATATTAAGTGTACTGTCCAAGTTGAAAATATATACTATCTTCGCCATCTGTGATAGTTCATACAAACTGGACAGCAAGCGATATTGTATCTAAACATAAAATATCAAATTATCTATGCCATCTATGATACCCCTTAAAAAAACTTATAGAAATATCTTAATCTGGTTTGAGAGTTTCGCTGATCGTCAGCACCAGCTTAGCCTATCGCTACTACTTAGTGATATTTACAATTAATTAATGTTATGTATAAACTATAAAGTATTGTTTTTGTAGCTTGAGCGGGAATATACAAAACTTGGCCATATGCACTAAATTAAATTAAAAATATAATAATTAATATCAGATCTTCGAGATTAAGCCGAACACTTGTTAACTTTTCGTAGTGTTCCTGCAATAAAAAATGAAACACGGTCAGGTTTTTTTTATATTCCTGGTTAGGCCCTAATTTATTTTATTGATTTATATTTGAGATAGATAATCAAGACGGAGATTCTCCTCCTTTTGCCAAACTCATGTTCTTTATAAATACATGATTTTTCATTTCCCATGGGGTTCTAAAAAGCAGTTTTAAAGATAATAAAATTAAATTATTAAGTATAATGGTAATGATATTATGTAGTGCTCCAAATATTGATACATAATTCGATTTAGATTTAATGGTAAACATTGAATGTTTTCATAATATAGTCCTAATATTTAGCTTAAGTTAAATATGGGAAATCAAAAGGAACACGTTGTATATATTAATTATTGGTGATAATTTTATATGAAATTATATCTGGCAAGATTTATTCAATATTATCAACTCTTTATGTAAATTCCTAGTCACATGTTACAGGAATTTGACATTGGTCGCATGGGTTTAGTATGTTTATGAATTAAAGATAGTTTAAAACTTGGAGTGTATTCAAAAATTATATAAAATTTAATTTTTTTTTTTTGTAGTACCGTAGATTTAAGTTTTGTAGTAACAAAACTTAAATCTTTATTGATCGTAATGATGTTCTCATGTTTAACTTATGTTTTTTTTTATTCTTAGCAGTAAAATGCCATTTTTATTTACTGATAAAACAAAAAGATTTACGGATTAATTTATTTTATTGCATATAATTTATTCAATAGTTTTAAGAATGTAAAGTTGTAAACTCAGTTCAGACCCCATTTAATCTAAACGTAAGCAAAATGTTTAAATTCCACCAAATCATTGTGTGTATTTCTTTATTGCAAGGAAAACAAGTGACATTTGAATAAGTAGCTTTATAAGTATTCGCTTACGTTTAAATTAAATTGGATCTAAACAGAGTATAAGTAGTATAACGTGTTTAAACAATAATCATTTTCCATTTTCATATGTGAAAATAAAATATTTTACCTTTTTGGTTAAATTTTGTTTCGTTTTGATTTATTGTCGGATTTTTATGTTTCAAAGGTTTTATTTTTGTGAGAATTGTGTATTTGCTAAGGAAACTTAACAAATAAACACTGTTCTTATGAAAATCAAGGTCTTTGAAACATAAAATTCTGACATACAAATCCCGTAGATTTCGTATTGAAATCTATACCTATAAATATATACAGGGTGACCTGAAATTCGATACATTCCTTTGAAAGACAGAAAGTAGACCTCATTTACAGTAATATTTTTCATGGCATCCCCTATCCGAAAGTTGATATTTACAAAGTTATTGAAATTTCAAAAATGTTTTCTTTATTTTCGACTTTTTGACTTTGACATGACGTATTTTTAAAAATGTTTGTCTTCTTAGTGATTTTTTTATGTATTTTAACCTAAATAGGGACAAACTAAACGATAATTTTTCATTATGAGACATGAAACAGAATTTTCTTTTAAGAATAATGCACATTTTTCTTGAAAACAGGTGATTTTCTTAAAAAAATGTATGATACAATGCGTACAAATATTCTAAATAACTTCCTTATCTCATTAGCTTTCCAAAAAGGTGCAAATGTCTACATAAAAATATGACGTTGTAGTAAACATATTAGAAGTAAAATGAAATAATGTCTAAATCGATTTATTTGCGATAAGGTTAAAATAAAAGGAAAAACTTGAATTTAATTACGTTTATTGTGTTTAAAAAACATCAATGTTTAATTAAATTTAATAATAAATATTCTACTTTAGGTCTTGTTCAAAATGTGAACCTCTGTTTCTGATACAGGCCCGTAGTCTTCTCCGTACCTCTGTTTTGATTATTCTGGTAGTAAGACTAGTTTTGATTTCTTCTGCTGCATTTCTTATGCGGCTTCTGAGCTCCTCTACAGTAGTTATGGGTGTAGTATACACCAAAGCCCCCAAAACAAAGCATGACCCCAAAGATAAAAATCACACGGGGTCAAATCGGGACACCGTGCTGGCCAAGGAATTGGCCCGCCTCGACCTATCCAGCGATGTGGGTAAGTTTGGTCTAGCCACTGGCGTACGCCGAGGCGGAAGTGGGCCGGGCAACCATCATGCTGGAAAATCATATTACGACGAGTTGCTATTGGCACATCTTCCATTAAACCAGTAATCTCCTCTCTTAGGAAATGTTCGTACATTTCACCATTTAAATTTTGAGGCAAAAAATGAGGTCCAACTAAATTATTATTAATTATACCCATCCAGACATTTAGACTGAATCTGGTTTGATGGGCCCTTTCTTTTTTCATCCTGGGGTTTTCTCCTTTTGGTGCCCAGTAATGTGTGTTGTGGAAATTGTTTATCCCGTCACGGTCAAATTTCGATTCATCCATCCACAATATTCTTGAGAAGAAATTGCGATCCTCCATGTCTGCATTTATCATAAAACGGCAGAATTCCATTCTTCTAACCGGGTCTCCCTCTTCCAACGCTTGGACAGGTGTGTAGTGAAATGGATGTAGACGCGCTGTGTGTACTGTAAAACACCCCTTCCATTGACTCAATCCAAGTCTTCTAGCTGCCGCTCTTGTAGAAATAGAAGGATCATTTTGAAAAAGTGTTAAAATTTCTTCTTCTTCTTCTGGAGCATACAAACGAGGTCTGCCTGAATCGCCACGTCTTCTATCAACACGGCCGCTTTCTCGAATTCGTCGAAATGTTGTTGAAAACACTAACGTTTGGCACTCGTCGATTCGGAAAACGTTCAACGTATGTTCTTCGTGCAGCAGCAGCATTACCATTACAAAGTCCGTAACAAAACAAGATTCATCGTACTCAAAAGCAGCCATCGCGATACAAAAAAATCACAAGTAAAAGTAAGGGTGTAGTTTAAAGCAACAATACGTCCGTACACGGCAATAGTTGACTGAAAACTAATATTAGCTACTAAATTTGCTCTCTAAGCCAGTCGGTAACTCATTGACAAAGGGCCGCGACGACAGTAGCCGAAACATCCCGAAGTTTGAACAATGGAAACAATTGAAAAAAAGGTCGCCTCAGGTAGAGTAATTCTTGAGATAACGTTACCTGATGATTGTTTTGTCTTTGTTTATTATATGTTCATATTTTTATGTACATATTTGTACCTTTTTTGGAAGCTTATGAGGTAAGAAAGTTATTTAAGGTATTTGTACACATTGTATCATACAACTTTTTAAAGAAAATCACCTGTTTTTAAGAAAAATGTGCATTTTTCTTAAAAGAAAATTCTGTTTCATGTCTCATAATGAAAAATTCTCGCTTAGTTTGTCCCTATTTATTCCTTAAAAATAATATTTGACTCATTGACGGTTAAAATACATTAAAAAAATCACTAAAAAGACAAACATTTTTAAAAATACGTCATGTCAAAGTCAAAAAGTCGAAAATAAAGAAAAAAATTTTGAAATTTCAATAACTTTGTAAATATCAACTTTCGGATAGCGGATGCCATGAAAAATATTACTGTAAATGAGGTCTACTTTCTATCTTTCAAAGGAATGTATCGAATTTCAGGTCACCTGTATATATCTATATATAGGTATGTAGTGCAACTGCATCTTAACCAGGTGGCGCTAGGATCTACATCAAACCTTCATTTTTGAACCGTCCAACAGGGGAAGTTGTTATCTACTTCAGTAGTACTACTTATTATCTATGGTATTTTCAGTAGTAGTACTAGTCATCTATGTCCTGTATTCTTCGATTATTGCCTTTGTTGTACATAATTAACGTTTGAATTAATAATACTATTTATTTTTTGATTGATAAAACCCAAATAAAACCGGATTTTTCGTTTGTGTCATTTTTCAAGTAAAATATCATTGACGAAAGTGTATTAAACGAAATTCTAAACTCTAACCTAAAATGAAGTCTGAGCTAGAACTACTGTCTTTTCTGGACTTACTTGATCTAGATGAGGAAATAATAGACAAGCGTCTTGAGGGTTTGATGCTAAAAAGCAATTTTAGTCATGAGAATTTATCAAACTTATTACATTTGTTGCAATACAAACATCTCACTAACACTAAGGAGGATGCTGAATGTGAGAATGACCAACAGATTATCATGATCAACAATCTTTTGTCAAACCTGACAGAAAGTAATGTGCAAATAATTGGAAAAATAATATATGTGATATTAACTCTTAGCCCAAGCACTATAGTTGGAAATGCAGAACACCTATTACAACAAGTGTTTGCCAATATGTATATACCAAGGCTGTGTAATGATTTGGATAGTGATATTGAAATGAAAGGTCATAAAATTAATTCGACCCTTTTTAAATTAAAAATCTGCAAAAGTGTCCTTGATGCTGTTATTTTCTGTAGACAAAAATTACTGCTACCATTTTTAGAGATACCCTTAGAGCATTTTGTATTTAGTCCACATGAAGAGCTTAACATATTTTTTGTCACCAGTATGATTCCAAAGATATTTGAAGGCATAGCTGGGTACCATATATTAGACAGAATATGGAATTTATTAAAACAATCATCTGATAAAAGGCAAATTTCTCTGAAAGTCTTGTGTTCTCTATCAAATTATTATTTGCCAGTGACCAATTATGAGTCAAATGTGATTTATAGTTCTGAATTTTGGGATATAATATTGTATGGATTATCATCAGATTGTAATAGACATAGAAAATTCTCAATGTACCTTTTTAAAAGAGCTTTGGACTGCTTAATGATTAGTAAAAAAGATGTATATATTAAGTCTAAGAGTATATTTATATGGAGAGCCTCTAAAAAGGAAGAACTTAATAAGATTTGGAATGACTTCTTTGTTCTAATGGATAGTTTGGAAGAAAAGCAAAGTAATATTGTCCTTCCATCTTTGGTTTTAATCAGCACTGTCAAAGATGTAGGATATTGCTGGCTTAACTGTGCTTTTAAAATTGGCCTTGGCCATGATAATGCACAAATAAGATTTAAGTGCATACAATACAGACTTGATTATCCAATTCATGACTTAAATGAAGCATATTCACTATTAAAAGCTCTCAATGACGCACATATTTTTGGTGATCCTAATGAAAGCAAGGTAATTTGGAATAAAATGAAGACGACATTGGAACAGTCTGATAGCCTGATAAATATTTTAAAAACTATGCAAAATATTAAATGGGCTCCAGTTCCTTTATTTTACCTAACTAAAATACTGACAGAACTAGAAATCAAACTAACTCCTAAGAATTACAAAGACAACCTTATTAAAATTCTACATCACTTATTTAAGATTCCATGTACCAATATTGTTATTAGAAAAGCGGTTTTTGTGAATTTATCCTCATTTATTGGAAAATGTTGTCAGTTGAACTTAGTTAATTATATTAGTTTATGTGGCAATTTAGCACCAGAAATTATCAAAAACATAATCTCACAAGGCAATACAATCAACCATAGTAGTCCTGATCTGACTCTTACAGAAGACGAAAAGAAACATTTATTAGAGCAGCTGGCTTTACATTCAAATATTGATTTTGTCCTACTATATTATTCAGTGGACCAAAGTTCAGATTTAACAAATATACTTGACAAACATATTGATAAAATTAAAAATATTTGTGAGAGACAGTACAGTAAAAAAAATGAATGTATTTCTGAAGCAGTATACTTAACAGAATTTTATAGAAAAATTCAAAACAACAAATCTGTTCAAGGTTATGATGAAATCTCATATAAAATATGCAGAATAATATTAAATTATGTTCAATGCTTATTAACTTCTGATACCAATTTGGATATAGAAGTTGTAACATTATTATATGAAGGCCTAGATATAATAATATTTAATAACGAAGATGAAAACAAGGAAACATTGAAACAGATATTTAAATATTCATTACTATTATTAAGGGATATTAGTGTAGATATAAACAAGAGGGTTTTGAGTATTTTGACAATGACTAGTTTATTGAAAAGTTCAATTATATTCAAGCAGTATGTTACAGATTCAGATTTAATAACAGTTTTAGTAAATGGACTAAAATTTAATAATAAAGAAAACAATGCAAGCGTTGGTCGTCTGAAAAACATATTTTATGAAAAATCAAGTGAAATATTCTATTTCATACTGATCAGTAAAAATGTTCCTATAAACATGAATGTAATAAATTTCATTGATGATATATTTCAAAGTGGAGGCTATGGTTGCCTGAAATGGGTACTAAAAATTACGAATAAATTATTAGCATGTATTTTACAAGACAACATACAATATGACATACAACAATTTTTAAGCAGAGCCTGGACGGGTATAGAAGAGCTGAAAACTAATAATCAATATGCCATATGCATGAAAGAGTTTACCTCTTTACTGATGCATGATTCTTTATTAGAAAAATCTATTTATAATAATGTTATACTATCATATTGTATGAAGATAATAGAATATGGAGCTGTTAAAACTTTACCACTTTACTACCTAGTAAATGAAATGAATTTAAAAAACATAACATCTATTTGTAGCCACATAATTTATATATTTACTGGCACATTGCTATATACAATAGTGCCTAAAAAGGAAAATAGGTTTGTTATAATTAAAATTATTGTTATTTTGAACAAAGATTTCTTAAAAATAACATTATTTTAATTAATTTTATATTTCTTTTTTCAGAATATTAGAAAATGTGGTAGAAGAATTATTAAGAGATACACAGTACAACACATGTAAAACAAAGTTAGTAATTAATTGGTTGACTCCTATCAGACAATCCTTATGCATTATATATTCTTACATACCTACTAAAAATATTATTTTATTTTTAGGGATTTTCACTTCATCTCCCATATTCGTTACCTAAGTTTACAAGCTTTGAGTAAAATAACACATACTGAAATCTTAAAGAGCATAACAGATTTTATTCTACAGAAGGTGGATGAAATGTTTAAAAATAAACAGAGGTATCATGGAAACTCACAAGTTCATAGGACTGTGCAGGCCGCATTACAGAATTTACTCTTCATAACCTTGAAAAGTAGACTGGTCAATATCAATAAAATTGGGCTATGGTGTATTGAGCTGTTGGGTAAACTTCCACATCAACAGTTTGTTAGAACATGTTTAGAATGGTACATATCTCTATTTATTTACATTAAGGTAAGTCTCGATGACTTGATTTTTTTACCGACAAACCTGACAGTAAAAGATTACCGATGCATTATCCAGTGTTAAAATTTTTATGCAGTAGTAGGCACATTCTTAATAATATTAAGTTCATAGTTAAAATATTATAACTAGCTGTCCTGACACACATTGTTCTGTCTTAACTATGAACTGGAATCAATAAATTACTACTACACCCACACCTCCAATGTTTCTCACTATTTAAACCTTCCCTTAACTTCCACAATTATTTCAAGACCAAAATTAGCCAAATCGGTCCTACCGTTCTCGAGTTTTAGCGAGACATTGGAGTTGCAATCCATTTTTATATTAAGATTGTAATAGTCATATTTTAATAATAAATGTTAACTTGCAGGATATAAAATTGAACAATGTCAATATGAAATTATTGCAATCAAGAAATGTACCAATAACTTCACAATTTCTCATATTCTATTATGTCATTATGCACAAGATAAAAAGCGGCAGCGATTGTATTGAAGAATACCAATTTGTGATGGATACATTATTGTTTCACACTATGGGACCAACATATTCGACAAGGCTGTATGCTCAGTACTTAGCATACAGACTGAAAGAATCCACTTTTCAAGATAAGTCAGGAAAATATGATTACATATTAGAAATTATAGAGCAGACTTTGAAAAATGCATCAGCTGAGAAAGACAAAACCTACCAAAAACTACTGAAAGATTATTTTGTTCATAAATTTGATATTGTGGAAGATTTAACACCATGGCATATTTTTCACTATCTACCCACAACTGACAATTTCAAGGAAAATGTTGATGATGCGTTTCTTGGTGATGTAATGCAAAAAATCAATTCAAATCTTGAAAATGAATCTAAAGATTCCTTTTTTAATGAATGGATATCTTGTCATAAGCCTAGTCAATATGAGGATAATTTTGAGCCTTCCCACCTTCTTAATGTCTGTCCTGAAAATAGTAATGTTGGGACTATTCAAAAGAAATATATACCTTGGAAAAATATGAGTGATATAAACATTTATGGTATTGAGGAAAAGGTATAATTTTTAACTTGGTGTTATCAATAGTTTTGCAAATGGTTATATTTTTATGTTTTATAAGTAATTGTTCTGCATTTTACAGAAAAATAAAAGTGATCTTATTGTGGTTGCATCGCTCATTGATAGACTTCCAAATCTAGGTGGAATGGCACGGACCAGTGAAGTGTTTGGTGTGCTAACTTATGTTGTTGACAGTTTGAGGCATTTACAAGATAAACAGTTCCAAGGATTGAGGTAATTTAATAACATTATGTAAAAATTTGTAATAACAATCACTATATATAAGCAGTCATGTTGTAAGTTCTGAGAAATATTTTCTTATGTAGATTCTCAGTGTCTGTCTTGAAATATAAAAAATATTTTTGTTCACTTTGAATATTTAGCGTCTCAGCAGAACGTTGGATTGGTGTTGAGGAAGTTCGTCCTGGTCAGCCACTCAAAGATTATTTGATGATGAAGAAGACTGAAGGATATTCAATAGTGGCAGCGGAGCAGACTTCTTCAAGTACATCTCTTCAGACATTCAAATTTCCTAAGAAGACTTTGTTGCTTTTAGGGTAATATGAATATTTATTTGAGGATGTAAAAGTATTTTGAAGTAATCATTGCAAACCAGGTTTTAATTTATTTTTAATTCCTTACAGACATGAAAAGGAAGGAGTACCCTGTGATTTGTTGCCATTGATGGATTCCTGTGTGGAAATACCTCAACAGGGCATGATTAGATCTTTGAATGTGCATGTGACTGCTGCAATATTTATATGGGAATATGCAAGACAGAATATGTTATAGCTAACATTTTTAAAAGTGATGTAATATATTATTTGTTAGAAAAATAAAATTTATACAACCCTAACTTCTTTATACCTATAAGTTCATTTAATTTGTATTTATCACTAAATTAGTATTGACAAAAAGCAGAATAAAATGCGTCATTAAATTAAATCTTAATTAAGCAAAAACAAAAATTATTATTCTCTTACACTTTTAATTCTGGTTTGCAATAAAATTTGACTATTTTTGGTAATATAGTAATCCTAATTGGCTTAACTTCAAAATCTTCTTTGTCAATTTCTATTACGGTATCTAGTTTTGGATCATGAGGCAAAAGTTCAATTGTTCTTGCCTTAATAGTATAAGGCGATTCATTTTTCCCTTTAAGCCTTCTCCATCCCTCAGAAACAAATTCTGTGTATGAATACTTATTTTTACCAATATGTATACTTAGTCCTGGTAAACCATTAATGTTTTGTGGATCGATTTTAAATTCTGATGTTTTAAAACATATCTCATTTAATATGGAGCATTCCGGATTTAACACTTGTGTCCTGTCTGAGTCTGCAACTGTTTTGGTGTCTGGGATAAAGAATGTCCATTTCCTTTTTATTTCTGGTTTTTTAATTAGACAGTTACTGCATCCAGCACAAAGTGGACTATATTTTATTGAACCACTACAATCCCATGTTATTGAATCTTTGTATCCATTAAAAATGTATGATGCATACTCCCTGAGTGGACCGTAGAACCAATACTTATCTTTTCTTGAATGTATGTCACGGAATGCGCCCCATTCAATTGAAGACATGGCATATACTGGTCTGCTTGGTGCCTCTCCTTTACTTGTTAATGGTTCTATCTTTATAGCATCTTTCCATTCTGTGTTACCTTCAATTATGGCCATACATGCCTGTATTAGTTGCTTGACTTTGTCCACACCATCACCACCAGGAAAGAGTGTATTGCCAAGGCTATTTGTGCTTCCCAATGGTAAGATTCCAAGTGGAAATCTATTAGCTTCATCATTTCTTCTTAGTAATCCTGGAAAATAACACTACAAGTTCTGAACATATTTATAAGCAAAGTATAAACATGAAATAAAGTAATAAAAAGATTGTGTACTAAGTGTTTTATGTGTTGAAATACTAGTCCTGACTGTGCAACTTATTGCAAAATTTTACACACATACCTATTACATATTGCTTATTAAATACTAGACATTACTAGAGCTAACCTGTTACAGATTCGGATAAAGTTCCATCTCCACCAGCAATAATTATTGCCTCTGTACCATGCAGAGATTCCACAATTTCTTTGGCATTTCCCTCAGATTTCGTTAGTATTACATCAACCTGCAAGCCAGCTAGTAACAACAGAGGTTCGCAATACTTCTCATAATCTTGTTTCGCTTTACGTTTGTTCGCAACTGGATTCAAAATAACAGTCACTAACGTAGGATTTCTTTCCATAGGTATTATGGCGTCTCCATATTTAGCAGCATCTTTACATGCCGCTCTCATTAACAAATTTATCCTGAAATATTTAACAAGTGTTCTAGTTAATCTACAAAATACTTTTAAGGCATGTTTCTGCTTAATAAACACTTACTCATATTTTTCTTTTACAGTAGCAGCTCCGTAGTAAACCACAACTGCGCCAAATACAGATTTTTTCCAATTTGTTCTCAATGTTTTACTTATTTTTATAATTTTTTCCATTGTGCTTTCATTTAATTTCCAGATTAAATATCATTCATTTGGTTAGGTTTACATACTACTAATATAACTACTTTCAGTAGTAATATATACTTCTTCTTCTTCTTTTAAAAATGGCTCCTTAGTGAATCGCCAATGTCAGAGATATGATGTGTTCTCTTAGAAGAAAACTTTTCTTCACATTTATTACTGCCATCTAGTATTCATATGTGAAACTATGTAGTCATAATCGTAAACAGTGTTACAAACACATAAAATATTTTAACTTTAAATTAATGTAAAAAAATAAAAAAATAATTTGTATAAATATTCTAATATTATATTGCTGTTGATATAATTATAATATTTTTTATTTCGGTGTGACTATGTGATATGGCAACTTGGTCATTCAATCGTATGACGTATTATATATATTATAATCTGTGGTCGTATCTAGACGTGGCAGCAGTGTTGCCAATTTAGCATATTTTATGCTAAATTTGGCATATTTTTACGTTGTTTAGCATATTTATTTGTTGTTTAGCATATAGCATAATTTTTAGCATATAATTATCTAATAAAAATTGAGCCATGAAACAAACGATCCTATTTAATTACTAAGCGTGTGTTCTAAAAAAACAGAGTAATAATTACTCTGACAAGAGTATTTATTACTCATTATTATCACTACCACATTCTAACGCTGAAATTGAACGCGTTTTCAGCCAAATGAATGTAGTTAAAACCAAACTTCGCAACTGTTTGTCGGTAAAAACTTTAAATGCCATTTTATACATCAGATTCGGCCTAAAGAGGACAGGGAAATGCTGTTATTCTTACTCAGTTCCGGATAACGTATTGCGCTCGATAGGTACCAAGGAGAGTTATAGTTTGGGCAATGAATATTCTACGTCTACATAATTATACATCAGCAGCATCAGCTATCGGTGAAGACCAAGATATTAATATTTTGTTCGATAATATAATTGATTAAAACATAAAAAACAATTGAGATTTTGTTGAATATTAAAGATTTAAAATTAAATAACGTTTTATTTGACTTGAAAAATGTTAGTATAATTTTTTAGCATAATTTTATAGCAATTGGCATAATTTTGCAATTTAGCACATTTTGTATCAGCCGTGTTGGCAACACTGGGAAATTCAAAACAAAATCAAAAATGTCTACTCTACTCCACAAACCACTATTAATAGTAACAAACAAAGCACTATTAATCCTTCTTTTTATTTACTTTTTTTACCTCCTACGGGGGTACGTAAAAAAAAAAAAAAAGCTCCGTCCCTGCAGACTGAATTTGATATCCTTAAACTAAGATTGCACCAAAGAAAGGCCATGTTTCTATACATAATGCAGTCTACACATACATACTGGAATATATAAACAAAAATAGTGCGAATGAATAATATATTTTGGACATTTTATGGCAATGCACAGTGGTCGATTTGACCGACATCGTTGCATGAGTTCTAATACCACGTTAGTAATTTTTTTGGTGGTTTTGACTTCGATGCCATTCACTAGAGCAGTGGTTCCCAGACTCATTTGTTTCATAGACCACTTTCAAAATTTTGCTGGATCCGGTGGACCCCCTGCATCTACATTCTACATTACTACCAATTTCTAAATCTCGAAAAAAAAGTGTAGATTAGATCTATCTATCTATAGAAACTTGCGTTGTGACTGAGTTTCAATGACGAATTAACAGTTTTCGAAAAAAAAAAAGGTTAGAATTGTTTGCTTGATAGGGTTATTTATTTGATAATAAAGTAGGTCCCAGTTCGGAACTATTCATTTTTTTTCTCAATTTATATATATATTGTCTTATTGAGAAGGTTTAATTTAGGTATTTTATTAGGTATATTATATTTATTTAAAATAACAAGCCAACATTTTAGTTCTTCACTATCGAAACCAAATTAATTTTCATGCTCCCCTGCTTACGATTGTAGACCCCCATTTTCTGTCACGTCCAACGTAGACCCCCGTCGAGTCTCCCGTGGACCACTTTGGGAATTACTGCACTAGGGGATCAGAAGACGCGCTGTCTCAGCCAATCAGAAAAAAGTAAAAAGTACCTTATGGTATTAAATATACTACTATGGTACTGTGGCGGACCAATTAGCGCCACAATGAATCGCGCTATCGAAGTTTTCTAAGATCGGCACTATATATACGACATATAAAATTCATACAAGTGGGTTTCGGCCTGACCGAGCATAGCACCTCGCTCGGTCGGAGATCTCCCTTTGGGGCATCCACTCTTCCCACATTGGTGACCCCGACGTGATTGAGAGATGCGTGGGATTATTTAATCATGGTAATATCTTGCGTTTGATTATTATTAAAAACAAATTGATTTGATTATTATAAGACCGATTGCTTAAAGGATAAAAATGATAGCTATGATCGTAAATTGTTGTTTGATATGTATATACCTGTTTGATTATGTACTATAAAAAGTGGAATTAAACGTAAAGTATTTACTTAGTTAAGGATAAATATTGATGAGGAAAGAAAAGGAAGGAAGAAAGTGCAATTTAATAAATAAATAAACGATTAAAAATGTATTTATTATTCAATTTTGCGTAAAAAAGACGTAAGCCAGCCCGAACGGATATTAAATTAGGAAACACAACGTATGTCACAAAAATAGGATAAATTACCTATTTTTATAAAAACGAATTATTTTTTTAAATTAAATCTATTATGAGGTGTATACAAAATACATAATAGTACTGTAATATTATACGTTAAAAATTATTCAGTTTTTTACTCTCCTCAAATGACTATCTTTTAAATAAGTAGTATTAGAACTTATGCGACGATATTATTACATGTGGCAAATCTCTAATCTTCATACCAAAACACAAGAATATAAAAAAAAAAACATTTATAAAATGGCTGCTGTTTTGAAAAACAGAGTTTCTGCTATATTTGGTTTTTTCTTGTTTAATTTAAATAAGAAAGTCGAGAACAGAAATCACCATGAGCTATAGATGCATTTTGGGCTGCCCACCAGCAAAAAGTAAGTATTATATTTAAAACGAGGTTACATATCATGTAACTTCGTTTTAATAAAATTAGTAAGTCGACGAAAAATTGTTAGATTTTATTTTATTTATGTATATGTCAAATTAAAGAAGTATCTAAAAGTAAGAGTAACACTAACACAGCATTGCTCATTTACATTTAATACAATCCAAAAATATGACATGTGTAACGTTAGGACCTAAGTATATACCTAGTTGGAAGATTTATAACATTTGCAATCAGTAGTAATTAAAATACAATTTAGATTTTATCTTCACAGTTCAGTCTATTTATTATTCGTTCCAATTTTAATATTTATATTTTCTATAGGGTCAAAGGTTGTACATCGTTTCCCCAATCCAATGAAATACCCAAAACAGTTTTGAATCTTGGTTGAGGCTTGTCCCAAACGACTTCGATAAAGAAAATTTTGACTATTCCAAGTACAGGGTATGTGATCGACATTTTGAAGAAAATGATAGGTATACATGGAATAGGCCTATTAATAGGCTTGCAATTCCAAAATTGCACTTACCTGGGCAGATTGGTAAGTAAGGCTTTATAATTTATCTAGGAGTCCAGAGACGGCAGCTATAATTTATATCATTACATCCTGGGATTTATAGCTTTGCATAATAATTTAAGGTATCACACACACACAAAAGATAATATAATGCATCTTTGCCTTCATTCTGACTTACTGAATGTACTCTGTCTCTGTTTATAATAAAAGAGATGTATTGTTATAAATATTATAATATCGCTGATATAAAGATGTAGGAATATAAATTTATCTGTTGTGTGTAGTGTTCTGACTAATTCTATAGATAAATTTAATGACAATTGAGATATATCATTCTTTAATATACATCTTTACATTAAAGTTGCTGTTTGTAGACTCCGTTACTTATAATGAGTATTTAATAGTACAATTTATATTTATAATTAAATAAATAATTTTAAAGTGGTATACTCATGGGTAAGTTTTATTTGTTAAATCTTATTCATCACAATATTTTTCCAGGTACACATTTTACCTCTGCAGATTCATTTAGCATTGACTTACCTTCCTCTAGTGAGTAGCAATATTATCAATATTTAAAAATATGTATAAATAGTATCTTATCATTCTAAATCATTCTATCATCTATCATCTGTAATAGATGATAATAATATGATCAATTGATCATATTTGTTAGTTCATTATCATATTATTATGTTTGTATGGAAATAAGTACCTAAGTTAATAATAAATAAAAATAAAATAATGATTCAGGTGACCCAATGCTTAGTGAAGGTGCAGAATGTGTGATCAAAAACCCAATAGAAGTTGATGTTGCTTCAAGTAAGGATTTTAATTATTTTCTTTATTGATTTCTTATGTTTACGCGAATATTGTTCATTGTTTTAAACACTTACGGATTGTGTCGCGGTGCACTTTTCATTTTCCCGACGTTTCGGCTACTTTACAGCAGTTGTGGTCACAGGAGGACTGATCCTTGAAATGAACTTATTTATAATTAAATTTAGTTTTATTCAATGAATTTAACTATTTTTAACATGTGCATTTGAAAGGGTTTTATTATATTATTTTTTATTATTATAACACTAGCAACCCTTTGCTAGCTAGATTTGCATGGTCCAATATATTATACACATAACCTTACTCTTGAACCACTCTATCTATTGCTAAAAACGGCAATAAAATCCATTGCGTAGTTTAAAATGTAAGCAAACATGAAAGGAATTTTATACCATGTATATGATAATGATGATGAAGAGAGACACTAGATATTTATCATAGTTATTGTAAGTGAAATTAGTATTGAGTGGATAATACAAAAATTATAGTTATTTAAAACCAAATATTTTCTATCAGGTACTTGGGGTAGGCTTGTTCATGATGTATCCATACCATACAGCGGAGAAGTTTATTATGCTTCTGGTAAGTATCTTTTACTACTTAGGAAGTAGGAACTCTTATAGTTTAACGCTGTAACGATACATTGTTATACAATTGAAGTTTTGGAATCATAACATAGTTATAATTTTATATTTTTGTTGTGACTTGTAAAGTGGAGATGTTTTGTCATTCTACCCTGTTATGTGGGGTTTTGTCGAATAGGCTTAGATATATAAATAAAGGCGAGGTTTATTAGATGTGAAATTTTTCATTTTATAATTTTTTATAAATGATAAATTTTTAACTCCCTAGCATAAGAGATCCTAGTTTGTAACTTTCATGCTTATAGATCATGCTTAAAACACTCGAGGAGGAGGTAAAATTAGGCCATGACATTAAAGAATTTTAAAAGCATATTCTATGTTCATAGGTATGGAACAGTATTTATGCGAGTCCACATGCAATAAGCAATCGGCCTTATAATAATCAAATCAATTTGTTTTTAATAATAATCAAACGCAAGATATTACCATGCTAAGATAATCCCACGCATCTCTCAATCACGTCGGGGTCACCAATGTGGGAAGAGTGGATGCCCCAAAGGGAGATCTCCGACCGAGCGAGGTGCTATGCTCGGTCAGGCCGAAACCCACTTGTATGAATTTATATGTCGTATATATTGCCGATCTTAGAAAACTTCGATAGCGCGATTCATTGTGGCGCTAATTGGTCCGCCACAGTACCATAGTAGTATATTTAATACCATAAAGGTACTTTTTACTTTTTTCTGATTGGCTGAGACAGCGCGTCTTCTGATCCCCTAGTGCAGTAATTCCAAAGTGGTCCACGGGAGACTCGACGGGGGTCTACGTTGGACGTGACAGAAAATGGGGGTCTACAATCGTAAGCAGGGGAGCATGAAAATTAATTTGGTTTCGATAGTGAAGAACTAAAATGTTGGCTTGTTATTTTAAATAAATATAATATACCTAATAAAATACCTAAATTAAACCTTCTCATAAGACAATATATAAATAAATTGAGAAAAAAAATGAATAGTTCCGAACTGGGACCTACTTTATTATCAAATAAATAACCCTATCAAGCAAACAATTCTAACCTTTTTTTTTTCGAAAACTGTTAATTCGTCATGAAACTCAGCCACAACGCAAGTTTCTATAGATAGATAGATCTAATCTACACTTTTTTTTTCAAGATTTAGAAATTGGTAGTAATGTAGAATGTAGATGCAGGGGGTCCACCGGATCCAGCAAAATTTTGAAGTGGTCTATGAAACAAATGAGTCTGGGAACCACTGCTATAGTGAATGGCATCGAAGTCAAAACCACCAAAAAAACTACTAACGTGGTATTAGAACTCATGCAACGATGTCGGTCAAATCGACCACTGTGCATTGCCATAAAATGTCCAAAATATATTATTCATTCGCACTATTTTTATTAATATTATCCGCACGTAATTAAAATACGCAGCCTATTTGCAATGTATTAATTTGATTATTATCTTTAATATAAAACTTATAGCAAATGAATAACTCACATGAATAAGGATATTATTAATAATAATATTCTATATATCTGATCTTAGATCAATATTGATATGTATTCTATTTTTAAGTGCATTAAAGGCGTCTCAGATGACGAAGATACTGTGATATAAGATGTCTTAAGATTTATATTAAGTGTACTGTAATATCTGATAGCGCGGGCGCGCTATCACCAAGTTGAAAATATATACTATCTTCGCCATCTGTGATAGTTCACACAAACTGGACAGCAAGCAATATTGTATCTAAACATAAAATATCAAATTATCTATGCCATCTATGATACCCCTTAAAAAAACTTATAAAAATATCTTAATCTGGTTTGAGAGTTTCGCTGATCGTCAGCACCAGCTTAGCCTATTGCTACTACTTAGTGATATTTACAATTAATTAATGTTATGTATAAACTATAAAGTATTGTTTTTGTAGCTTGAGCGGGAATATACAAAACTTGGCCATATGCACTAAATTAAATTAAAAATATAATAATTAATATCAGATCTTCGAGATTAAGCCGAACACTTGTTAACTTTTCGTAGTGTTCCTGCAATAAAAAATGAAACACGGTCAGGTATTTTTTTATATTCCTGGTTAGGCCCTAATTTATTTTATTGATTTATATTTTAGATAGATAATCAAGACGGAGATCCTCCTCCTTTTGCCAAACTCATGTTCTTTATAAATACATGATTTTTCATTTCCCATGGGGTTCTAAAAAGCAGTTTTAAAGATAATAAAATTAAATTATTAAGTATAATGGTAATGATATTATGTAGTGCTCCAAATATTGATACATAATTCGATTTAGATTTAATGGTAAACATTGAATGTTTTCATAATATAGTCCTAATATTTAGCTTAAGTTAAATATGGGAAATCAAAAGGAACACGTTGTATATATTAATTATTGGTGATAATTTTATATGAAATTATATCTGGCAAGATTTATTCAATATTATCAACTTTTTATGTAAATTCCTAGTCACATGTTACATGAATTTGACATTGGTCGCATGGTTTTAGTATGTTTATGAGTTAAAGATAGTTTAAAACTTGGAGTGTATTCAAAAATTATATAAAATTTAAATTTTTTTTTTTTGTAGTAACGTAGATTTAAGTTTTGTAGTAACAAAACTTAAATCTTTATTGATCGTAATGATGTTCTCATGTTTAACTTATGTTTTTTTTTATTCTTAGCAGTAAAATGCCATTTTTATTTACTGATAAAACAAAAACATTTACGGATTAATTTATTTTATTGCATATAATTTATTCAATAGTGTTAAGAATGTAAAGTTGTAAACTCAGTTCAGACCCCAATTTAATCAAAACGTAAGCAAAATGTTTAAATTCCACCAAATCATTGTGTGTATTTCTTTATTGCAAGGAAAACAAGTGACATTTGAATAAGTAGCTTTATAAGTATTCGCTTACGTTTAAATTAAATTGGATCTAAACAGAGTATAAGTAGTATAACGTGTTTAAACAATAATCATTTTCCATTTTCATATGTGAAAATAAAATATTTTACCTTTTTGGTTAAATTTTGTTTCGTTTTGTTTTATTGTCGGATTTTTATGTTTCAAAGGTTTTATTTTTCTGAGAATTGTGTATTTGCTAAGGAAACTTAACAAATAAACACTGTTCTTATGAAAATCAAGATCTTTGAAACATAAAATTCTGACATACAAATCCCGTAGATTTCGTATTGAAATCTATAGCTATAAATATATATATACCTATATATAGGTATGTAGTGCAACTGCATCTTAACCAGGTGGCGCTAGGAGCTACATCAAACCTTCATTTTTGAACCGTCAAACAGGGGAAGTTGTTATCTACTTCAGTAGTACTACTAATTATTATCTATGATCTCTACTCTACCGTGTTTTGAATTTTCATGCGCACAGACACATTTTGCTGCGAATTGCTTTCAGTGTTAATAAGTATTGTCGTACTTGTGTATGCTTCGAAAGTGATTTTAGTGCTATTGGCGTCGAGTTGAAATTATCCTCCGCCGTAGTTTTGCAGTGGAATTAGTGTTATTAGTACACTACTTAGAGACAGGACTCATTTTTAGAGACAGGACTCGTTTTTCGTTTTTAAGTGGCGTTGTGTGAACCTTACGTAATGTCGTTTATATTGAACGTGAACTGCCTAACCAGGTTTAAAGATGGTAATTATTTATAAAATACATACTTTGCCCTCATTAAATTTGTTCTTCCATACAATCAGTATGACATGTATAAGAGTAGTTCCGCCAAAATTTGCACCGTGACTATGTGGACAAAGTGGACAATTTTCAAAAATATTTTTTGGATTATAGTTTGATTCGACGCACAATTTCTTAAACTTCTTGAAATATACAAAGATTATTAGCCCCACATAAAAAGTACATACTAATAAAAATACTGTATCAAAATCGCTTTAACTATTTGAGATTTTCAATGCAAACATATAAGCCTAAATACATACTGACATACACACAGGCACAGAGTCAAGGTATGTTTTGTTTAAAACAGTGGTATAAGAAATCCCTCTTTTTTGTTCGGGCTAAAAGTTATATTAATATTTGTATCCTTTTACATTATCCTGTTAAAAATCACAGTAGATTTATCAAAATGAACATTTTACAATATTAAATAACACAACTCTTTTTCAAAATCGGATAACATTCCTTATGAACTACGCCTTATGTGTCCATTTTGTCACCGAAATCTGTCCACTAATATGTCACGAAACTAAAAGGACGTGACGAACCCTGCTTTGTCGGAGTAATTTGCAAATTGAAAATATTGTTTTCGCTTAAAAAGAACATAACGCAGTTTCAATGTACATTAAAATATATAAAGCTTTCAATAATAATATAATTTTCATAAGCCATATAATATGTTGATTTATTGTACTGGTGATAAAATAATCCTATATTACATTATTATCATATATTAATATATACATATTACATTTCTTTAAGGTATTCCACTTCATCGCTTTCCTAATCCTGTTTTGGAGCAAGAACGGTTTCTAACCTGGATTACAAACATTGGAGGCGAAATTGTCACATTAGAACAAACAAATGTGTATAAGAACCGAAGGGTTTGTCACAAACATTTTGATCCGGTTTTTCACTGTTCAAAAAATCGTCTAATTAAAACAGCAGTACCATCACTTCATTTATCAGGTATTGTTTCATTTTAATATAAAAATGAAGGAATTTACAGTATATTTGTAATTTTCTCTTGAAACTAATAAAAAATATATAATAAACTCAAAATTTCTTAAAAGACATCATTATAAATTTAGATCACCTGTAAAAGCACAGCTATAAAATAACTTTATTATTTATATTTTATACCATTGTTTTTATTATATTTGTGATTATATTTTTAAATTATTTGTGTATGCCTGATAAGGTAGCATTTACTTAAACACAAAGCCTGCTGTAATAAAATTAAATTGTTACTAAATGCCATTATTTCAATTTAACTTTCTTCTGTGACTCAAAAACCATTGTTATATGTCGCAAGGTATTTTAAGCTTTCTTCTTTATTCCCTGTGTTGTAAATAACCCTTATGTTATTTTTCAGATGTGATGATTGAATCACCCAATGTACAACCCAGAGTCATTGGTAATAAGTGGACCTGTACCAAGCACCAGTTACATGGCAGTTGGTATGACAAAACCAGTTGCAAGTACAGGCAATGATACAGTACATTACAGTAGAGATAGTGCACCAGCCAGTTTCCTACAAAGACAGCCAGGTGAAAAATATTTTATTTTAGATGATGAATAAATCCTTATCAGTATATAATGATGTCATAATATAAAATGCATACATACAATAATAATATGCTAATTATTATACATACCTACAACATATTGTATTGTGCATGAAAATTTAACACTTTTAATTTATATTATATTTATGTTATTACAGTATTAATACCACAGGATGAAGTTAAATTGAAAAATTTAATAGTGACTTTAAAGAAGCAAGTAAGACAAAATAAAATAGCAAAATGTTCTTTTAAGCAACAACTCCGTATGACAAGAAAGGCTATTAAAAATGAGGCTATGAAACACATTAGTGCGAAAATGTCATTAGCAACCAAAACATTCCTTGAAATGCAAGTAAAAGGCGCGGGTAAAAAGGCCAAAGGAAGACGTTTTACTGACAAAGAAAAAGTTCTTGCTTTATCCATATATAAACCTAGCCCAAGAGCATACAGAGTATTGAGCAGAATATGTGTTTTACCACAGCGCAAAACCCTTAACAATCTTCTGCAAAAGATTCCTCTAAAACCAGGAGTTAATGAAGTAATTTTTTTTGATATGAAGAGGAAAATTAATAAACTGCCATTGCACCATAGGTACTGCACATTAATATTTGATGAAATGTCTATTTCACCAGGGGTTTACTATGACCAGAAACAAGACGAAATATTGGGATTCACTGACAATGGCATGGAAAAAAAAATGAATTTGCAGACCATGTATTAGTTTTAATGATACGTGGAGTTATAAAAAAATATAAACAGCCTGTTGTATACTCCTTCTGTAAGAGTTCAACTAAAGCATGGGATCTAGTGCACCAAATTGAAAATGTAATCACAAAAGTGCAAGGTACAGGTCTGGAAATAATAGCAGTGGTTTGTGATCAAGGTTCAACCAATATGTCTGCCATAAATATTTTAATAAATAAAACTAAAGAACAATATATAAAAAAAGGCATAGAATGGAAAGGGGATTTATTTGAAATCAACTCGAAAAAAGTTGTGCCCATTTTTGACCCACCTCATCTAATGAAAGGTGTGTGAAATAATTTATTAAACAAAAATTTTAAATATATTTTGAATAAAAAAGAGTGTACCGCCAAATGGCAGCACATTATTGATTTTTATACAAGAGGTCCTGAATACAAGGGAAAGCGTTTAGTTCCAAAACTAACGGCTCATCATGCGCTACCTCAGTTAATCCCTAAGATGAGAGTAAAGCACTGCACTCAAGTATTTAGCACAAGTCTTGGTGTAGCACTTGGATATATGGCAGGTTAGTAAACATTACTGTCCGCCTATCATTTATTTAATATTTTACCTATTCTACCCCCAATGTCTGTTGGACATGGTACAGTTTGATTGTCATATTTATTGCTGATAGAAGGAGTTTCACTCAAAGATATACAAATTTTGCCAAGCTTCACTTGGCCTGTATGGAGGACTATCGCCTTAACCTAATACTTGCTAGTGGGCTCTGATGGGTTGAGATGAGCTTCATTTCTGTCATTGATAGCAATTTTCTGTTTTTAGATGCTGGTAAACTTCCAGAAGGGAGTCAAGATACTGCAGATTTGCTGTTATTTTTTTGACAATCTCTTCGACTCTGTAAATGGCAGCTCTACCAATAAAGAAGGGGGTAAAATATACAGATGTGCTGTAACACCGAAATCACCACATCATAGGCTTTGGGCAGAAAGCCTGCCAGTCTTAAAATCAATGAAATTTATAAAAGACGGAAAAGTATCTACTGTACCTAGCCTTACAAGCTGGGTGAAAACTATAGAAGGGTTTAGGCTAATCCTGAAAGAATTATATAAACGGGGTCTTACATCTATATTATTAAGAAATTTTAACCAAGACCCGTTACAGAGTTTTTTTTGGTGCCATAAGAGCTCATGGCTCACAAAATATAATGCCCAATGCAGGAGCATTCACAGCCGCATATAAAACATTAATGATTAATAATATGACGTCAACACATTCTGTTGGTGCAAACTGCGAAAAAGACGATAGTTATTGCTTGATGCAAACACTAGAGACATTTTTAACCAGCAGTTCTGAGTATTCAGATACAAACAAAGAAATCAGTGAAGAAATTATGGAAGAGCATTTATTTATTGCGGAAGTTGATGTCGATCAATTAATTAATAGTAGATCCACAATACACATTGAAAGATGTGCAGCCTTAGGGTACTGTAGTGGTTGGCTCGTGTCAAAGGCCAGAAAAATCTATAAAAACTGTACTGAATGCAAAAAAAATTTAGAGAGTGTGTATAAAAAGGATTTCCATGATTTTATTAAAGTATCTGAATATTCAGACAAAAGCTGGTTATGTTATCCAACAAAAGAAGCATTTAACTTTTTTGTGCAAATTGAAAATATTAGCACAGAGATTTTAAAAAAATATTGCATAAAAAGAAATATTCTACAATATATAAAATTAATATGTTCCATCCATTTAAATATGTCTTTTATAAAATGTGATTTGCATAAAGAATTAATTATCGATTTCCTATTAAAAAAAAGTATCATATTTAATATATTCACATGGTGTAAGCAAATTAATAAAATACTTACCGGAAAAGAAATTAACTGTGACTGTGATGACCCCATGCAAGAGGCAGCTTGTATTTATTATGAAAAAAAAAATGCAGAGCAAGGAGAAACCAGTAGTTACTTTTCAGTCTAAAAGAAAAATAATAAATATTTGTTCATATAATGGCCTTTCATTTCCCTTCCCTCATGCGTTAGATACTTTAAAGATCTTTATTGTTCATATTGATTTTTTATTTGTTTCAAATGATTCGTTTTGTCTACATAAATAATATTTTGAAATAATGTTGGAACAAAATATTATTTTTAAGTTAGTTCGAACCATTTGATACAATATTTGATCGTTTTTAACATATAAAGGAACGCGGGGAATATTACATAATATAATATACCTAATGTGGTATGGATGGATTCGTGTTTCAACCACTAACACCAGATGGAGCTACTTTCATGAGACAACTTTTTGACACGAGTTACCCATCAATTTCCGTTTATACATATTAATTTATGGTCAGAGTGTGATGGCGGAGACTTTGCCTTAAGAGTAGGTTTTATGAAAAAACAAGGGTACGGTGAACTGAAGGAAGTCTGTTGAAAGATCTCTAACTTAGAACAAGCACAAACATTTAGTTAGGGTTAGTACCACATACCTTACAATTTTATTTTGTTAGTAACAATATATGTACACAAAATTTCAATAAAAAGAGTATTTACAAAACATAGAGCAGATTTAAAATTGATAGGGCGGGGAAATGTAGGAGGGAGGTTATCATATAGTAACATCTGACTTCCACTGACAAGACGTTGGCATGAGCTTCATTTTGAAATTTTTTTTTTATTTAATTTTTTTAATTTTGTATATTAAAAACTTATAACCATTTGCCAGTGTCAAGTTAAAAAGGCGGGAAATAGAACTTTCGTTTTAATTTTCCACACCGTAGGTGGTAGCGCCACCAGTGGTGGAATACAAAGCAGTACTACCGTTACCGGGCGCGCGCCCGCTGCCTCTACCGCACCCGCTACCGCTACCGGGCGCGCTCCCGCTGCCGCTACCGCGCGCGCTCCCGCTGCCGCTACCTCACTCGCTCTCGCACCCGCTACCGCAGCCGCTACTGCTACCGCTCCCGCTACCGCTACCCCGAGCGCTCCCGCTCTCGCTACCGCACCCGCTACCACTACCGCTCGGCCGCTCGCTACCGCTACCGCTCTCGTTTCCGTTACCGCTCCTCCTTCCGCTTTATTCATGGATGACATTGTTTGTACCGTCATGAACGTTCCGTTCGCAGTTTCGCTTTGTGAAGAGCTTATTCAGCTTTTCAAGTGAGGCCAATTTGACCTTGTCAAATGGACAAGTAACTTTCAAGACGTTCTAGCACGAATACCTGAGTCGCACAAGGCTTCTACAGACATAAAGTTTGAGAAGTCTTTACCGCATAAGGTTCTTGGCTTACGCTGGGGCAGAGCCTGTGATAGTTTTCGGTTCGACGTCGCGACACCTGATGGTAAGTGCACTAAACGCACTATGTTGTCCACAGTGGCTCGACTATGGGACATAATGGGTTTCGTGGCCCCCACCATTTTGTACGCCAAGCTCTTAATAAAAGAGCTTTGGCTATCTAAGTGCGAGTGGCATGACGCACCACCCGATCGCATAGTCGCAGCTTGAAAGCGGTTTTGCGTTGAGCTTCCCCTACTCAACCAAATTGATATACCGCGTCATCTAGGATTGGTTGATAGTTGCACTGTCAACTTAATAGGTTTCGCCGATGCTAGTGAACGCGCTTACGGAGGAGTCGTATATGTACGGGTCGGTACTGGTTCTAACTACGCTGTTCAGCTGGTTTGTGCTAAGTCTAGAGTCTCGCCGGTTAAAACTATTTCGGTTGCGAGGCTGGAACTATGCGCGGCCCTTCTGTTGTCTCAACTTTTTCGCAGAGTTCAAGACACAGTTTCGTCTCACTATTCCATTAAGGGAATATACGCGTTTACGGACTCCAAGGTAGCCCTCTCTTGGATTCGTTCCTCTCCGCACCGCTGGCATACCTTTGTCGCAAACCGCGTTACTAAGAGAATTGAATTCATCGCCCCCACTTGTTTTAATCACGTCGCAGGTACTGAAAATCCTGACGATTGCCTGTCTCGCGGTATTACTCATGCACATTTCTTAAACACGGTGCCATTGTCATCACTTCCCGCGCCCGAAGTAGACTCATCTAGTTTACTCCAGAGACATACGTTGTTAGATAAGCTTGTACAATCGTTCTGGCAACGTTGGCGTTCAGAATATCTTCATCAGCTTCAGACTAGATCCAAGTGGAATAGTCCTGGGTCTCCTATACAGGAGGGTACATTGGTGATTATTATCAACGACAATTTGCCAACACTTTCGTGGCCATTAGGCATCGTTGAGAAATTACATACCTCTAAAGACGGTACAACCCGCGTTGTTACCGTGAAAACCGCAAAGGGAAGTTACGTGCGCCCTGTCTTACGTCTCTGCCCACTGCCAACGCGAAGAGATTTAGCTAAGGCTGGATCTCATTTAGTTTAGGCATCTAGATAATAAGATTATTTGTTATTACTTCGCTTTAGTTAATTAATAATACCGCTGTCTTAGTCTATGGATAGGTTATGCGATAATGGATACACCTAAAATAGGTAAATTATTATTTTTATATTCCTTTAACGCTTTTAAGGCCGGGGGGAAAATGGTAGCGCCATCTAGAAGCGTCGGACGCCACTACGAATGGCATCTCATAATAGCGATAAAGCTGTACATCCCCCCCCCCCCCCCCCCCCCGCTCCGACGTATACCGAAGAAATGCGAAGTACATTGCGAGTCGAGGCGTCGAGAGTGCGTGTGTGCGACATGTGTATTTAGACTTTTCCGCTCATAATTACCACCCACGAAAGTGAGATATATTCCTATAGAACGCGATAAGAATTCTGGAAAGACTAAAGTGTTGTGATCAGAAGAAAGAGAGAAGACTCCAGCCGCAGGATGCCATTCGTCGAAGCGGTAATTCCAGTAAAGCGTATCCTATTTTTTTTTTTTATTGAATAAGGGGGCAAACGAGCAAACGGGTCACCTGATGGTAAGCAACTACCGTCGCCTATGGACACTCGCAACATCAGAAGAGCTGCAGGTGCGTTGCCGACCTTTATATCTATATACCTTTCCATTACATTTAATTATTACTGCATATTGACCTGGCGACGCCAGATACCTCCTGAAATACAGTCCACAAAAATATCGAAGAGAAATTATTCGCTATCGTCAGACATAGGTGGCCCGCGCGGTCAGTAGGAATTCCTAAATCGTCAAGTCTAAAGTCTAGTTAAAGTCCAAATAAATAGTCAGTGCAGTCCATGAGTCATGTCAGTCGATTCAGTAAAGTGGTAGAAGCTTTACTGAAAGTTCCTAGGGAGTTTTGGAGGGAAACTCAAAATAGCACGTTTTTAGAAGTTGTACCGCTTGCCCACACTTGTGTACGTTAACGGTGGAAGGAATAAAAGGTAGGTATGTACGGAATAGCTTTGGTTTTTTTTTCACTATTATTAGTTATTTGTTGTGTTTCCGCTATTATATCCTGTTTATGGACAACATTTTTTTCAGTATCGCTAATAC
This sequence comes from Phengaris alcon alcon, assembly GCA_037179445.1. Lineage (NCBI taxonomy): Eukaryota > Metazoa > Arthropoda > Insecta > Lepidoptera > Lycaenidae > Phengaris > Phengaris alcon. The sequence goes on along the minus strand of JAYRCH010000613.1, from coordinate 212,457 downwards.
ACATACAATTAATATCTGGTTTAGCCTTTTTTGGGTCCCTTTAAATTTTTTTCTGGCATTTTTTACAACGCCTCTTAGGAATTGCTGGACGTTTGCGACTAGTTATTGTGCATGAGGCATCTGTGTCCATGCTCGAATCATAGGATATTGTAACATAATGACCAACGGGGGGACCAGGTCCCCCGGGTCTAGGTCCGCGATGGTGTTCTCTAAACTATAATTAAAAACTAAACTTAGCGAAATAAAATTTAAATACACTAAGAAAAAGGGAAAATATAACTAATACTAAACTATATAATTAACTATTTACATGCAAAAATAAAATTTAATATTTTAAATGAAATACCGCGCCCGCCTTTTTTAAGTTCCCGCGCTTTTTCGGAGCCAACCTTAAAAAAAAAAAGACATGGAGATGGCTTTCTCTTTCACTTTTTCTCTTCTCTTTCGCCTTTGATGTTTTGTGAGACAAATAACAGCCTACGGCTTCGATTTTAGTCTTATCTCCATGGTTGAACCAACATATTTTGTAGGTAAGTTATATTTTGATGTAAAGCATTAAAAAAATTAAAAATTTTCTGCATTTTTAAGTCTGACAGAAAAGCATAATCATACTCTACTGAAGAAGGATACATAAAGTTGACGTTCAGTTGACATTAGACCAGTTACAATAGTACGGACTTTTGCCGGGGCATACAGTGGGTGATGTTTGGATTTTGCATTTCTTTCGTAAAGGACATCATCCATTTTGGTCCAAAATTGAAAGTGCGGGTCAGAAAAAAAAGTGGGTTATTCTAATAGAAGTTGTCCGTCTAATTATTTCTTACTATGGCACCAAAGTTGTATCAGAATTGTACTTTTTTTATTTGAGTTCTAAAATTCTATTTTTTCATACATTTTCGAAAAAATAATTATTAAAACAAATGAAGTAGCTTGACAAAACATGACATTTGGATGTTTCTTTATACAATATACTTAACATGAATATTAACTTCCTCATCCGAGTGTATTCTCGGTTCAAATCTCAGCGACAATGCTTCAAAGCCGATGTCCGCTATCTAATCTAGGTGATTTGACAAGGTTATTGGTTTTTACTCAGAGCGACTGCCGTCTGAACCCCGCATCCCAAAGGGCAAACCACAGAACCAATATAACCTAATAAAAAGTAGTCTTGCAACTTGACTTAGCATAAACATTTCTTGGAATCACGGTTAGTATATTATAATAATAGCAGCGCTTACAATAGACAAGCCGGTAAAGCCACCACACACAGTATCGCCGCGCCCCTGCCCCAACTGCTAAAACCCTTTGTCTGCTCTTGCAACCCGCCGCACTAGATAAATATAGCACCAGATGAATTTCATACCTGGACAGGTTTGCGTCAAAGCCAGTTTGCAGAATTACTGGAGGCCTTACCAAGCCTGGCAATAAACAAAAGAAAAACCATATATCATATAAACTACAAAAAAATATCATATAACATATAAACCATACTGCGGCCAGTATTGGTTAAGTTATGAACGGGAGATTCGAACGCAAGGCTTGCAAATATATTTAAATGCGGTGAAACGACATTCCAGAGTTGGTTACAAATCGGACACAACACACTTTTGGAAGATTTCGTGCCCTTAACCCTTGGGTTTGATCATATGACAAGGCAGGAAGTGGTTCAACGGAACTTATTATTGCCTAATAATCTGTTCGGAAATCCTTTAAGTCCAGAAGGCGAAAGGAAAGCGATCACTATTTGTGATAGCACTTTTCTGTTTACCTACAGAAAAGTAGCAATTATTTTTTTCAACGCGAATCGTATAGACATCAAAAATATAGAAATCTACTTAAACCTTTCCTCTTGGTTTCTTGCGATGGACATATCATCGACGTGATCGGACCATACGCCGCAGTTACTTCGGACGCAGATATAATGAATGGCTTAGTAAATAATGAAAACAGTGCGTTCCACTGGTTTTATAGAAGTAGAGACATATTTATTTTGGACTGTGGATTCCGCGATTCTGTGGCAAATCTCGAATCGTGTGGTTATGTAACCACATATGGTTATGTAATCCCAATGAGACTCAGTTAACCATAGAACAGGCTAACAAATCAAGACTGATTACGATTTGTCGTTGTGTAGTTGAAGTGGTCAACGGAAGACTTAAACGAGATTTTCGACTGCTGCGTAGCATCTATAATAATAGAGGTCTTAGAAGCATGTTTGATTATTTAAGGATCGCGGCAGCCATATTAAATCGCTTTCATGTTTTAATTGAGGACAACCCACATGCTAGAGACATTTTGGAGATTATACATGAAAGGAATAATACACCAAACAGATTGTCAGAACTCGTAGAACGGCATAATTACAACCGCAGACGTGCTCAATTCAGGATGATGACAGCTGATATGGAAGAGTTCTCAGAATTCCCAAGATTGAATGAGCTAGAGTTGTTTTTGTTCGCTCTTGGCATATATCAATTAAAGCAGGCAAGAAGCTATTACGGGGAACACATCCTTGATAACGGATCCTTTAGAATTGAGCTCAACATTGATCTGAGTGATGAACTAAATTTGTTACCCCAGGAGGGTACCAACTGCGTTGGAGAATCCCTCTCTGGACGTCCATGCTCAGGAACCCCTGGAACTGAACGTGGACGTCCAGGCTGCCCCTCGTATTCTGGGGAGGGCAAAACTGCGCTCCAATCTGCTCGGGGCAAGAGCAAACGCACAAAGGCACCCCCCTCGATATTAAACATGGACTTTTGTAATATCAGGGGATTACACTCCAACCTTAATGCCGTCCATTACCACCTTGAGACGGCAAAGCCGGCTTTGCTCTTTTTAACCGAGACGCAGATATCATCTCCGAGTGACACATAATACCTTTCCCACCCAGGGTATTCTCTCGAGCACTCCTTTCTGCACAAAGCTGGAGTGTGTGTGTATATCAGAGATGATATCAGCTCTCGCCGCCTCAGCAATCTTGAGGACAGGGACCTGTCAACGTTATGGCTCCGCATAGATTGCGACGACCACCCTCGCGTCTATGCGTGCCTATATAGGTCCCATAGTGGTGACCCCGAGACGGACCGATTCTTGGAACACCTGCAAGCTGCTTCAGATTTTGTGCAGCGGCAGATCCCATCCGCAGAGGTCATAATACTTGGCGACTTTAATGCCCACCACGCCGACTGGCTCAATTCCAGTAAAACTGATCATGCGGGGAGATCTGTCTGCAACTTTGCCCTTGCGAACGACTTGACACAACTGGTTACTACGCCTACGCGAATCCCAGATGTGGATGGTCAGAATCCTTCCTTGTTGGACCTTCTGCTGACTTCAAATCCTGACGGCTACCAAATATCCGTAATCGCACCACTTGGTTCATCGGATCATTGCCTTGTTAGGAGTTCTGTGCCACTTACGACGGTGTTACGACAGCGTGCTGTTAAATACCGTCGTGTGTGGCACTACAAGTCAGCAGACTGGGATGGGATGCGGTCGTTTTTTGCATCCTATCCTTGGGGGAACGTGTGCTTCTCGCCGGATGATCCCGACAACACTGCCAACTCTGTTGCCGATGTGGTGATGCAAGGGATGGAACTTTTTATTCCGTCCTCTGTAGTGCCAACTGGCGGCAGATTTCGTCCCTGGTTTGGTTCATCCCCCAAAAAAGCTTCTCGCCGGAAGCAGGAGGCTTACCAATCCTGTGCCAATGCAGTGGCTGCTCGGGATTTAAATACCAGCACATATAAAAAAGAGTACAACCTTGCCTCTAGGTCCCTCAAGAAAGAGATCACTCGGGCAAAGAAACAGCACGTCAATAGAATTGGTAAGAGACTTGAGCGCCTCCCCTCGGGAACCCGTGCATTCTGGTCTCTGGCCAAAGCTATTGAAGGAAATTTCTGCAAGCCAACCCTACCATCCCTACGCGTAGGAAATGGATCGTTGGCCCAGGACGCAAAGGACAAAGCCGATCTTCTGGGCAAGCTCTTTGCGTCAAACTCGACCCTGGATGACGGGGGGCAGAAACCGCCGACCATACCGCGATGCACGAGCATCATGTCGGATATTCGGTTTCATCAGCGCTCAGTGCGAAAAGCCCTCCGTTCCCTTGATATCCAAAAGTCGAGTGGGCCGGACGGAATCCCTCCTATTGTGTTGAAAAAGTGTGCTCCAGAGTTGGCTCCGGTCTTGACGCGTCTTTTTCGGTTCTCCTACTCTTCTGGCATCGTCCCGGCTTCTTGGAAGACAGCCTTGGTGCACCCGATCCCCAAAAAAGGTGATCGCTCAAATCCTTCCAACTACAGACCAATCGCTATAACCTCTCTCTTCTCGAAGATAATGGAATCCATTATCAATAGCCAGCTTCTTCGATACTTGGACGGCCAGGGATTACTAAGCGACAAACAATACGGGTCCCGTAAGGGTCGCTCGGCTGGTGATCTCTTGGCGTACCTAACTCGTCGTTGGGCTCAGGCAATTGAGTCGAAGGGAGAGGCATTGACTGTTAGTTTGGACATTGCGAAGGTCTTTGATCGGGTTTGGCATAAAGCGCTGCTATCAAAGCTTCCATCATACGGGCTGCCCGAGAAATTATGTAAGTGGGTCACTAGTTTCTTAGCAGATAGAAGCATAAAGGTCGTAGTTGACGGCGAATGCTCGGAAACTCAGTCTGTTGATGCTGGTGTCCCTCAGGGCTGTGTGCTATCGCCTACCCTATTCATACTGCATATCAATGACATGTTACAGACCAACGGCATTCATTGCTATGCGGATGATAGTACAAGTGATGCTGTATATACCGGCTCCCCCAATATTTCTCGGCTAAATGTCATTGAGAGTCGAAACGAACTTGTGTCTAAAATAGAGAATTCATTGGAGAAAGTCTCTGAATGGGGTAGACGTAACTTAATCCAATTCAACCCCGCCAAGACACAAGTCTGCGCGTTCACCACTAAAAAGTCACCAATGGTCGTATATCCTCGTTTCGAGGGCACGTCTTTAACTATCTCCCCTAGCATTGAGATACTTGGCGTCAGCATATCGAGCGAAGTCCAGTTCCGATATCATCTAGAGGGTAAGGCCAAGTTAGCCTCGAAGAAGCTTGGTGTTCTTAACAGAGCGAGACAGTACTTCAGTCAGGACGAACGCCTACAACTCTACAAGGCGCAGGTTCGGCCTCATATGGAATATTGTTCTCATCTCTGGGCAGGGGCGCCAAAATACCAACTATTCCCTCTGGATCGTATCCAACGAAGGGCCGCTCGAATTGTTGACTGCCATAGTGTTTCAAACAGCTTGGACCCCTTGGAATTACGCCGAGATGTAGCTTCACTCTGCATCCTCTATCGGTTGTATCACGGGGAGTGCCCTGAGGAATTGTTCGGAATCATACCACCTGCAACTTTTCGCCATCGTCCCACGCGAAAAACATACCATCCTCATCACCTTGATGAGTGGCAGTCTTCCACAGTGCGCTTTTCGCGTAACTTTCTGCCGCGCACTGTAAAACTCTGGAACGAACTGTCACCAGCAGTATTTCCGGACCTACACGACCTGCAAACCTTCAAGAAGAGAGCGTATTCCCTCTTAAAAGGCCGGCAACGCACCTGCAGCTCTTCTGATGTAGCGAGTGTCCATGGGCGACGGTAGTTGCTTACCATCAGGTAACCCGTTTGCTCGCTTGCCCCCTTATTTAATAAAAAAAAAAAAGAACACCTGGGCGATTACAATCCCGGCATGTCAGAGCCAGAACATATTATACATATATTGTGGTAGATAAATCACTCTCGGGAAGACGAGCAATCGCCCACTATTACTGTACATGTATTATTGGAAAAAGAACGATTGGGTGCTGTTCTCATATTATGTGCATTATATGGTACACGAGCTATGCTCGGCATCTACAAAGTATAGTTCCACCAGCTTTAGGATTAGAAAATATTATTGTTCTGCCAGATGATGGTGATATTATTGTTTAACTCACAATAAATAACCTACTTACTTATACAAAAAAAGGTATTTTAATTTTTATTAGAACCCCTCCCTACCCATCCAACATTAACTATGAACTAGGATCCATGGCTGAACAATTGTTTGGTTTATAATGATTTTTTTCATCGAAAATGTCATGTTCTGTCAAGCTACTTCACTTGTTTTAAATTAATTATTTTTTTGAAAACGTATGAAAAAATAGAATTTTCTAACTCAAATAAAATCAAGTACAATGCTGATACAGCTTTGGTGCCATAGTAAGAAATGATTAGACGAACAACTTCTATCAGAATAACTTGAAAGTGCCGGCCAGAAAAAAAAAGTGTTTTTTTTTCTGGCCGGCACTTTCAATTTTGGACCAAAAATGTATGAAAAACGGATGATGTCCTTAGTGTTATTTCGGTTTCTTATGTGTAATATTGGTAGAATATTAACCATTAAATATTCGTTAACGCACACAAGTGTGGGCAAATGGTACAACTTCTAAAAACGTACTATTTTGAGTTTCCCCCCAAAACTCCCTAGGAACTTTCAGTAAAGCTTCTACCACTTTACTGAATCGACTGACATGACTCATAGACTGCACTTACTATCTATTTGGACTTTGACTAGACTTTAGACTTGACGATTTAGGAATACGGTGTAGAAAATTGAAACGAAAATTCTATTTCCCGCCTTTTTAACTTGACACTGGCAAATAGTTTTAATCCGACGCCATATATTAAAAAAAATTACATTACTGATTTGTCAAAACTCGGTAAAAATGGATAATTAGAATCAACAAAGATTGCAGTTTATTTTCGATCTACGGGAATATTTTAAGATTCTATCTTTATTATTTTTGTAATGAGCTCTGGTAAAAATGAAAGTCAAAAATTGCCAGATGGTTGGGTTTTATGTCAGTCCAAATCGATTCCAGGTAGGACATATTATTTTAATAAAAAAACTGGAAAATCTTCATGGTCCGAGCCACAGGTATGTGTCGTAACAGTTACTTTAATAACTAAATTATTTAACACATCTAGATTTATAAGTTTTGATTTGTTATATTTCAATACAAATAATAATGTTTGTTGGCTAATAAGGCAGCATCATTCATCAATTGCAGGCTAGTGACCATTCAGACCATAAAGCTAACAAAAAAGAAAAAATGCGGAAAGCAGCGAAAAGGAAGAAAGAAGAAATAGCAAAAAAGGCTATTAAAAGAAAGAGTAATGAAGATGACCAGAGTACATCAAAGAAAGTAAAACATGGTGATTAATTATTATTCTGCTTTTTAAATAACCACTGCAATATTTTGGAAATCTGTTAAAACAACTCATTATGTTATTTTAATATTAAAGTACAAATTAGTTTATTAATATATAATTTCATCTATATTGTTGTAATATTTTTAATATTAATGTGATATTAGTTAAGTACAATGGTACATTGTTCATTTATATATTATGTGTTTCAGAGTCTCCAAATAAAAAGGATAGATACAAACAAAAGGGGGTTTATGAATCTAATAAGAACAAAGAAACTCCCATAAAATCAACACCAAATAGTTCCTTTAAAGTGTCTCCTACAAAAAAGGAAACACCAACAAAGAAAACTCCAGTCAAAAACTTGGCTAATTCCAGACTTTCACAGTTGAGAGAGCAGTTAGCATCTGAAGCTGCGGAGGAATCCCAGGGACCTTCCAGTAAACAATTAAAAAATGCATCTACTCCTTCTGACACTCAGAGGAACAAGGCAGAGCATAAAAGCCCAACAACTGAGTCAAAATCAGGGCAATCGCCAGGAAATGAAAGTGTTCACTCCATTCCTTCACCATCACAATTTTTTGCTGCCAATAAAATCATCTCATCCATGAAAGCTCAATTACCAGATGAATACTTTAATACAAATAGACAAAAAGACACTTTTGCAGATATAGAAAAGGGTATTTGCAATCAAGTACCGGAATATCCTTCTCTTAAGCATCCCGCTACTCCACCACAGTTTTCTGAAGCTAGTAAGTTGATGTCTGCTATAAAATCCAAGCTATCATATAAAGCATCACCTAGGGACAGTGAAAAAAGTTTTACGTCAGCAAAAGATAGAATGGAAAAACTCAGATCCGATTTAAGCTCTGAAATAAATGAATCAGACTTAAATGTTTCGAACAAAACTGTTGTATCTGAGGCAAATTCAACAGTGGAGGCAATGGAGGTTGAGATAAATGAGGTAAGTACAAGCTTTACTAAGATTAATTAGCAAGCTTTAATTAATTTCATCATACTCAGGAGCTTTTTTAAATTTTTAATTATTTTTTAGGTAAAACAAAATGATCCTGTGTCAAAGAAGGATGTGATAATAAATGGTGCAGATTTAGTTCTTGTGGTGGACACAAATATATTCATACATGAACTAGAACTTATCAAAAATGTTTTAAACTCACACATAAAAGGTATGTTTTATATATTCTTATGAAACAAGACTGGCAAACAAGTAGACAAAAGCCTGAAGGTAGATTCTGCGAATTAAATCCTGCAATAATACAGTTATGGGAATTACACGGGTGCCTAAACCCACACAATTTCAGCCACACCGTGAAAAGCCACTGTGTATATGCAAATTTCTGAGAGGCCGCGAGTGACTAAAGCCACAAGCACCAACTTTTGTAGCATTTATACGGGTGACTAACCGCACGAATTCCGTAGCATGGCAGTATAAATTGTAATGCGGCGAGGTTACAAGTGACTATTTTTTTTTAATTTTCTGTTATTTACAGGTTACAGCGAACAGCCAACACTGTTGGTTCCATGGCGAGTTATCAATGAGTTGGATCGTTTGAAAGATAACAATAATGGTAATGGAGCACTCTGCAAGAGAGCTAAAGCAGCTATGGACTATCTGTACAAATCGCTACCAGAAAATAATCGGATAGTTGGTATGTGTTTTACACAAACTTTTGTGCGCGACTTTGTCCACATGGACTCTCATTGTAGTTTGCACTCTTGTGAATACGTGGTCGAATTTCGAAAAATCCTTTTTAAAAGGCTTTCTACGTCATAATAACTTTTTGCATGCCAAAATAATAAATACGTCCAGTTGTGGATATTTCACTATACAAACTTTGGATCCCAATTTTCATACAAACTTTCAACCCTTATTTTATAGCCTCCTCCCATATTAATTCTAATAAACCCTGAAACACTATATTGAAATGAATTTACGAGCATTAATCTCAGTTTTCACTGTAATTGGTGCAGAATGCAGATTTAAAGATAACTTTCAACCCTTTAAGTTTGGAATTTTTCAAAATCCCTTCTTAGTGTGGGTCTACATTGTAAATTCAAACTACTGTCTAAATTTTACATTTCTACCGTTAGTGGCTACGGCTGTGCGTGCTTCTATATGTCAGTTTGTGAGGACATCTTTTATATAGATAGTAGGTATAAATAAAACTACAACTACCTAGAACATTTGTGTGTAGACGTGACAAAGTTCCACATATCTCTCCCGCGCCAATGGATTTGTCGAACAATCTGTGGCGAATCAATTAGATGAAGACCTACTAGGAAATGACCAGGTGTTTGAGGCAAGCTGAAACTTTTTCCTACACTTCTCCAATTGTACCTCAAATCGAGACTGCAGGTCTGGCTGGTCAGAAGAGGGGCTAAGTCAATATTCAAAGTTTTGAAAAGTGAATTTTTAATCCCCAAAAACGTTTAAAGCAATTTGAAATTTTGATATAGTCTTAGTTTAATGTTTAAGGAGTTGGGGAAAAAAGCCAGGTCATTTAGTCGGGGCTTTAACCTTGCCAGACCAGTGTAAAAGTAAATTGGAAAAGGTTAAAAAAATAAAAACACGATATAAGCTTAAAAACTTATACATGAATTCTGGGTATAAGACTCTAGGATAAAAATCTAACCAAGAGCATATCACGACATGTCTAAGAAGGGTTCCGTAACTATCAACTCGCGGTTTTCTTTGAATTACTTCAAAAGCTATTGTCTGATTTAGATCAAAATAATTATCCTAAAGAGTTTTTAGCATGATCTATCAGCATGGAAACTTACATGTTTCTATCTCCTATAGTTTACAAATGCCAGGTTCGGACCAACATGTAAACCACATCATTTCTTAAAATGGACCCCGAGCGAAACTAATTGGAGATCACTGCCCTACACTATGTGGTAGAATGAAAAAATATTTTTCATCCCCACTTCACTTAGTCAACCATTTACAAAGTCGACCATTTTCGAGTAATTGGCTTCCGAATATCTCCGTTATATGTTGGTCCCTGGCATTTGTAAACTATAAGAGATAGAAACATGTAAGTTTCCATGCTGATAGATCATGCTTAAAACTCTTTAGGAAAATTATTTTGAGTGAAATCGGACAATAACTTTTGAAGTAATTCAAAGAAAACCTATTGCGCGTTGATAGTTACGGAACCCTCCTCAGACATGTCGTGACATGCTCTTGGTTAGGTTTTTGTCCTAGAGTCTTATACCCAGTTTAATGTTTAAGTTTTTAAATTTATATCGTGTTTTTATTTTTTTAACCATTTCCAATTTACTTTTACACTGGTCTGGCAAGGTTGAAACCCCGACTAAATGACCTGGCTTTTTTTTCCCCAACTCCTTAAATATTAAACTACCACTATTTTTACACTTTGAAATACTATATCAAAATTACAAATTGCCTCAAACATGTTTTGTGGGGATTAAAAAATTCACTTTTCAAAAATTTGTAAGTATATTGACTTAGCCCCGCTTCTGACCAGCCAGACCTGCAGTCTCGTTTTGAGGTACAATAGGAGAAGTATAGTACAAGGTTTCAGATTGCCTCAAACACCTGCTCTAAATTTCCTAGTAGCTCTTGGGCTAAATCTGCGTGCAGAGCTCGTCTATTGGCGCGAGATAGTCACGCGGGAGAGTTATTTGGAGCTTTGTCGCGTCTACGCGCAATTATGCTAGGCAGATGTGAAATGGTACTAAACATTATCTTTTTAGGTCAGTCATTACGAGATGCAAATTCACACATATATCCATGTGAAATACCAGATGATGAGATTTTAAATTGTTCATTGCAACAGGTTGAAAGAGGAAAGAATGTGGTAAGTAAAGATTATTTTATAATAATAAATTAGTTATTCTGTCTAATACAGAATAGGCTAGATTACTGATTTTCTTTTTTGCATAAATGAATAGTACTCTTAAATACGAGCAACTTCTCAGAAGAAACAGTATATCAAGTCAATATTTGCAAAGGTACAGCGATTTGTATACAAAATTTCGCAAGTCTCGTCAAAACGCTCCATACTAAAGTAGTACCTAGCTGTGATGTCACTCCTAGATAAAAGTGTATGAAGTATAATGCTGCAGGAATATATTTGTAAATATCTCCGATATTTACGTGGTTAAGTTCATACTTACCGTAATGAATGTTTTTGTATATGATGTAAGTAAACTAATGATGTAGGTTTTGTTTACTAATTTAGCAAAAAAAAAAACTTTTTTGTACTTTTTAGATGTATCTATTTAATAAACTACAGATAAAAATATATTTTTTTACATTCACCAAGTAGTAATGCCTCAATATTTCTGAGTATATTAATGAAACTAAATATTTTAGATGTAGTCATCTCCCCTAATAGTTTATGTCTAATATGAGTGGATATTATTTAGCTACTAAGTAGTAATATTGATGTTTATACCAACAATTTTAGCCTGCAGTCCTGTAACTTAGTTTTTTTTTTTAATAATATGTAAGAAGTTACACTAAAAGCTGGAATATTTGTTTAATGCATATCTCATACATTTCAGATATTATTATCAAATGATAAGAACTTGTGCAACAAAGCAACAATCAACAGTGTGAGGCACATAAGTGTGAGCAAGCTGCGAGATATGTTAGAGAATAGAGTTCAAGGAATGGACCCCGAGTTGGGGTCTACTGTGAAACACTACCAGGAAACTATGTATCCCCTATTGGCAAATATACTAGAGGTAGGTTCGGATATAGACTGCTGTTTATTCGATCTTTGAAAGTCCAAGAACTTAATATTAATTTAACGATAGGACCAACTAAAATATTTTCCTCAATGCATGTTATACGCAATATTACAGAGCCCAACTGAAAATAATGAAAAATCAAATGTTTGAAATGAAAAGAGATATTTAGCTAGTTTCGGATTTCCCCTTTAGTGTACTTTCGAAGCAAGCGTCAGTGTCGCGGCGTCTGTAGCGTATGGGTAAAAATAGTTTTGTTAGCACGTCTACACATAGATATTTACGTTTGTGTGTATCACACACACACTGTCACACTCTCGCGCGCGTATAAGCTTTTGAGTATGAAGAAGACAAATATTTTTTGTTTTTGAGCAGCTTAGAGTTCTGTTTACAAATAGCGTGATAATATTATTTTTTTAAATTTGTCAGTTAATGACGGTCACTTGTAAATTCGATACTTTTATGCAAAGGTTTGCATATAAAATGTCTTCTGAAAAATTGGTTCCGGCAAAATATTGACACGAAAAAACATTTATCATACTTACAGTGAAATTGCATGACAGGACGTTCCCACTAGCGTTTTATAGTGGTCGCGACGGAAAAAACTGCACTGTAAATAGAACTCTGCATTAATGCAATAGAGCTGAAAATCGTGTGGAGTTGTGATATCTCGTGGGTGCGAGGGCGAACGTGCCATTATAATTAAATTTACTTATACGTACGATAGTGTCGCGGTGATCGACTTTCGAAGCGAGCGTCAGTAACGCCGCGGCACCTGTGAACTTGGATATGTGGCTATAAGTCTCTAGACAGTTTTATTGTTAGAAGAAGAATAAAATTGTTAGAAGAGGAGAGATGAGCTTTTAATTTGATATTTTCAATTCCAGTCCATACTTTTTCCTTCTTGCGTGTGGTTCTTCTTGGTTATGTACTCTTCAAGGCCTAAATTATAACGTATTGGTTACTGAAACATTAATGAAATTAAAGTTTCACCTTCTTCTGCGGAAAAATAAAAAGTAATCATTATAAAAATTATATGCGATATTGCGGCGACAGCGACAGTTCATGCTGCTGCGCGGCGCTATCGCAAGTGTGTAGCGACACTATCGCGAGTATGTAGCGACACTGACGCCGCGTCACTGTCGCAGCGCTTGAAAGCCAATTCAGTGTGTTGTGTGCGAGTTTTTGTTACTACTCGCCGTGAAGACTAACTACAATTTGTATGGCATTGAAACTACGCCCCTAGTGACAAACAATGGTTACAACAAACAAAGTAACTAATTCGACGCCAAACAAATTGTAGTTAACTTCACGGCGAGTCAAAACTCAAAAACTAGCACATAGTACTTTATACGCGCGCTAGCGACACGTGTCTCATTGGCAGTGAATGACAAATAAAACTCTATAAAAGAAACAAAAGCCGAACATCTCTTATCACAGTTCGATGTGCATTGTTTATATCCCGGTACTGTAGTCTGTATATTGATAAATGTTTTGATACTAAAATATTCGATCGATTTTTCCAGAATGAAATGCGCGCGAAATACAACAATCTCTGGCAACATGTGGTGTTTAAGCCACCTCCCTGGACGCTCAGTGATGTTCTACAGTGCCTCCTTAAACATTGGATAGCTGTTTTCAACGAGGTCTTTCCTAGAATAGAGCACATTCTCAAAGACCTTAATAGTAGTTTAACGTCTATACTGAAAAAAGGTATTAATTTAGTATTGTAGATTCTGATATCGATTTTAAACTTAAGTAACGGAAAAGGCGACAGTAAACATATATCATATGCTGATTTAACCTGAGAGAAAAGGATGGAACTCATATTTCAGTAGGCTTAATTTATATCGTGCTTGTACTGCACAAATGTTTGTTTTAACATAATAGTATTATGTAATTTTGTATTTTGCGGGTAGTATTAAAATATAATATTTTTGTTATATTCTAGACCAAAATACTCTTAAGCATTCTGAAGTAGCCAATTTTAAAGAATTATGTGTGGACGTGGCGAAGCGGTGTCAGATCATTCCAGAGTATATGGAGTTGGCGAAGAGGACTGTGGACAAATTGCTACACGGCACCTTGGAGACAAACACAGTTGAGAGTGAGCTGCCATTAGTGCGCGCTTTTGAGGCACTTTGGAGTGTACTTTCGAGTTATTGGTGAGTTTTTTTTAAACTACACACACCGGCATATTTAGCGGAACATAAAATAAAGGTTTGATATCAGTATCATATAAGGTTGCTGGCTGGTTTATACGTCATTTAATTTAAAAAGAAATATTTTCAAATTAAGAAAACAACTGAACATCACATTTTATGCAATTGTTTTAATTTTATTCAAATACACCTTATCTGGAGCGAACTTCGAGTATTTCTTCCTTCTGAGTTTGATTTAAAATTTCATTGAAATACAGTTTTTTGTTAGTTTTTTTTTTAAATCGCGTATCTTTTTGGAGTTGAGGACTGAATTATGCCTGACTTAGCCCCAACGGAGTTTGCCAGGGTACTCGAAATGCGAAGAAATGGTCAAACCTACAGAGTGATATCCAGAGATCTTCGTTGACCAATTTCAACGATCCATCGCAGTATCCAACGGTTCAGGGAGACCGGTACGTATGTGAGAAGAGCAGGACAAGGCAGAAAAAGACGCACTTCGAGGAGGGATGATCGTTTCATTCGGCTTCGTGTACGTAGGAACCCCCGTTTGACGGCCGTCCAAACCCGACATGCTCACTTACGGTTACACCCCGCACTGCTTCTACAGTGCGGGGTGTAACCGTAAGTGAGCGTACGGTACGAAGAAGGTTCGAAGAAGCTGGTTTGGGTTCATTTGTGCCCGCCAAGGCTCCAAGGCTCGAGGTAAATCATCGTAGAAACAGGTTAACTTTTGCTCAGGAAGGGACTTTGGAACGCGGGCCAATGGAGTAAGGTATTGTTTAGTGATGAGTGCAGAATTCTCTTAAATCAAATTGACGGCAGGCAAAGAATATACAGACGCAAAGGAGAACGATACATTCAGACAAATTTTGAAACTACAGTTGCATACGGTGGTGGATCAATAATGGTTTGGGCGGGCATTTGTTTGGGAGCTCGCACAGACTTGGTAGTGATTGGCAGAGGGAGTCTGACTGCAGACTTCTATATCAGAGAAGTTTTAGAAGAAAATGTCGTACCGTTTGCCCCATATATCGGTGACGATTTTGTTTTTATGCAGGATAATGCTCGGCCGCATACCGCTCGGGTAACTCAAGCTTATCTTAATGATATGAATATCACTGTTATGGAGTGGCCGGCGAGATCACCGGATATGAACCCAATAGAGCACGTTTGGGACTTACTGAAAAGAAAAGTTAAGTCCAGAATTCCAGCTCCTGCCAACGTGGGTGAACTGCGAATCGCCGTAGTTGAGGAATGGCGGAGACTATCCCAGGAGACCATCGATAACATCATTCTCAGTATGCCTAGACGGGTAGAAACTTTAATAAGAGCACGTGGAGGAAATACGCGATATTAAGGAAAATTTTTCTAATTTAATTAATTGTTATTTTAATATTAATTTTCACTTTTCCCGGTTACATGAAAAGTTCAAAAATGTACCATTTTTCACAAATAGCCTTTACTCGCAAAATCTGTTCTTAATGTGATCTCATTTTAAGAAAAACAAATGAAACTTTAAATAACAAAATAAGTGTAGTAAGTAGATTTTGAAATAAAACCATATTTTTTTAATTATGGACCTTTTTTTTGTGTTCCGCTAATTATGCCGGTGTGTTTAGTTTTACGTTGGCTCTGCTCGCTTGAAGATAATAATATAACTAAGTGCACCGTATATATATTATACAAACATATATTATAAACCTTCCTCTTGAATCAACGTCTATTGATGACAAGTATACAAAACATCAAGACGATAAGTGATACCATTTGAAACTATTATAGTAAGCAGTAAATAAAAATTAAAAACAATAAATTATTACCGCGACTCCTCAGGGGAGGCGCGGCGTAATTGAGTTGGATATACGTCCGTGTTTCTTGGACGCGGAGATTTCTATAACTACAATTTTTATAAAAAAACTAAACCAACTACGTATGTTACCCGAGCTATTATTACGAATCTATTGACACCTCATTTATTGAAATCGGACTCGTGGAACATACATACATACATAGACTGCCGTAATAATTACCCTTCCTTTTGGCTTCGCCGTAGTCGGGTAAAAAATGTTACATACTTACCTCCACGTGATCCGTCTACTCGTGTACGAGTCTGGTACGAAAAAACCAGAATAAAAAAAAATAAAAAAAATAAAAACCAGAAAAAACCAAATACATACGTCAAAGTATAGTAACGTGAGCTTACTTTTATTGTACATTTTTGTTGTATATGTCACCGTAAAATTGTAAATACCGTTAGATTGTAATATAGTTAGCGAGATTCTAAAATGTCGACAGATTGTCATTGATTTGCTTTTTCATTTAATTAAATAAATATTCACCATCTTGGAATTTCAAAATAGATGTCCTTTACGTATTTAGCACCCCAAAAACCTTGAAGACGGCACCTATATCAATCTTACAAAACAAATTCGCCGTTTTAAAAATAATGTTTTTTTTTGTAATCGTAATGTAAGCACCCCCCGAAACCTAGAAAAGGATACCTATATTGATTTTATTAAAAATAAATGTCTGCCATATTGGAATTTCAAAATGAATACTATTTTTGTAGTCAGCACACCCAAAAACCTGGAAAAACGACGCCAAATTATCAATTTTACAAAACAAAATCCGCCATTTTGAAATTCAAAATAAATTAATGTAATCTACACCCCCAGAAACCTAGAAAAGGACACATATTATATTCATTTTATGTAAAAAATGTCCGCAATCTTGGAAATTCAAAATGCTTGACTTTTTATGATCAGTCCCCAGAAAACTTAAAAAAAGCACTTCCAGAAACCTTCAAAAGGACACCCATATTAATTTTAATAAAAAATGTACGCAATTTTGGAATTTGAAAATAGAAGAAAGAAAGTGGAGGAGACACACCCGTCTGCGCATGGGTACACTCGCGCACGAAAGTACTAGGCCTACTGTTTTATTTTTGGCCTTTCGCTCACGGCTTCGTATATTAATTATTAAATAAATAAATAATCTTTATTATCCACAAAAGCATGATTACAGGTAAAATTTGTCCTGCCTCCAAAACTAGGCTAAAAGCACAGGCATACAGATGTCAGGAAGCAGTTGCTCTCCACATGGGGTACTTTACAAAGCAGCTTAAGCAGACAATTGAGAAATTAAGAAAAAAGTAAAAGTAAAAAAATAATAATAATACAGATGTTTTTTTTTCAGTGTATAATGTTTAATCTAATTACAAAAAATTAAAGTAATGTTGAAACTCCTTCCATTAAGTCATCGTGGGTGACGTGGAAACCAGACGAGGATGCGGTGTTGGTGGTAGAGGTGGCCATTTCATCGTCGTCGTGGTCGTCACTTGAGATTTCATCATCATTTGAGTCAGAATCATCATCCCTTCGCGAATTATAAATGTTTCTGTCATCACGTCGACCACATGATCGCTTTTACAATATTCGGCCTCTTATTTCCTTTACCTTGGTGCATAATTTCCCCCATACTGTTGCTCCCATTAAATTTACTTTTTCATTAATTAGTTCAGTTATCTGTGTGAGGTTCCAACTTACATTTTTGCTGGCGATGTATCCCTTTATTCGGACCAGGCTATTTCGATAGGATTCAGGTGCGGATGATATGACGGCAAACATAATACAGAATGGCCTGCTTCGTTTAATATGGCATCGATATTAAATTTTTTGAATTGATCTTTGTATTTTTTTACTGAGTTGTACAACTCCGGCTTTAGCATTGATTCAAATTCAATGCCTTTTTGACAGATCCAGCTTTGCATGTCTGCTTTCCTTGTATTGGACGTTGGTGCAGCATCGAGTTGTTTGTTGTGGTACGAGGCATTGTCGACTACCAAGACTGAATTAGGTGGTAAATTCGGCATCAGTTTAGTACCGCTCGTAGTTCTCATAATTCATATTGTCGTGGTAGTCGCCGGTTTTATACCGGCTTTGAACGTCAGCAAAGCATTCGGCACAAATCCTGCTTCACCACCCGCGTGCACTATGACCAAGCGGCTACCTTTAGATAGAGGGTTTTTAACGCCTTTGGTTGGACCGTCTGTCCAAGAATGGTGAGATGCATGCGAATTATCGATGTTTTATTCATCATTGTAATGAGAGGTTGTTGGGGCAGCAACGATCAGCCAAACTACGAATGTCTTCAAATAACAATGTAGACTTGTTCTAATTGCGTTTATTTTTCCGGTTTTTACAATGTTTCTTACAGCTTTTGAAAAGTAAAAAAAAAAAATATGGTTCGGAGCGTTACGATTTGGAAAAGAGAATGAATTTTAAAATTTTTCACTTGTCACTGTCTAATGCCGCACAAAATGGACGCCTGCTCGATAGCCGCAGCGCCACACAGCGGAAAACGGTAGCAACTATTTAAAGTGTCGTAGGCAGTTGCTTTATGTGCGAACTAGATGGCGTTGCTAGGCCGCGACAGAGGTCTTCTTTTCTCTCTATACTCTTTTCATCTTTCTCAGATGTTCAATTCTTTGAAATCGAATTTGTGACTGCTCAATTAAAATTTGTCTCCACCTAAAACTCATTTTTTTTATTATTCGCCTGAGACTTGCTGCAGATCCTTGGAATTGTAGGTCACCTGTAAGTTCCTTCGCAAGTTGCCTATCGTAGGCAATTCTTTTTTAGTGACGTGGAAATTGTGGATGATTCTTTTTATAACACCCTGGTCAAAGTCAATGTCTGTTATTGGTTTTTATTTGATTCTTTTATTTTTGCCGGGAGTTCGGAAGACAGTAAGAAATTCCGAATCTTTTGAACCTTTCACAATTCGTCTCACTGTAGACTCGGAACATTTTGTTGCCTCTGCGGTCCGTTTCATACATTGTTTTAAATTATCAACTACATTATTATGAGCCTCTCTCTTCAAAAAACAATATACGTCATAAACAATTTTTATTACTTTTCTATGTAAAACCATTTCGTAATTAAAAAAATTTGTGCGCGATGTTATTTTGAGAACGAAAGTAACGTAGACACAGCGCGGAAAGCAAAGTCCGACTGACGAACCAATAGCGCGCCTATTATAAATAAATCGCCTAATGCGCAGCTTGACCGCCAGCGTTCTTTTTACAAGAAGCGACCTGTAATTTTCGTATTTAGCACCCACAAAATTCCTTGAAAATGACTCCCATACGAAAGGAATTAACAAGCCCCAATAGTATAAAAAAATGGCGATTTTTCGTAGCCTATTAATTGAATTTTTAGCAGCCATTAATTTATCAACCAAATCTGATTTTACAGCTGCATACATCGTATACCAGTCGCCAACTCGGAAATTACGTCGCCAACGTATAAATTTCTGTGCCAATTTGGATTAATATTTGCCACCTTTTAGCTGCCGATTTTTGTATATTTTTTCGCCTGAGTACTTTCGCCAGTTTAGTAATTTAGTCGCCAACATATTAATTCGCTGCGAAATTCAGTAATACAGTATGCGACTGTGCAGTCGCCAAGTTATTTTTTATTGGCACGATTAATTATATCCCTTTCTATTATAACTTTTAATGTCTCGTCAAACAGATGGGCCTGGCTAAGAGACACGGGGTGGGATCTCCAAACATACTACATTTTGTTCACGGGCTGTTAACGTTGCAGCTACTAGGGCTCTTGCAATATAAATCTTTTAGAAAAATAGACGTACGATGTATATTGTGTTTCAGCTCAAAATTAAGTTCAGCGCTGGGTCTACCTCACAGCATAGAAGACAATATACCGGGCAATGAGCCTTTGCCAGTGCTAATCAGCAAGTGGTCACATTTCAACAGTCATCTCACAGAACTCACCTTAGCTATTCAAGGGTAAGCCTTAGACTTAACTTAAGCTATTGATTACTATACATCATGGACCAATAAAACCATAGACTGACAGATCTCATACAATAAAAGGAACACAAAAAAAGGTCCGGATTCTGCTTATTTCAATTATGTTCTCTTTTAAACAAGAAATATTATCGGCATCTTTCCAGTGTGATTTTAAAGTTTAAAGGATGATATTTGATAATTTTCTCTAAATCCTAAAAAATGAACCTCAACAGTTTGTGTCTAGATAATTATGGTACATGGCGTAGTATTAGGGTACCACCCGTGATCACTAGATGGCGCGCAAAAGTATCGGATACCTTCAAAAGGTACAATAAATAGGTACAATACAATAGTACATATACTTACCACTTACTACGCCCGCGACTTCGTGCACGTGAATGTGGGTTATTGCGGTTGGATTAAAAGACAATTACTTTATTCAAGAAAAAAAAACTAAATAGGTATCATAAATAATAATACAACTCTATCAAAAAATCACGTAAACTTATTTTATTAAAATATTAAATAGAAAACTACTACGAAATCAAAGTGTAACTTACTTAAAAATATTAATTATAAAATAAAAATAATTATAATAATTATATTATATTATAAATATAATATAATATAATTATAATATAATAGAAACTATAGTAAAAATATTAATAATAATAAAAATTATCGCAATTAAAATCTTTAAAATTTCAGTTCGCTCAGTACGTGCAGTCGCGGACAGATCTGATGAACTTTATTTTGATCCTTATTACCAAGCAATAAGGTCGAAAAGTGTTACACCGTATCTGTCCGATACCGTACAGATACATTACGTTCGTTGTTGCGGTCGGGAGTGTCGGGACTCGGGAGTACACCGCGGCATTTTCACATTGCGCGACATCGATGTCCGATAAGAAACTTTACAAGTTTAAACGCTTTTATGTCTTTGGCAAAAGTGAGTTTTTTTTTTCAATATCCAGACCGTTAACGCGTGTCGCACTCATAATTACACTTGTCATTGTCATGTTTCATATTAAAACATATCTCGTGTCTCTCTCATACCACGGTAATTTATCGGTGCGACATGCGCTCATATCTTTATTACGTACCTATGTATAATTTTTGCTTTGCTCGAAAATTCGGAATGTGGTGGGTTCGAACCCCGGTCAGATATTTCTTTGTGATTCTTTTTAATTTTTTTAAATCTTCAATACACCGAGCAAAGCTCCGCTCCCAGGTACTAATTAATTACTTTCGAACTTTGATTCCCATAAAAAAGTTTTACTGAAAATAACGGCATTTAATTAAAGTTGCGAAAAAATATGCCCAGGAGGCAAAATGAGTACAGGTCACAGGTAGGCAAGCGTTATAATATCGTATTTAAATAAATTTAAAAGCAATCCACAACAATACAAAAACGCCACGAGGAACACAATCACAACAATCCGAAGAGCGCATTAGCATGCAGTAGGTTCAGTGCGTTCAGAGTTATTTTACTTCTGAGATTCTATGGGAGTGACCCTTAATATGTCGTTGGCATAAAGGTTCTATCATAGGTACAATAACAATGTACAGAACGCGCTGTACGGGCCGGCAGGCGGCAGTTTGTAGTGTTGCCACTTTCCGTTTTTAATGGTTTAATAATTAACTTGATTTTTTTAACTACAATTTACAATAAATTTATTAATTTAATACCTCTTAAGTACACATTAATTCGTTTTTTGTTATCTACAATTTTCTTTTGAGAAATGAACCCAAGACGTTATAAACTTTTTTCCATGTTCAAAAAATTGAGTTGAAAGATTGTTAATATAAAAACATACAGGGTGTTAGCAACATCTTTTTATAATGTTTACGTTGAGAAGTTTTAAACATAAGTGTTTAGGTATATAATAGGTCTTTACCTATGAAATTGCCGTTCTGCAGTACTGGCCATTTCAAATCAAAATAATTTTTGTTTGGCTAAGAATTCTAATTTCAAATTAATTTTATTTTAAAAACATGGAATTCTTTTTCCAAAAGTAGTCATTTGTTTATTGATTAGTGTTACATTTTCATCGCATTTCAATCTTTTTCGTCATCATGGATACGTTAAAAATTCGAGTAATTATGGAATATGAGTACAGTCGTGGTAGCAACGCAGCACAAGCGGCACGCAACATCAACGACGTTTACGGAGCTAACACTACAAACAAACGCACCATCTGTTATTGGTTTGCTCGCTTCCGTTCTGGAAATTTCGACCTGAAAAATGAACCTCGCGGTCGTCCGAAGACTTTGGTCAACAATGACGAATTAAAGGCGATTGTGGAAGCTGATGATCAACACAATACACGGCACAATCTACGGCTGAATTAGCAGCAGCTTTCGACGTTAGCGTCAAAACAATATTGGTCCACTTGCGTCAAATTGGCAAGGTAAAAAAGCTTGACAAATGGGTGCCCCACGAACTCAATGATCGCCAGCGCGAAGTACGCGTCGAGACGTGCCTTACACTGCTCAACAGACACACAAATGAAGGAATTTTGAATCGCATTGTTACCTGTGATGAAAAATGGATTCTGTTTGATAACCGCAAGCGCTCAGCAAGTTGGTTGGTTGGATCCTGGTTCAGCACCTAAACAATGTTATAAACGAAAACTTACCCCTAGAAAAGTGATGGTCACTGTTTGGTGGTCTAGCGCCAGTTTGATTCATCACAGCTTCTTACCAAACGGGGTGAGCATTACTGCAGATGTGTACTGTGAAGAACTGAACACAATGATGGAGAAGCTGGCACATCTCCAACCAGCATTGGTCAATCGCTCGTCTCTGCTGCTCCTGCACGACAACGCGCGACCTCATACTGCATCACGCAGCAGACGGTCTTCAAATTGCAAGAACTGGGGTTGGAAGCTCTCCGTCATCCGCCCTACTCACCAGACCTTGCGCCTACAGACTACTACTTTTTCCAGAATTTGGATAACTTCTTGGCGGGAAAAAAATTCAATACCCGAGAGGCAGTACAAAATGCCTTTGAAGAATTTGTTGCTTCCCGTCCAGCTGATTTCTTTAAGAATCAATAAACTGCCACTGCGTTGGCAAAGATGCATTGATTGCATGGGTGATTACTTCGATTAATACGAATAAAAAATACATGAAAAAAATTCGTTTAAATTTTTTCATACAAAACGGCAATTTCATAGGTAAAGACCTAATAATTAAGGTGTTTTAAATTATTAAAACGCCGTTAATAACTAAACACTGGTCACTGCAGAACAAAAATAATAATTATCATGCCAAACATTTTTAAATTTGTTATTTTTATTTCAAAGCAATTCTAAAAATATTTAACAACGTTTCAGATATTATAAATATTATAATATTAGCTATTTAAGTAAAGATAATTTATGGACTTAGCATATTTTAATAAAGTTCCAGAATGTGGGGTATTTATTTTTATTGTATTACAATTGGCAACATTAACTCGCCCTCCACACGCGCACGCAGAGAAATTACAAAAATAAAGGAATGGTACGGTTAACGGCACTCGCTAGGTAGGTAGGGATATGTATATTATATATTTTGTTATGCAGCTTCAAAACCATAAATTGTTTAGCGCTACCTATTGAAGTTTTTTATTTTATATTAGATAATGACGTGCTTCAAACATAGTCCTAGAGATGACGCTTTTATTTTAAAATAAATGACTAATTTTGTAGATTTGATACACTCAGCGGATATCTAGTGGTCATCGGGAGAATTAAAAAATGATGTACGTTTTAAAGTATAGGCATTGTCATTCTATCTTTAGTATAATTGCTCCACGCTATACATATTCTCCCTTACTAATAAAAATATTTACACAACGGATAACTTAAACAACGTTGCTGTCTTTGTCTGATACGTTGGAAAAGTCACTTGACAGACGAAGACAGCAACGTTGTTTAAGTTATCCATTGTGTTAATCTTTTTATTAGTAAGGGGGATACACTACAGTGGATCTTCCTGTGTTTTTGTGTGACCGCTTTGAAGTGGGTTGCGATTAGGGATTGCAAAATCCGGTTTTTATTTCAAATCCGGATTTTCGTATTTTTCCTCACCAAAATCCGGATTATCAGGATAATCCGGATTTTTCCTAACATATAATATTTTCAATGTTTTGCATATTTTAGAAAACTTTGATATTTTTCTTAATAGTGAAACCTAGACTCATTAAAAAACAGTTACTTTTTTTATTTATTTCAAAATAATTTCTTATTTTAATTTTAACAAACGCAAATTAATCATACACAAAGCAATATTTTTTTGTAAATTTTATCTTTGTTATAAAGAACTAAGTAGGTAAGTATTTACAATTACAATCTGAATAAATTAAAATATTGTATTTTTAACTGAACATATCAAAATTTATATATTTTTTTAGTGATTTAATGTTCAGTTTTATAGTTAATATTTTATTTGGTACAAGGGACACACTCAAAAATTTTATAAGTATATTGTATTTTGAATTAAATATATACAGAACTGTATTTACAGGTTCATTTTGTAGTAGAAAAGCGTTAGACATATCCGACATATTCTGATTTAAGTTTTAACTACCTTTTCCGTATAGTATGCGTCTGCGCACATTAGTCTATGTAACGGACGAAAATCCGATTTGAATATTTCTCTTTCAATTATGAAATCGCTTTATAAATACATTATATGACCATTCGAAACGTATCTTGACAGCGGTTTATTGAATAGATACGTTTAAATTTAAATAATACGTCTCCGTTCCAAAAATTGGCGGCAGTCTTAAAATTAAAAATGGTATTTTTGATAATTAATTACTTATATACTATTCGGATCTCACGCAATGTGATAAGAGGTCACCGAGTTAGGCACGGTCTCATGCGATTGATCATTATTACCGATCTCGCATAATCGTGAAATGACATGACATGACACACCAAATGCTGCGGCAAACCTTTGCTTTCCAAATCCTCTAATAAACCATTTCTTACGACGAACGCGACTTTCTACTTCATCTCCTGAAGTAACCGCCGACAACGAGTTCGAACAACGAACTTTTGACCCGATCGCGTGATTTTCGTTTATCCGATACTACGACCGCAGTAAAACACTATAAATGAACTCTAATGACGAAATGTAACAGTGTTACGACTTTATAAGACTCAAAAATAAATTTAAAAATATTTTTAAAATTGAAAGTTAAGTTATAAATTGAAATTAATTGAGTGTTTTTAGCGACTGCATGGTTGCAAAAACGACGCAACAATGATCAGTTATATCAAATATGGCGGCTTGTGGCATTTCATCTAGTTCACATACTTACCAGAAGAGTGCGCAGCTTATCTGTAACGGTAAACGACATCTAGCGGCAGTAAATACGGAAAGAAGACGATGTACTCTTCTTAAAGGACTGGTCGTCAAACGGAACCATAAAAAAAAATACGGATTTCAATTGTGCTCAGATTTTTTAATTGAACTACTTACTAATTGAGCAAATGTAACCATTTCCAGTGTTTTAATAAAATGGGTCACTTACTACTGAAAAAATACAAAATGGCGAATTATGACAAAATATAAAATGGTTAGAAAACAGTCCAATATCGACCATACATATAGCGGATCTTCATCCCTCGGATCTCTATCACTCGGATCTCCATTTAAGGGATTGACTACGTTGGTACCAAATAACCTGTATAAAATGTGACAATAAATTCAGCAATACAAAAAAAGATGTCGAATTGTTAAAATATTGTACGTCTAGAGCGCCTAATTACATTTACAAATATGTAATTTATCAAAATACTAACCAAGATTCGAAAAATTCGAAAAATAAAAATGTATTTTCGAGTTTTTCGAATTTAGAAGGATCCGGATTGCAATCCTTATTTGCGATAACACATAAGCGACTAGTCATAATGCGCGTTATCCATTGTACTTGTGACAACATCATAGTTGCGCCACTATGGTGCCCTAACTCCTAGTAACGAGGTAGTAACAACTTAATTAACATAATATCGTCTGACGTTTCTTTTTTATTGTAAAAATTATAATTTACCCTGGCTCGGTTTTAACTCTGAGGCCTGATTTTCATATTTAACTTACACTTTCAACTTACCATCAATTCATTATAAATTAATAATCCTGTTATCATACATTGACCGAAAGTCAATATCGGTATCCCAACACAGTAATTTTGAAATTACATTGACTACAATTCTTAATTAGAGCGAGTACAAAGACATCTGTGCTGCTTGACGTTTGTACTATCCAGTGTTGCCAATTATTGTCAGTTAGAATTATAATTTGAAACATTACACAAAATCATCGAAATTGGGGGCTGGTTATGCACATTTGTGTACGCATACACAATGTTTTTGTCTTCCGTGACGAACGGAAAACATTCCCCGGGTATATGTATGGTATGGGGAAGGTAAAAGTGATTTGTGCGTAAAATAAATATTTTATCTTATGACATCCCCACATGTCGGTTGTCGGTTCGGTTCGAGTCAAATTGGAGACAAGTTTATAAATTTATGAGAATACCGTTTTCTATGGATAAGTGGTATGCTCAATCTACAATCAAGCTTCGATACAATAATAATTGCATCGCGGTGAAATTCGTCGTTTGACGTTTGGTTGAAGTCAAGTAGAATACGATTTCGCTGTTTGATAGGATCCGGACTGTATCGAACAAGTATCCGAGCTGCATTATTGTTGGATTAAAATAGCATAATCGACCTTCTGTAGTTATTGTAGCTTGGATGCGATAGAGACAGATAAGAGTCAAAAAAACTTATACGAAAAGTAATGTCTTAGTTATATTGTATATCACACAATAAGTTTATCTACTAACCACCTTACTATTGTAAATATTTACACAACGGATAATCTATTCAATGTTGCTGTCTTTGTCTGACAGTGACTTTCCGTATCAGAGAAAGGCACCAACATTGAACAGCTTATCTGTTGTAAATATTTTTGTTAGTAAGTTTACAATCCTTTACACTCATAATATTGTTTCCTATACCTACCACAAATAGGTACGCACATCAAAATTGTCTAGGCCCTGGGGCAGGGATGGCGAACCTGCGGCACGCATGCCATCAATGGTACGCGACAGTATTTTGAAATTACATAATGATCTTATTTTCAGACTTTTAGGGATTAAAGTTTGAACAGATTTAACCTTTTAAATAGGAAAAAAATTTTGTTCGCTCGCTTTGATCGCTCGCGTTTAACATATTATAAAGCACCGATGATTTGTTTTATAATATGATTTTACGGTATTTTTCCAAAGTTCACTGTTTTTCAGTGTCTTAGTTTGAACAGAACCTGTAAAATGGGAAACATGTTTTGCTCGCTCGCTCGCCCCGCATACTCGTGTTTGGCTTAAAGAACATATTATAATATTTAGTACTGACGATCAGTTTTAGGCTATTGATGTTATTGTATTTTCCGAAGTACACAGGTCTTTCAGGGTTTAAAGTTTAAACACGTAAAAAAGAAAAAAAAAATGGTATCGGCGTTCGGTTTTAGGCTATTTTAGTTTTATGTATTTTTCCGAAGCATACAGCCTTAAGATAAGATCTAAAGAGTTAATTATTCTTTAAATCCTATCTTATACAAAATTGTTTGATAGTGGATAATCCGTCACTGCTTAATGGACGGCAACATATTTAATTTTCCCGGGCGAATTATCTTTAAATACGCCTCTAAATCACAAAGAAAAATTTAATGGCACGTCTAAGAACTCATTAAACATCTTTTTGCAAAAATGGCACGTCAATATATAAAGGCTCGCCTACCCTGCCCTAAGGATAGAATACCCCTAGACTATGTTGATGTGCGTATTTACTTCGTCTAAAGTATATTACAAAACGAGACTCTAGCTAGACTCGAGCTAACATTGTAATTCTTGTGTTTCCATTAGTGTGCTCAGTCCAGGAGGTCCACTAGAAGAACATTTGCATAGGCTAGAGAATGCTTTCAACAAATCACTATCATCGTTCTGCATGGATGTACCTGTCACCAGGGAACAACTTAGTTTATTCTCTTCTAAGTGCAGGTATGTAACTTTTTTTACTTTAGTTCCATATGTATAAGCTAATTTCTTCAGTAGTTTGAAGGCTTGTAATAATTTAAGGATGAATTTGTATTTTTATATCTGGGTATGCAAGAGAATATAACATTCGGCCCAAAGCTGTCGGAATATAGTTTCACTCCAGTATTGCTACGGTCCTCTTCAAAACTAGCGTTTGTTAATGGCGCGTATACGTTGCGGGGCTTGGGGTTCGTGTTTTGGATCTATGCAAACTGCTATTAAAGTTTTATTACATTAAAATGCAATTTGTAAGTCTTAAGTTATGTTTAATATTATGTTTGCCTTATTGTTCTAATTCACCTTGTGCATCAGGCGCTGTGTTTCTCTCATTATTGTTTTTGTTTTGCATATTATTATCGTTTAATTATTTTATTACGCGAGCCGAGCATGTTTTGCTGCGAATTTTCTACATATCTCGCATATCACGATGCTATTATTATATATTTTTTGAAAACTTCATATTATGTATAATAAAATTTTTAGAAGAGTAATTTTAGAATTCTTTAGGGTCTATTAACACCGAAACGAATCGATACGCGACGCGGCGCTGCATTTTAAGAATTAAAGATAGCTATTCAAAATTCATCTTTATTCGTTACACAAGAATATACACGGTTTTTTGTTTTCGTTTTTCAAAGTTCAAATGTCAAGCGCTCTGCAACGCATGTACAGTGTATGACTGATATCATATGAAACGTGTATTTTTTTGTGTAGTAAATAAAGTTCAATTTTGAATCTACTTATCTTAAAAATGCAGCGACGCGTCACTTATCGTCTCGTTTCGGTGTGAATAGAGTGCTGAGTCTCAGTTTTTGTCACTACTGGCCGTGAAGAAGTTAATTTTAATTTGTTTGGCATCGAATTAGTTACCATTGTTTGCCACTAGCGGCGTTGTTTCGATACTATACAGATTGTAGTTCTTAATAATTCTTCTTTCTTTTTGGCCGGGCGGGCCACCTTGTCCTGGCGTAAGCGAATAATTTCTCTTCGATATTTTTGTGGACTGTATTTCAGGAGGTATCTGGCGTCGCCAGGTTAATATGCAATAATAATTAGATGAAAGTGGAGAGGTATAAAGGGAAATACGCTTACCGAACTATCATCTGTGAAGGGCATCTGCAGCTGGAGTTTTCGTCTCTTTCTTCTGTTCACAACACTTTAGTCTTTCCAGAATTCTTATCGCGTTCCTATAGGAATATCTCACTTTCGTGGGCGGTAATTAGTAGCGGAAAAGTCTAATAACATGCGGCGATGTCGGCTATCGCACACACACTCTCGACGCGACGACTTGTAATCTACCCCCTCGCGTATCTTCGTATCTCTTCGGTTAGCGTCGGAGAGGGAAGGGGCGGGTGGATACTGCTTTATCGATATTGTGAGATGCCATTCATAGTGGCGTTCGACGCTCCTAGATGGCGCTACCATTTCCGCCCGGCCTTAAAGGGTTGCCTTTAAAAGAAAATAGGTAAAAATAATAATAATTTAGCTATGTTAGGTGTATCCATTATCGCATAACCTATCCATAGACTAAGACAGCGGTATTATTAATTAACTAAAGCGAAGTAATAACAAATAATCTTATTATCTAGATGCCTAAACTAAAGGAGATCCAGCCTTAGCTAAACCTCACTGCGTTGGCAGTGGGCGAAATTTAAAACAAGTGTTACATTTATGTATCCTGTGGCGATTTATTCGCCGCACAGCAAATATCCAATATTTATGCCGGAGTAAGGACATAAGCAACTCTGGACCAGCATGGAGATGCTTCTTGTGATAAAAATCAACAAAAAGATCTACTACATGATCATGACGCGGTAGAAGATAAGGATGCTTATAGTTGTGCGGTTCGTCCGAATTCGATAGACGACCACCAACGCGTATTACGCCGTGCTGATCAAGGAACGGCTTAAGTTTAAGAAGCGCGGGAGAACAAGACTTATTATTTTTCAAATTTTCATTATCGTTACTAAAATAAACCGTCTGTACGGCTCGTAATAATCTATACTCCGCAAATTCAAGATCGCAACTTGAAATAAAAGTCCCGTTAGGTAATAACCTAAGAAACCTATAAAAATAAACGATGGCGCGAAGTAATTTAGATCACGACGACATGCGTAGTGCGAGTGTGTATAGTGTGGATTCCACAATTTCCACGACTACGGGGTGAGACATAGATTTCCGCTCGGGTACGTCTTCGTTTTCCGTATCGTGGTTAAAGGGTTCAATGGGCCACTCCGACGGATCATGGGAAATCCAGGTGGGTCCATGATGCCACAATGAATGATTTAGAAGCTTACCAGGAGTAATACCGCGAGACAGGCAATCGGCAGGATTTTCAGTACCTGCGACGTGATTAAAACAAGCGGGGGCGATGAATTCAATTATCTTAGTAACGCGGTTTGCGACAAAGATATGCCAGCGGTGCGGAGAGGAACGAATCCAAGAGAATACACGACTACAAGACTCCACCTTGGAGTCCGTAAACGCGTATATTCCCTTAATGGGATAGTGAGACGAAACTGTGTCTTGAGTTCTCTGCGAAGTAGTTGAGACAACAGAAGAGCCGCGCATAATTCCAGCCTCGCAACCGAAATAGTTTTAACCGGCGAGACTTTAGACTTAGCACAAACCAGCTGAACAGCGTAGTTAGAACCAGTACCGACCCGTACATACACGACCCCTCCGTAAGCGCGTTCACTAGCATCAGCGAAACCTATTTAGTTGACAATGCAACCATCGACCAATCCTAGATGACGTGGTATATTAATTTGGTTGAGTAGGGGAAGCTTAACGCAAAACTGCTTCCAAGCTGCGACTATGTGATCGGGTGGTGCGTCATCCCACTTGCACTTAGATAGCCAAAGCTCATTTATTAAGAGCTTGGCGTACAAAATGGGGGGATCTACGAAACCCATAGTCGAGCCACTGTAGACAACATAGTGCGTTTAGTACACTTACCATCAGGTGTCGCGACGTCGAACCGAAAACTATCACAGGCTCTGTCCCAGCGTAAGCCAAGAACCTTATGCGGTAAATAAAGACTTCTCAAAGTCAATGTCTGTAGAAGCCTTGTGCGACTCAGGTATTCGTGCTAGAACGTCTTGAAAGTTACTTGTCCATTTGACAAGGTCAAATTGGCCTCGCTTGAAAAGCTGAATAAGCTCTTCACAAAGCGAAACTGCGAGCGGAACGTTCATGACGTTACAAACTATGTCATCCATGAATAGAGCGGAAGGAGGAGCGGTAACGGAAACGAGAGCGGTAGCGGCAGCGGGAGCGCGCGCGGTAGCGGTAACGCGCGCGGTAGCGGTAGCGGGCGCGGTAGCGGTAGCGGGCGCGGTAGCGATAGCGGGTGTGATAGCGGTAGCTGGTGCGGTAGCGAGAGCGGGAGCGCGCCTGGTAGCGGGCGCGGTAGCGATAGCGGGTGTGATAGCGGTAGCGGGAGCGGTAGTGCGCGCGGTAGCGAGCGCGGTAGCGGTAGCGGGTGCGAGAGTGGGTGCGGTAGCGGTAGCGGGTGCGGTAGTGAGAGCGGGTGCGGTAGCGAGAGCGGGTGCGGTAGCGAGAGCGGGTGCGGTAGCGATAGCGGTAGCGGGAGCGCGAGCGGTAGCGGGTGCGGTAGCGATAGCGGGCGCGGTAGCGATAACGGGAGCGTGAGCGCGCGTGGTAGCGGGTGCGGTTGCGAGATCGCGCCCGGTAGCGGTAGCGGGCGCGGTAGCGGTAACGGGTGTGATAGCGGTAGCGGGAGCGGTAGTGCGCGCGGGAGCGCGCCCGATAGCGGTAGCGGATGCGGTAGCGAGAGCGGGAGCGCGCGCGATAGCGGGTGCGGTAGCGATAACGGGAGCGCGCGCGATAGCGGTAGCGGAAGCGCGCGCGATAGCGGTAGCCGGTGGCGGTAGCGGGAGCGAGAGAATTAATATTATTTTCTTGAAGCACAGAGCAAATGACATATTATAATTAGACGTATGCGACGTAGGTACGGAACCCATAATCACAAATTTAAACACCGTCTCAATAGCGGGGGGTAAATCATATTGATAACTACGTACTATATTAGGTAATAGCAAATGCGGGAATACTGAAGCCCCAATCAAAATATCCACATCACCCGGGCGCGAAAAATCGGTATCTGCTAGCGGGAGGGCTTTCAGGTGCGTTAACGAAGACACGTCTACGTTAGCGTTCGGTAACTTATCGGTAATACGTTCCACGATAAGCGGAGAAATATTAAAACTAATATTTTTATTTAAGCGCGAGTATAAGACAATATCCACGGAACCCTTACATGATTTTTCCGAACCCCTAATTCCTTTAACTATCCAATTAGTATTTTTAAATTTATTCAAAAGCCCTAGACGATTATAACATTCCGACGTAATGAAACTACTTTGTGAAGCGCTGTCTAGTAAACATCGCACGACTATGGGTTTGTCATTTACATAGTAAACAATAACCTGGGCGGTAGGTAACAAAATCGTTTGTTTGGCTGAGTCGCGAGTTGTATAACAAGCGCGCGCGGGGTGGCGTTTCTGCCTACAATCTCTTATCGCTTGTTTACGTGCGAGCGACGTTGAGCACAGCGACATTTCGCTATTATGTTCGACTCGAACACCTGTACGCGTAGGTATTCGATCGGCTTGTGGCGTCGGCATCGGACGGCGAGAACTCTTATTATCAAGTTCAAGGTCACGCGTGACAGCTGACTGCGGGATCTTATCGAAATGCATTAGCGTATGACGTCGTCGGTCACAAGCGCGGCATTTAGACTCACTAAGACAAGAGTTCGATTTATGTTTTATGCTTAAGCAATTAACGCAAGCTTTCTTTCCTTTAATATAATTAAAGCGAGCCAACGGGGCCAAATCATTGAACGCGGGACATTTGTAAAGATGATCATGCGCAATGTTAATGTTATTGCACATACATCTGAGCGGGTTATGATTATTATTACTAGAATCCGAACATGCTACATAAGACTGCGGATTAGGCGCGGTGTTATTATTTCGGTGTTTAATCAACCTTTGTTTATTAATATTACTGGACGAGCTAGATGAACTAGGCTGCGTATTTCTAAATATTCTACACTGATATTTTATGAATGAGATAAAACTGTCCAGTGTAGGAATTTTATTATTACGTACCGTCATTTCAAAGGCGCGAATAGTTTCTGTATCAAATTTTTTCAATGTAATAAAATAAAATCGGAAAGATTTTCTAAATTTAAGTTTTTAAGCGAATTAACTGCCGTTACGAAATTATTTATAAATGACTGAAAATTCGAAACAGATGCAGACAACAGAATTAAAATTGAATGGTTCCCATTCAATTTTAAAAAGGCTTGGTCAAAATATGTGGACGCGAGGATACGAGTATCTTGATACCTATCCACCAGCGACTGAAATATTAACTGATAATTCTCAGCGCTGGGGGTGATGCCAGCGAATACTGATTGAGCCCTTGGCGCCAACTTACCTATTAAATAATATAACTTGTCGGCATTGGTCAACGAGTTATTATCATGTACCGTTAATTTAAAACTGGCATAGAATAGTGGCCAATTTTGTATGTCACCATCAAAATACATTATCTCAATCGCAGGCAACCTCGGCGTTTGAACAGTTGTATAAACCTCAGTTTTAACCTCGGGTTCAACAGTTTCAAGACGAGATTGAATGCGTTTAATAACGCAATATAGGTCCTCGAATAAAGTATACGCTTGAAAACTGCGGAGTTTTCGGATTAATAGATAGCAACTTCGCGTTGTAGGCATGTAAAAATTTATGAAAATCTATTCGAATATCACATATTGTCATACATTGACTGAGAAATAATTCCTTATCTGCTTTCTGCGGGTTTCCCAAGTAATGGGTTTATAGAAGCGTAAATATGTATTACCACTGCCTAGTTAGGCACTTTTAGAAGCTACATATGCGGGAAATGAAATAAAATCTAGATATAAATCCGTGATGGAAATGGAAAATGTGGTCCGGCTCGAATGGACCAAACAATGGCCGCGCGGGCCACCTTGTCCTGGCGTAAGCGAATAATTTCTCTTCGATATTTTTGTGGACTGTATTTCAGGAGGTATCTGGCGTCGCCAGGTTAATACGAGGGCAGCACTGAAAATTTCGGGAATCAAGGAAGTGACACAACATTACTATTTAAAAATGTATTTATTGCTTTTCGAAGTATTCTCCGCGAAATTTGACACATTTTTCCATACGAAGCAACCATTCCATTCGGAAGTTGGGGTCTCCAAAATGGCCGTTTTGTAGGCGTCCACAGCTTCTTCAGGTGATGAAAATCTCTGACCACGCAATTTATTCTTTATTTTAGGGAAAGTATAGAAATTATTAGGGCTTAGGTCGGGGCTGTACGGCGGATGGTCTAATAATTCTATGATTTCTTGCTCTAAAAACTCTTTTGTTCTGTGCGCGGTGTGAGAACTCGCATTTTCGTGATGGAGGATGATGCGGCGGTTGCAGTTCTCTTTACGGAGTTCAGAAACGACCTGTGGCAAACAAATGTTAGCATACCATTCTGCATTAACCGTTCTTTGTCCCTCAAGAGGAATAGTCGCAACATGGCCGGTTTTGGAGACAAACGTGGCCACCATTTTTTTTGCAACACTCCGTGAACGAACAATTTTTGTTGGCTTTAACTCATTTTCGAACACTCAAACTCGTGACTGGTTTTTTGTTTCGGGTTCGTACGCGTATATCCAGGATTCGTCACCCGATACGATGTTGTATACAGCATTTGAGGATCCTGCGTGGAATCTTTCGAGAGTTCTGACGCACCAAGTAACGCGAGCCGCTTTTTGCTCTTCAAAGAGCAAATGCGGTATCCATCGGGAAAACAACTTTTTTACACCTATTTGTTCATGCAAGATTATTTGTATTTAACTCATGCCAATGTCTAAAGTTGCCTGAATTTCGCGGTATGTCACATGTCGATCTTCCTCAATCAGCTTACGCACAGCATCAACGTTTTCTTGGGTGACTGCAGTTTTTGGACGACCATGACGGGGATCATCACTGAGCTTGACACGTTCACGTTGAAATTCAGCAAACCAGCGATAAATTGTGGTTTTGGATGGGGCTTCATCACCAAATGCAGAAATCATCCGGTCAACACACTGTTTTTGTGTTAAACCACTTCGAAAGTCATAATAAATCATCGCTCTAGAATTTTCTCGAGTCAATTTCATTTTCTCAACGACTAAACAAGTTTGACAAGACCTTGTGACAAGACCGAGAATCTTTTTTTAAATAAATAAACGGTATTCGATTTTTAAAACCAAGGAGTTTTAAATTAAAAAGATTTTAATATGACAGGAACAGTGGAAATATTCCATTCCCGATACTTTTAGTGCAGCCCTCGTATGCAGTAATAATTAGATGAAAGTAGAGAGGTATAAAGGGAAATACGCTTACCGAACCATCTTCTGTGAAGGGCATCTGCAGCTGGAATTTTCGTCTCTTTCTTCTGTTCACAACACTTTAGTCTTTCCAGAATTCTTATCGCGTTCTAATATCTCACTTTCGTGGGCGGTAATTAGTAGCGGAAAAGTCTAATAACATGCGGCGCTGTCGGCCATCGCACACACACTCTCGACGCGACGACTTGCAATCTACCCCCTCGCGTATCTTCGTATCTCTTCGGTTAGCGTCGGAGAGGGAAGGGGCGGGTGGATACTGCTTTATCAATATTATGAGAAGCCATTCATAGTAGTGTTCGACGCTCCTAGATGGCGATACCACTTTTCTTAACTTCCTCACGGCGAGTAGCGGCAAAAATCTCGCACACAGCACATTGACCCTTAGTCGACAGAGTATTTTTGTCTGTTGTGCTCAAATATAAGTCATAAACTTATTAGTATTCCAGATAATAGTACGTTGCGATCAAAAAAGGCCGGCAACGCACTTGCGACTCCTCCGGTGTTGTGTCCATGGGTGACAAAAAAAAAAAATTGCTAAGTTTAGTTTTAGAGTAGGTAACAAGTCCAAACAAAGCGCGTCAGTTGTCTTGCATACGATGTATTCCCATTTACGCATCCTATTTCTTGAACCAAAAAGGTAAATATGATATGATGGTTTTAATACCTTTTACGTTGTATTTGGAGATATAATGACGCAAGTGATTCTGTAATCTTGTGTTATAATAAAAAATAATTAGCAAATTATAATGCGTATTACAAATTAAATATTAATTTTTCGTCATTAAAAATAATTAATCATAATTTTTGGCAAATTAAAATCTTTTACATTCATTTTAGTTTTTCTTCCGAAACAAACAAATTTAAGAAATTGCAATTTAATATCAATTAATAATCAAATAATAATTATTCATTCTTAATTTATTATTGGCAAAATACAAAAATTGTATTACGAATGGAAAAGTTTAAAAAAATTGTAAGAGAACAATTTTTTAAAGAATTTAATTTCCTATAAGATAATGGAAACGGAAATGAAAAAAAAATTTTTTTTGATGATTTACATTGAAAATTAAAAAAAAAGTTTTTTTTTTCATCTTAAATGGGATGGGAAATGATGATGGAAAAAATAATGGGAAATTTCATTTTAAATGGGAAAGGGGACGCCCCCTATGCGCCAGCTCAATTTTTGAGATATCAAGCTCAAATTTTAGGAGATTTTGTCTATCGAAGAAACCTTTTTCATGTATTTACTAAAAAAAATATATTTTTTTCTTTTTTCTGATAATTATTACGTATTTTTTGTTTGCAGGAACATGCTCGAAGAAGCCCACACCAAGTTTACTCAGCTAGTTGAATTATTAAATGTCTGTAAAAATAATTACTCCCAACCAAACTAAATATGTTATTGTTCGTTGCAGTCTCTGTGATATATATTACTGATCTCACATAATATATCTATGTAATATATAGTTTTTTTGGTTTGGAACAGTTTTGAACTTGTTGTCTATACATATTGGCTTTTAATTTTTTCTGGTTTAAGCATAAGGAATCGTTGTTGTCTCTTTATTCGTCAGTATTCTTAGTGTTAGAAAGAGTTATTACAAACTGTCAGTACCTATCAGCTTTGTAGTTTGTATGATGTTTAGTTTTAGATATATCTATTAACTGATTTTTGATAATATCTTTATACACAAGATCAACTTACTATTGTTTTGGTATCCATTTTTAAAATTAGTAGTTACTACGGAACACTAAAAACTTAAAATGAGGGTTCCGTAGTAACTACTAAGGAACCCTTATAGTTTCGCTCTGTCCGTCCGTATGTCCATCCGTATGTCCTCCGTTGATAACTTCGGTAATTATTAATATACATAGACTAAATTTTGTACAGTTAAAGAATGCATAATTTCGACTTTACTTTTTGGCATCACATATTAATTATAATTTTGAATTTTAGTGGTAGTTTGGGGAGCTACCCCTAAAATACAAAATACATGTGAAGTGGGGGATTTTTTTTTATTTCATCCCATCATGGGATGAAGGCAAGGTTTCATGCATGACTTTTTTTTATATTGTAAACCATTTTCGATTCATCGACCTCCAAAGTGGTTTACAAGTTTGTTCCCCCGCCCTAGTATTTCTAAACTATGAGACTGAGGCTGGGACTATATGATTCGGAATCCGGCGGGCCCGGGAAATTTCAGAGCACTGAAAATATAACTACAGTGGCGAAGGGTGGTTTTACTTCAGAGGGAAGCCCTAGTCGCTAGACGTGAGTTGTACAAGTTTTTTTGAAAGGAAATTTAGCACCATAATATTATGTATGATGGTCAAGGTCGTTGCGTACATAAGCGTGTAGAGATGTGTCGTGTCCGAGAGAAATTGTAAATACTATAAGAATACCTACAATTAGTTATATTTCAAAATACAAAATAGGTACTTAATAATAAAACGTTTTTCTGTATATTAATTAACTATTGTAAGATAATCATAATATTAAAATATTTCCACGGTACTACCGCCTATTAAACAATAATACTTAAATAATATTATAATCGTCTATTGTCGTCGTATGATAACTACAAATTGCAATTGATAATAGGTACGTATCCAAAAGTCAATTTATTCAAACGATTATATATTATTATATCACCAACAATAAACACAACACAAGTGTCAAGTAGTCTCACATTCAATATTCACATATAAGTACATAAACACGTATTAGTTTAAACTTTAAGACGAATTATATTTATCACTTCTCACTGCTCAATATAATTTCAAAAATAATAGTTGAACAATAATTATTATTAACGTAATAACATGATTTTACATCCAAGGACGCGCGGCTGAGGTACCGCCGAGCTACTTTTCAAAATTCAGTCTCATGATGCACGTGATATTAGCTTCGTGTCAAAGTTGCAACGTGCAGCGCATATATGTAGCTTGAGTCGGTTTACATCGCGCTGTCGCTTGTCCGACCTGACTTGTATAAGATATTATTGTTTTACATATACTAGTTTTGGCTGGAGATCTTCATGATGTTATCTGAAAGGGAAGCCGATAAGAATGGAGTTTTTTAGACCCTTCGCCACTGTAACTCTGTGCTAATACAATAGAGTTGAAAATAGAAGTGTCGAGCTGTCATATATGACATTGAAATTTTACTCGACACACTTGTGTTTTCAGCTCTATTGTAATACAATAGAGCTGAAAACACAAGAAAACACAAGGGAAAATTCAGAGCATTGAAAATAGAACTCTAATTGCTAATTAGCAATTAGAGTTCTATTTTCAATGCTCTGAATTTTCCCCGGCCTACCGGATTGCGTACAATATACTATAGATCATTCTAAATACTCGTTAGGAAAATTATTTGGAACGAAATCGGACAGTTTTGAGGGACAACTTTTGATTTAATTTTAAAAAACCCTATCACGCGTTGATACTCCCTAAACCCTCCTCAGACATGCCCCGCTGCCCTATTTTGAACTTTAACTGACAAATGGGAAAGGGCTACATTTTGACGTTTGAATTTTTAAAATACAACTTAAAAAGTTAAAAGTTAAAATTTTGACATAAGAACTTTTTAAATTGTGTTTTAAAAAGTTCGAACGTCAAAATGAAGCCCATTTTCATTTGTCAGTTAAAGTTAATAATACATTACATTACATACATTACATATATTACATACAGTTCACAATATACATACAGCTGACATGCTCTTGGTTAGGTTATTTATTTGATAATATTATGTCACTTGTTTTACAATATCTTATGTAATTTTACAACTTTTTGAATTGATTAACGACGTAATTTAATAATAATATATGCATAATATCTCATAACATCAATATGCAATTTTTGCTCATTATTTTGCTTTTGGTCAGCTAAAGTAAATAAATGATCAGAGTTTAATATTTTTGGTTCAGTATGTAGATCAAATCATTTGTAATAATAAATTTAATTGATGCATGACCGTTAGGCGCAATAGCGGTGACATAGGCTAGGTTTGTTAAAATGCTGCTATAATAGACCGGCCAAGTGCGAGTCGGATTCGCGCACGTAGGGTTCCGAATAATTATACCAATATTTTACATGTTTACTTAATATTTCGTTATTTTTGTACGAAGTTGTAAGCGCATTTTACAAGTTAATTATCTATAACTCCTGAACTAAAAAGTAATAAAAGCCCTTATAAGCCCTTTAAAGTTCATCACATGGACTACCATCATAATTTTTTTCAAATTTCCGAGTCAGGCGCCAGCCGTTTAGCTATTAGAGGGAGGGGACGCCCTATTTTAACAAAAAAAAAGCTCTTTAAAGTTTAATATCTGGCAAACGGATACGTAAATCAAAAAATCGTTTTAGCAACCTCTCAATGCTTTTAAAATACCTATCTAATGATACCCTACACTAAAACGCGAGAAATAATATCATCCCCACTTTACGTATAGGGGTAGGCACCCCAAAAAAAATAATTGTTCATGATTTTATTTTAGCACTGTCAACGTAGTAAATACACATATCTATGCAATGTTTCATCTTTATAGCACTAACTGTTTGGATGGTAAGTCGAAGACGGACATGGCGAAACCATAAGGGTTCCGGACATGAACTACGGAACCTTAAAAAGTGAGTGTCAGGCCACACATAGAATAGAGTTCCGTAGTCAACATTATTTCTTTATTTTTATACTATATTTTGACGACCTCTGTGGCTCAGTGGTTCAGCGCGTTGGTGCTCGAACCGGGGGCGCGGGTTCGAATCCCGCCTAAGGAATAAAAAGTTTTTCTGTGTTCCTGGGTCATTGATGTGTATTAATTATGTGTATAATATAATAAAATCTTAAATATATGTATAGTATAAAAGTTATTTTTAATACTTTTATACTACACACACCGGCATATTTAGCGGAACATAAAATAAAGGTTTGATATCAGTATCATATAAGGTAATTAATTTTCAAATTAAGAAAACAACTGAACATCACATTTTATGCAATTGTTTTAATTTTATTCAAATACACCTTATCTGGAGCGAACTTCGAGTATTTCTTCCTTCTGAGTTTGATTTAAAATTTCATTGAAATACTGTTTTTTTTAGTTTTTTTTTAATTGCGTATCTTTTTGGAGTTGAGGACTGAATTATGCCTGACTTAGCTCCAACGGAGATTGCCAGGGTACTCTAAATGCGAAGAAATGGTCAAACCTACAGAGTGATATCCAGAGATCTTCGTCGACCAGTTTCAACGATCCATCGCAGTATCCAACGGTTCAGGGAGACCGGTACTTATGTGAGAAGAGCAGGACAAGGCAAAAAAAGACGCACTTCGAGTAGGGATGATCGTTTCATTCGGCTTCGTGTACGTAGGAACCCCCGTTTGACGGCCGTCCAAGCCCGACATGAGTTAGAAGCAGTGCGGGGTGTAACCGTAAGTGAGCGTACGGTACGAAGAAGGTTCGAAGAAGCTGGTTTGGGTTCATTTGTGCCCGCCAAGGCTCCAACGCTCGAGGTAAATCATCGTAGAAACGGGTTAACTTTTGCTCAGGAACATCGACTTTGGAACGCGGACCAATGGAGTAAAGTATTGTATAGTGATGAGTGCAGAATTCTCTTAAATCAAATTGACGGCAGGCAAATAATATACAGACGCAAAGGAGAACGATACATTCAGACAAATTTTGAAACTACAGTTGCATACGGTGGTGGATCAATAATGGTTTGGGCGGGCATTTGTTTGGGAGCTCGCACAGACTTGGTAGTGATTGGCAGAGGGAGTCTGACTGCAGACTTCTATATCAGAGAAGTTTTAGAAGAAAATGTCGTACCGTTTGCCCCATATATCGGTGACGATTTTGTTTTTATGCAGGATAATGCTCGGCCGCATACCGCTCGGGTAACTCAAGCTTATCTTAATGATATGAATATCACTGTTATGGAGTGGCCGGCGAGATCACCGGATATGAACCCAATAGAGCACGTTTGGGACTTGCTGAAAAGAAAAGTTCAAGTCCAGAATTCCAGCTCCTGCCAACGTGGGTGAACTGCGAATCGCCGTAGTTGAGGAATGGCGGAGACTATCCCAGGAGACCATCGATAACATCATTCTCAGTATGCCTAGACGGGTAGAAACTTTAATAAGAGCACGTGGAGGAAATACGCGATATTAATCACCATTTTACTAATTTAATTAATTGTTATTTTAATATTAATTTTCACTTTTCCCGGTTACATGAAAAGTTCAAAAATGTACCATTTTTCACAAATAG
Source organism: Phengaris alcon alcon (assembly GCA_037179445.1). Classification (NCBI taxonomy): domain Eukaryota; kingdom Metazoa; phylum Arthropoda; class Insecta; order Lepidoptera; family Lycaenidae; genus Phengaris; species Phengaris alcon. The sequence continues at coordinate 170,700 of JAYRCH010000613.1, read as the reverse complement.
CCTTTACTCGTAATTTAATCTTTAATCTTAATAGCAAAATCTGTTCTTAATGTGATCTCATTTTAAGTAAAACAAATGAATCTTTAAATAACAAAAGAAGTGTAGTAAGTAGATTTTAAAATAAAACTATATTTTTTTAATTATGGACCTTTTTTTGTGTTCCGCTAAATATGCCGGTGTGTTTATATCCCGTTTTCTGGTACTTGTAACACAAGTTCTTCGGATACTTAGCACGCGGCCAGATTGACGTGGTGTGAAGCGTCTATATATATTATTATTATACGAAGTTTTCTAACTAAGCGAATTTTACAAGTTAGTCCTCACTAAACTAACAAAGATTTCTAATCCGTCATAGTTTTTCTTCAAAGTGCATCGCATGGACTACCATCATGATATTTTTCGATCCAGCCGTTTAGCTTTTAGAGGGGGTGGTGGACACCCTATTTAAAAAAAAACGTTCGCTTTAAAGTTGAATGTCTTTGAGACATTGAGAGGTCGCCTTTGTAGCCTCTTAATATTTTTAAAAGATGGGGTAGACGCGAGAAAAAAACATCCCCACTTTAAGTGTAGGAAGTACCCAAAAAAAATTATTTCGTAATTTATCATTTAGTGTTTGTCCATGAAAAGTTAAATCTTTCTAGCACTAACCGTTTGGACGGTAAGCCGAAGACGGACATCACGAAACTATAAGGGTTAATATATATATATATATATGAAACTAAAATGGCTCGTGGTATACTTAATTCAATATGTCTGAATTATAAAGAAGTAATATTTACTTATTATGTATATATTTATTTTACACAAGACTGCAACGTTATTTTTATATACCTATCTAGTCCGTAAATTGTACAAAAATGTTCACTACGAATTGTATATAATCTTTCTAGACTATTTATATTTAAAATTCCTTTCATAGGGTCGTAAGTGAAGTGATCCATGTAATAAAAAATTTAAATATACGTAAAGTAGGTATTATGTAACTTTTTCCTAATTATCGGGAACAGAATGTTCGATGAATGAAATGTGTAGGGTTATCTATTAATGTAGAGTGTCTAGCATATAGAGCTATAAAAGGAATTTTACTGTCTTCCAAGACTGACTAATTATTGTTGCTTTAAATACGTTTCTGTTTAACAAATAAGTTTCTAAAGCTTATAACTTTATCGAAAATAGGTGTCTATTCCTATGAAGTAAGTAATGTTTTGATATGTTTACTGTCAGTAACATACGTATAACACCTCAGTTAAGCATTACATTATGTTTATTTGTATTAGCGCAGAGTTCTATTAGATGAAGAGTTACTAGGAAATTTAGAGCAGGTGTTTGAGGCAAGCTGAATCCTTGTCCTTATACTTCTCCTATTGTACCTCAACACGAGACTGTAGGTCTAGCTAAAGCTAAAGTTAAAGCTAAAGTTTTGAAAGGTGAATTTGTAATCCCCAAAAACATGTTTAAAGCAATTTGAAAATTTGATATAGTCTTAGTTTAATGTTTAAGGAGTTGGGAAAAAAAAGCCCAGGTCATTTAGTCGGGGCTTTAACCTTGCCAGCCATGTAAAAGTAAATGGGAAAAAGGTTAAAAAAATAAAAACACGATATAAACTTAAAAACTTAAATATTAAACTCTGGGTATAAGACATAATTGTATGATGCCAAAACCGAGATCTATACACAGTTTTTAACTGTACCAAATTTCGTCTATTTATATTCACAATTACAAGAAGCTAGAAGCGCGGACAGACAGACTTACTTCACATGTATGGGTGGCTACACATACATGTGAAGTGGGAATGAAAAATATTTTTTTATTTTACCACATCGTGTGGGGTATCATTGAATAGGTCTTTTAAAATTAAGACAAGATTTCATACATGACTTTTTTTACAAAGTCTACCATTTTCGAGCTTGCCTCAAAAACACTTTGCCGCGACCACTAAAAAACTCGTTGGTGCAGGCTCTTATGGAAAAGGCCATTGGTTGTCGTCAATTTTTTAACGTTTAGTGGGATACTTATATACATATCTCAATGGCTTCTGCTCCACTTAGAATGCTTACACACGTACCGATTTGTTTTGACAGCACGACACTCGTGTTTGATTTTCAGCTCGATTGTAATAGTGCAGAGTTCTATTTACAGTGCATTCCGATTTTTGTGCAGTGTTCCGACTCTCAAGAATACTTCTTCCCAAATTTAAATGAACTCGTTAAAAAATAATAAAAAAATTATGTTCTGTAATATTATTCTGTCCTTTATACATTAAAATATATGTACTTCGAAAAGTTAATTTTTTACAGTTTTACTTTTAACTTTTAAATTTTACTTTTAACAAATAGCTTGTTAATGTCATATCGATTAACAGTTTAATTTAATTAAAAACAAGACCATAGAAACCTCTAAAAATAACCTTAAAATAAATCGACCGAAATTATTAATTAAGTATATATATTTTAATTTTCCAAAAAAATATTTTGTAAATATATAGATCTGCCTAATAAAATTATGTACAGTAAAAAGAACGCAGACTAAGGCCGGTTTTATGGTATTATGCGGATGGACGATAAAATCCAAAATCAGTGCTAGGCCCCAAAGATTTGAAATCTAAGGATGGGCTATGAGTCTATGATGTACATTTGACAGAACAAATCTTCATACAAGAAAAACTCCAAAAGTGGGGCCATTTAAGTGGGGGATATTTTTTGCCTCAACATGCCTCGTCTATAATAAATATACTTATTACGTACGGGGTAACGTGTTAGCTACGTCACTGAAGCTTGTCTCGTAAAACAGGAAGTAATTTGTTGTTAGTATAATAAGTGTTAATATGTATTAATATTAAAGAATGTAAAAGAAAATCTAAGAATACATGATCTGAAATGAATGGAAGTGTTTAATATTTTTAATCGACTTTCAAAAAAAGGAGGCGGTTATACGATCGGCTGGTTGGTCCCGTTGTCCCCAAATTGGTGACCTGATGATGGCATCCATGAGGAACTGAGGGAACTCCTCGAAAATATGGACACATATAGCGATTTTGACTTTTTCTGAAGTAACTAGCAAAAAGTAAGATTTTGCCAAATTACCAAAAAGTAAGGGTATACCCTGGATAAAATAGCACTGAACAGAACTTTAAAGCTACGCATTTGGAAATTTCGATATTGTTTAAAGAACTGCAAGCATATGCCATTATGTAACTTACAGTAATCATCATTATCATCTTATACAGGCTGTCCCGTAAATCGACGTCAAGCCGTAAACCCGTGATAGGCCAAGTTACAATAGTTATCAGAAAAATTAAAAAGAAATCCAAGTAATGTGTCTCAAAAAATACAAAGCTTTTAAAAAAAATCGAAAAATCGACATCTTGTGGTGGTTTTTTAATTTCGCGGTACTACAAATTTCTACTTTTTTTGTAAAAATTTTTTGTATGTAATCCTGAATAATGCTTTAGTAAACTGGTGCCTTAGATTTAAATCAAACGACTCCGACTTGAAAGGAAATGAGGCTTTTTGCCCAAAACAATGATTCGAATTTAATAGTTTGCTCGATTTTAACTGACTGTACTGGAAAAAAAATGTACTACGCTTGTTTGGCAGGTAATTTTAAAAGTTGGCGCAGTTAATAAGGATCCAAAAATGGTATGACACTTGCTAGATTGTTTCTTAAATTTTGGACAATATTGATTTTTGTAAAGGAAGTCAGTTTTCGACAATTTTTTCTTATGTTAAATATTAAATAGTCGATAACAGCCAACTTAACCCGGCGAGGATGTGGAGGGGTCAATTTGACCCCAACAGTTTTTAGTCGAGTGTGTGTTTTTCTTCCGCGACGGTAGTAGTTTGGACGTCTCAGTAGCTGTAGGTAAAGGACCCACCCGCACGCCGCACACCGTCGCCCAGTCAGCCGGCGCCTGCGACGGGAGACAGACGTGCACGATGTCAAAAGGGTAAATATGACCCTACCACAACCGCGATGTAACACTTTTGTGCATCGTATCAAAATTATTTTTTATTTAATATATTGTGTTTTCAGGTGGTTTGAGGCACAATGAATAACCAGGCTGAGCTCATACGTCAAATTTTGTTAGAACCAGATAGTGAAGATAACTTATTGTCCGACGGCAGCGAATTAGAAGATCATGTGAGTGCTCGCAGTCAAGATAGTGGCACTGAACAGGATTTAAGTAGCGATTACGATAGCGAGGATGATGTACCGCTATCTGACATGCAATTTCCAAATCAACGCTTGCCAGAGGAAGAACAATCGGATAGTCAGGTAACAAATTTGTTTTATGTTGGCAAAGATGGAACAAATTGGTCTAAAGAACCCCCTGTACAACAAATTCGAACCCGGTCTGAGAACATCATCAGACAAACACCTGGAGTGAGTCAAGTAGCAAATCTAGCGCAATCAGAACTGGAATGCTGGAGTTTGTTTTTTCCCGAAAGTATGCTCTCTATTATCTTGACTCATACTAACTTGCAAATACGAGAAAGGAATACTAGTTGTGAATCCATCCCTCATTTCAAGAAAGAAATAGACATGCCTGAATTTAAGGCTTTTATTGGTTTATTGTACATTGCCGGCTTTTACCGGTCAGGAAAGCAAAATACCGTTGACCTTTGGGCTTCAGACGGCACCGGAGTTGAAATATTTCGGTTGACTATGTCACGGCAGCGATTCCATTACGCTCAAAGCTGTCTCCGCTTCGACAATAAAGATACACGCGACGAAAGAAAACTATTGGATAACTTAGCACCAATACGGCAAGTATTTGATATGTTTGTCGAAAATTGTAAACAATCATATATCCCGGGAGAATACGTAACCATAGACGAAATGTTGCTTGCATTTAGAGGCAGATGCAAATTCCGACAGTACATTCCGTCAAAGCCTGCAAAATACGGTGTAAAAATATTAGCCATGGTTGATGCAAAAAAAAATTATATTTTCAACCTAGAGATTTACGCCGGAAAGCAACCAGTAGGACCGTTGGCAGTAAGCAACAAACCCTTTGATGTGGTGAATCGTTTAGTACAGCCTATTTCCAAAACTGGCCGCAACGTGACTTTCGACAATTGGTTCACCAGTTTCGAACTTGTTTCTCATCTGCTCAATGAACACAAACTGACTTTTGTGGGTACAGTGCGCAAGAACAAGAGACAAATACCAAAAGAGTTTATCAATACTCGCAGTCGTAATGCACTTATCTATTCATCGAAGTTTGGATTTCAAAAGGACGTGACCCTGGTAACTCATATACCAAATAAAAACAAAGTTGTTATACTCATGTCAAGTCTCCACCATGATGATGCAATTGACGAATCGACTGGCGAGAAAAAAAAACCTGAAATCAACACGTTTTAGAATTCCACTAAAGGTGGAGTAGACGTTGCAGACGAGTTGTCAGCGACCTACGATGTAAGCCGAAACTCAAGAAAATGGGCTCTGACCGTATTCTATGCAATGTTGAATATGGCTGGAATCAACGCAAATATTATACATGGGTCTAATACACAAGCAATCCAGAAACGTCGCAACTTTATTAAAACATTGGGCCGTATGCTTGTTACTGAACACTTGAGAGCACGAAAATAAAATACCTCAATTGCCGAGACAGCTACGTAAGAGAATCCGCGAATTCAGTGGAGAACCTGATGAAGAACCGCCTATCAGAGTTCCAGGAGTGCGAAAAAGGTGTCAGGTTTGTCCTTATGCTCGACATCGTAAGACTAGCAATGTTTGCGAAGATTGCCATAAGTATATATGTCCAGAACACACTGTTTCGGTCTGCCAAGAATGTGCTTCAACAGCAGAAAATAATAGCGTGTAGTATATAACAACTGATAATTTAATTAGTGAAAGTGATTTATCTCATATTATAATACCAAATTATCTTAATTAGTAAAAGAAGTTTTGATTATTTTTAATTTTTTTAAGGTAAGAACGAAAGGCGTTGTTAAAGTTGATTGTTTTTTAGTCTTTCGCAATAGTTAAAAAAAAATAAAAACATTTCGTATTTATACCATTGTTTTTAATAAATATCCAATAAATAATATATAATCTATCCAATCATTATCGAAGTTGCGTTAAATAAGGTGAATTTAGGTATTAGAATGGTAGTAGCAATACAGGGTGAAATATACCCTCCACAACCTCCACGTAACTATTTTCACCACATCTTCGCCGGGTTAAACGTGAGATTTATAAAATAATAATTTATCAGGATAACTCCCCGCACCGATATCGGTGCGGGCACTCTCCTCTTCCTTTACTCTCAACCCAGTGGGACGGATAACCGACACGACTGGCGAAGATCAGGTGCAGGTTAGACTTTTTACATGCCCTTCCGACGCATGGATCATCGTTCTTGTCAGATAATCAGGTGATCAGCCTGCATTGTCCTAACCGAACTTGGAAACAACATTTTTGTTGTTCCAATGCGGGAATCAAACCCACGACCTCCGAGTCGAGAGCCAAGCTCTAACCACTTGACCACGGAGGCTGTTAGTTTATCCGGATATTGTTTGGGCTGGTACCGACTTGGTGGGTTTTCGTTTTCTAAACGGGATCGAGTGCCAAAAGGTGCTAAATGGTTTATAAATATATTTACAATTTCATCTCATTATTTTAAGTTTATTTGCCTCCGGATTGTAAAATAAATTTTTGAAACAGCAAACTTTTGACGTCACATTTCTGATTCTTTTTTTACGATATGAATGTTCAATTTTGTGCGTAATAGTTTTTAGTAATTACGAATAAGACGCTAGGTCAAGATGAGACAGTAACGCTTGATTCACCTTTGTGCAACGTTAGTGTCGCACGTTGCTTATTACAGTGCAGTCATTTTTTGCGTGTTCGGAAGAATGCAACGTACTATAAATAGTAAATTTGGAAGTCTCCCTTGTTTGGTCATTTATGTGATTTAAATGATAATATTTTACCTACCGACGAAGATGTGATAAAATTCCGGCAGAAGTTGATTTGATTTTAGTTACAAAATTAATAGAAATATGGTCGGAATCTTCTATTCCTATAGTAGGCCATAGACGCATAAAGATAATTTTACAAAAATTTCATTTATAGTGCAAATTTCATTTATAGTGTTTCGAGATGGGAATAATGACAAATGGGAAGGAGCCCCCCAGTCGCATATACGTCAATTGGCTGCCTGTAGAATTTTGAAAGCGAGATCAGCAGCACCAACAAGTTTGCGACAGTTTCAGTTTCAATTGCAAGAGATCAGGCGCAGGTCCGACTTTTTACATGCCCATCCGACGCATGGATCATCTTTCTTGTCAGACAATCAGGTGATCATCCTGCATTGTCCTAACCAAACTTGAAAACAACATTTTTTTTTTGTTCCAATGCGGGAATCAAACCCACGACCTCGGAGTCGAGAGCCAAGCTCTAAAAAGTTTTTCTTTGGTAACACAAGCATATGCTACCAAAAAATAAGCTTTTGCACCAAGGTATACCCTGGATCCAAAAGCACTGAACAGAACTCCTCAGTGTTTAAAGATACGATGCAAGCTTATGCCACTACACAGTAATCACACAATAATCATTATCATCATCATCTTATTTACAATACCTAATGGAAGCTTAGCGCGTATTCAATTATGCGTTCGATCGTTTATTTTAAACGTTCTTAAAATGTATTACGAATAATTTAACAAATATCACTCATCAAGGAAAAATAATTATTTTTAAACAAAAAATTAAACCGACTTCCAAAGTAAAGATGCACAAAAAAGTAAGAAATGAAAGGTATTTCCTAAATTGTAAAATAAAATATTGTTTTACCAGGATGTTAATCGGGCTGGTACCGACTTCAAAATTATGAAGATTGAAAAGAGAAATAGTCAAAATTTTAACCAAATTTATAGGCCTCCACACTCCAGAGGCCGATCGTTTCAGTTAGAGCTGACGTCAGTTCGGCCTGAACGGATTCGAGCCCATACACGGAGAAAATAGCATCGGACCGAACTGACGTCAGAACGGCCCTTAGATTAATAGCGCCTAGATAGTCGTCAAACAAACGTATTGTTCAAAGTGAAGCATTTGTTGCTTGCTGCAACATATAGATGTAGGCGTAAGCATTACATACCGACACGCACACAAACAAAATTTTGAAGTTGTGGAGTGTGTACTCTTAAAATTGGAATTATTGTATTTTTTTAATATCGTGAGATGTAAAAATATCACTTATATTTCATTTTAAACCACCTAAACACAATTTGTGAACTTTATTTATATTGAACTTGATATTAAGGAATATATTAAGGATTATCTTAATACTGACAATACTTTAAATTGATTGTTAAAAAAATTTATAAAATGTTATAAAACTTTGTCTTAGTTGCAACTATTAGTTAGCCATGAAAATTTTGAAGTAATTTATTTATTTTTACTAGTAACATTTTCACAATTCACAATAGTGCAGCAAGGTGGCGACATAATATGATTTTATTTTAAAATGTTTTAAATATTTGACTTAATACAAGTCAAATTGTTCGGACATATCATTTCATACTTACATATGAAAGGTTATGTCCGAAGCTTTTTTAATTCTTTTCCGATGCATTGTGACACCCAATAACGACACAAACCGTCATAACGTTTTTAATAGTCGGAGATGTATGCACTAGCGCTTGAACTTGACAACTGACGGGTGGTTCAAACAAACAGCCGATATGGCTCAGTATGATTTACTTCACTTTTCATGCGCGTACTCGGTTTCTAGGGGTTTTGAATCTAAGGTTCGGCCTGAACGGATTCGAGCACATACACGGAAAATTGCCGCGAGCTTCGGTCGTGTTTTTAGGGTTCCGTAATATTTAAGGAACCCTTATAATTTCACTCTGCCCGTCCATCTGTCTGTCTGTCCGCCGCTCTCCTAGCTTCTGTAATAACTTTATGACAATAACTTTTGTAGTAATTCAAAGAAAGCCGTTGATAGTTACGGAACCCTCCTTAGACATGTCGTGACATACTCTTGGTAAGTTTAGGCTATTATTTTATTCATTAATTGTATTTTGCTGCAATTGTAATCACGCTATCGACGAAACCGAATTATTGTGTCATACATTTTTCTCTTTGTTTTATAGTAATAGTCTTTAGATTATCAACCATAGTGGCTCTAAAGTTTAAAATACTTCAATGAAGTTTGATAAATTTCTTTAGACCACGTGCCATTTTTAGGGTTCCGTACCCAAAGGGTAAGAACGGGACCCTATTACTGAGACTTTGCTGTTCGTCCGTCTGTCGCCAGGCTGTATCTTAACCTTCTTATACCGTGAAGCTCGACGGTTAAAATTTGCACACATGTATGATGTAGGTATTTCTATTGCCGTTATAACAACTAATACTAAAAACAGAATAAAAAAAAATTGAGGCTCACATACAGCAAACGTGATTTTTTCCGTTTTGTACGGAACCCCTCTTGCCGACTCGCACTTAACCGGTTTTATTTTACACTCGAATTTTAGTACCGTTCAGTCCAATTTTATTGCCGTTCAGTCCATCCGTACAGGTCAGAATTAATGTTGCCAACTTAGTTGTTTTAAAAAGTTTTACTACTAAATTTTGTATTTTAGTCCCTCATTAGTAGGAATTTAGTTGTTAGTAGTGGTTTTTTAGAAAATAGCTAGACAGTAATCATAATATACCAAATGGCCTGCTTCTATGTGCTATTATGACACCTTATCATAAAAGCACATAGTAGCACGCATCCGTAAGTCGCTTAAAACTACCGATTTAATTTCTATATGCGTAATATTTCCTAATATATTTTTTTAATTTAACGGTTAAATATTAAAACTAAAAATGTATGTATGTTTGTAAACACAAAATCCATAAAAAAACTTTAGGGATTCCTAAGTTTAGTAGCTTTTTTATAGTTATCGGTACTCCTTTAGTAGTTTTTAGTAGAAAACGACACGAGTTTAGTAGTTTCGCAAAAACAGAGTTGGCAACACTGGAACGAATCGCTTCAGTCCATACGGCCGACTGATGCGATCTCGAAATTGCACACAGACGATACGATTTTGCATCCGTTCAGGCCAAACTGAAGGTTTTCCGGACCGTGTATGGGGCCCCTAAAAGGGGAATTATTTAGAAAATAAGTTTTATTTTATACTTTTTTGGTGCATTTTTACTTTGGAAGTCGGTTTAATTTTTTTTACTCTCGAATGAATGAACGCTTTCAGTATGTGATAAGTTGATATCACATATACACAAGTGCCTACAAAATATCAGCGGACAAGTGTAAAATCGGCTCCCCGCGCGGTATGGCGTATCTAATCTGCTAGCAGGGTTGATTCACGAATCTTGGGAAGCGCCAATAGGCACTCTATCACAGAGGAATTTCTGAGGATGGACCCCACGAGTCACGACCCACCAACAAAATTTATTTTGTCTACGAAATTAAAATGCAAATTTTTTGCATTCAGTCAGTTGACGGTTTTGTAATGTGAAGAAGTTCTAAAAACCTAGGTCCCAATGGGCTAGTTTGGAGTCAGCGAAAATTTTTAACACGGAAATCGAGGAATATTTTATGTAAAATTTAAAAAAACAAATATTTTATGAATAATTTTTAAAGAACCCAAAAACAGCGCCTGACGCACTCGAGGTTTTAACGAGTTTGAAACTTGTGGGAAATATAACAAAAGTTTATTAGTCTCAGTGTAGAACTGGTTGGTGGTGGAAGTTAAGTTAAGGAAGTAAGGTGGTCGGAAGGAAGCCAATTTGTAGCGTATTAAGGCGTTTTTGAGACTTCATATAAATGTAATTACGGAGCGTATCCTGGGTATATATTCATTTCCGAAAGAAAACTGTGAAACACAAAGGTACGGTGTTAAAGTGTACTAATTAAACTCTAGTCAACATTACTTGAGCTACTTAATATATATTTTTACTTTTTTTTTTAAATAAAAAAGATTAGTATGTGTTCTAAAAAATGAAAATCCAATATGCCGTTGTACCTAGGGAATGCAAAATCAGGTTTTTTTCGAATCCGGTTTTAGGACTTTTTCTCACAAAAATCGGGATTATCCGGATAATCCAGATTTTTTTCGTAGTTTCATATAATATTTTAATTTTTTTACATATTATATGCTGATATTTAAAACTTTGATGTTTTTTTACTTCGATGTTTTAGCAAAACCTACACTCATTAATAAAATAATCAGTTACTTTTTTAAAGGTTAATTTAAATAAATTCTTATTTTAAGTTGTATTTAAAATTACAATCTGAATAAATTAAAACACAATCTAAATTATATTAAAATTATATAATTATATTTTCACTTTTAGAAATATTTTTAATTACTTCTTAAATTGCTTCAATGTTCAATTTTATAGTTAGTATTTTATTTAGAATAAGGTACACACTCTTTTATATTAAAAATATTTACATACATTTAATATGTGTAACTGATAACATAATAAAATGTAACAAAGTGCGTAAAAACAATTAATTATGTACTCAGTTATTATTTTTATATCCATTTAAAGTCTTAAAAATCAACATTATTGGAAGTAAGGTACTAGAAATAAGGCACTAGCTTACTGTTCTTTAAAAATCGTGATCTTGAAAAACATAAAATCGTTCGATCAAAAAGTTTTTGTGCGCTAAGGTGAGATCTTGTTAGATACTAAATGTTCCAGCAGTAAAGAAATATAAAAAAGTGGAATACCCTGTGGATCTTTTCAAAGTTTCCGCGACCATAGAATGAAAACTACATAACCAAAAAAATTAACACTGGTTTACACAAACCGTTAGTGCTATTTTTGACACCTACATCTTATCTCTATTATATCTCAAAATAATAACTTCTATGCAAAAACAGGAGCATTGATTTGCATTCGGTTTTTCTACTGGCCGGTTAGGTGAGGTTAGTTTAATCGATTTTATTTATACAAAAAAGTTTTTTTGTTATTACCGATATTCATTCGGCAAAACTGTATCTAACCAACCAGTCAGTAATTATCGACTCCAAAACTACTTCCCAAATTTTTTAAAGGATTTATTCAGATATCATAGAGATAAGATTCAGGTATTAGGACTTAGGCATACATTATTTAGAATATAATTAAATGTAGTTAAACCACTACATTTCTTTTTGAGTTGTCATAAAAAAAACCAGAAAAAATATAAAATGAAAAAAACTACAGAAAAAATATAAAATGGTGAATATCTTAGAAACAGTCCAATATCGGCCATACATACAGCAGATCTTCATCCCTCGCATCTCCATTTAACGGATTGACTACGTTCTACCAAATAACCCGTATAACATGGAAAAATGTGTCAATAAATTCAGCAGTACAACAAATAATGTCGAACTATTCAAATATTGTACGTCTAGAGTACCTAATTATATATAAATGTAATTATAGGTTATTTCTCATAGTAGTAACCAAGATTCGAAAAAATCGATAAATCGGATTTTCATTGAAAAATCCGGATTTTATTTAACGCCGGAAAATCCGTAATAGTTGTACCTATGTACTGGCTAACAGCGAAGGATTTATCAGAAATTAGTAACGGACAGAGCCATAATAACTATACTAGTCTTAATTCGTATGTCTGTCCGTTCGCTATGCTCAAGAGTATCTCTTAAACCTACAGTCCATTCAGATACCGAGTAAGAGTCATTTATCAGCTCACACCGAGAAGTGACGCGGTGCGCCGCCGCGAGGCATTTTTAACCGACTTCCAAAAAAGGAGGCGATTATACGTTACAGCATATATTTTTTTGGTATGTTCAACGATTACTCTGCCGTTTGTGGGTACATTTGCAAAATTCTTTTTTTGTTGTAAAGGGTATAAATCTAAACTAATCCCTTAGTCACCAAAATGGAAACCTGAGTGTGGCATCCATGAGTAATCGAGGGAACTCCTCAAAAATTATAGAGACATTTATAGTGATTTTGATTTTTATTGAAGTAACAAGCATAAGTATGCTACCAAAAAGTAAAATTTTGTGCCAAGGTATACCCTAGATCCAAAAGCACTGAACAGAACTACTTAGTCTTACACGTTTAGAAATTTCAGCATATGCCCCTTACAGTAATCATCATCTTCATCACCACCATCGTCACAGGCTACACCAATATATTATTATTATGACAAAGGTAGGTCATAGCTCCTCATAGTTTTGTACACCGATATCAATGTCTTTGAAATTTTGCTATGCCAAAATTATCATCATCATCACCACTATATTATTATTATATTAATTAATGATTACTGAATACTGCTACATTTTTTCAGTCGAGTACTAACTACAATGGATAATAATAATTATTTACTAATAATATACCTAGTATCTAATCATTATCATCACTGGTGATTGTTGATTAGGTCCACAAATCGGTAATGCTTATTTGGGCAAATACCAAGGCCTCTCAGGAAACCGGCATAAAATAACGCTTGAGTTTGTTTTACTCCGTTACCGGTCCGTTACTTCTTATAATTTTAATAGTCCTAAGATTTTCTCCACCGTTTCTTCCTGATAGTATATTCTAATAATAATCATAATTGTCACGTTGGCTGTGATTTTTATCTCAACCGTAATTATTAGACCTTAAATGACCGAGCTAAGGTCGTCCAGCCGCCTGGCTGAACTTGGCGTTTTTAAATAAAGGACATGACTCGGAAGTCAGATAACCTGTTTACGACATTCTGATAATTTTTAATATTTTTGCAAATCATTGAAAAAAATATGAAAGTTAAAGTTAATTCAAACACCAATTTGTTTTAGATGTTTCTTTCTTTAGGTTGTTTTACAAGGCCAAGGAGAGACTAAAAGCAAGTACATACCTGGCAGTATCATGTAATTATACGTACTTAATATTATATATATTGGTAGGCATTGGATATACAGGTGTCTTCAAAACAAAAAGTTATATTCAATGAGCGTGGTCAGTGTTCGATTCTCGTTACGAAAATATACGTGTATTCATAGGAATAATATCGTCACTGGAAAGGCAAAATTACTAAAGCGCCAAAATGGCGATATTGAGTTATACAGGTGGTTAAAAAGTCGTGGATCAAACGAAACAGGGAGATGAAGGAGGAAATTTCCAACGAAAAATCTTTCTACAGCATGGGCATAACTTCATTGCACGAAAAGTTATGTTAGTTTAGTTACTTAATATTTTTGTTTTTTTCAATGAAACTACCAAGTTTTTGTACAATTTAAACAATAAAAAATTCAATTGATTTAAAACAATAAAACAAAAGGTGTTGTATTATGACTCGATAATGTATCAATACTACAAATATTGTATTGCAGCTCTTGGTACCAAATTTAACGAGCAATGATTTTTTTTGCGTACATTTTAAAGCGTTACAAAAAATTACTTCTCACTTTAAGAGCATTCTGTGAATTTAATTACGGACAAGTGACCCTGTATTAAAAAAACTTGCCGATTTAATGTTGATTCAAATGAGGTAAACTGTAAACACTTTACCTTTGTTTCATGGTCGTTTTGTCATATTAAGGTGCAAATTTATAAAATGGTAAATTTAAAGAAAAATTTTGATTTTTGCTCATACATACTATGTAGTTATTTCAGAAGCCATCATGAAATAAAAATAACAATTATGAGTTAGTAATTTTATTAATATTCAAATTTTTACATTAAATGTTCAAAGTTCTTACCACTGACCATAATGCACAATCTGCACCGCCTAATAAAATTCGCATGTAATCGGTGGAATGCACCTCTGTTATTAAGAATTTGTAACCTAGCAAACTCGAGCATTTGTCGTAGTTCTTGTTCGGTGTTGTTCTCTCCTTGATACACTATTTCTTTCAAATAGCCCCAAACCAAAAAAGTCAATTGGATTAAGGTCGAGCGACCGGGGTGGCCATGCAATAGGTCCGCCTCGACCGATCCACCGGTTAGGGAAGCGCTCGTTCAAATGTCCTCAAACTGCTCGAGCGTAATGAGGCGGGGCGCCGTCTTGTTGCAGCAACATTTCTGCCATTCTATCTTCAGGAATCTCAGCTTCGTTGAGTATATGGTTCAAATTATTTTGTAAAAAAATCAAATACAGAGTAATCCAAATACCATTCAACCTTGGTGGCATTTCATGTAGCACAAGCTGCTGTTCAATTATTCCATCACACGATCGATCACAAAGAACGATTCACACAGCGCAGGTCACAGGTAGGCAATCTATCACAAGGATTAAATGGTTAGTGTGAAAGAGTGTCTGTCCATTTCATAAATCCCAAGTGTGTCAATAACAAAACAGTTCTAGCATTCTAACGTATAAAAACTAGCCGTTTATAATAAACCAATAAATTATTTTGTATAAGGCTAATTTAATGAAATTGCACCTTGATATGAAAAAACGACCATAAAACTAAAACTAAAGGTCAAACAGTAAAGTGTTGAAGAACATATTATGAAATGCGACTACGAAATAGAAATATACCCCAGAGCGAAAAGCAATGGAGAATCCCGCCCCGGGCCTCGGGTCAGGGCTGCCCCTCGTATTCTGGGGGGGGGGGGGGGCACCGTACCGCGCACATCCTGCCCAGTCTAGTACTGCTGCAGATAATATCCCAACAACGACTAACACAAACTCTTACCCCACATCACCTAATTCGTCCTTTACCTTATTTCCATCACCTCACTCGTCGCCAAAGTCGTACATGTTCGATAATTCATCAACATCATCACGATCTACTATATTATCACCAATGTCTAATGATGTTACACGGGAAGCAAATGTTACACAGGGTAACCTGTGCCCATCCCTGACATCACGCCGTCTACGAGTACCTTACAAAATAATCAATTGTATCCCGTAGACCCACAATATTCAACAATCACATCTCATCAACACACCAGCAAGAAGTGTTTTGCAGGACATGCTTCCTTCAACCACCCCCGCTGGCAAATCTAGGCAATGGACGAAATGGCCTGACCAAATTAACAAAGGACTTCTCCGTTGTTACTACATAGAGTAACAGCATGCGAATCAAACCTTACAGCGTTTAGACCATTACATCATCAAAAATTCATAGAAATTTTCCCGGAATTAAGTCACATATCCGAACAAAGACTAGCTGATCAGATTACAGTTGTCCATAGAAATAATAGAATAGCAGCTCATGTAAGAGAACAAATAAAACAATATGTAGCTGACCTAACCCAAACCTCTGACATTTTCAACGTCCAAAATAGCATACAAAACAGAACTACACACTAGCCCTCGTAACATACAAACAGATTATCAATCAAACACGGATAACCCATCTCCATACCTTTCTACTACCCCAACTTTACAACAGTCAAATACCGTTTCAAGCTTTTCTGATATCACAGAACATGCAATCACGCCAGAGAGAAACGCCACAAACATACCACATGCAGATCCCTATGCAATGAAGACTCAAAATATCGAAAGTGTTTTTAAAGAAATATTAATTAAATATACTGGTACAGACCCATCTCTTAGAGCTATAATCCCAAAGCTCCAGGTCACGCGTAGCATAATTAAAAGAGTAAATGTATTGAACAATAAAATTAGAGAATATTTAGAAGATAACGAGACGCCTAATGTAGATGAAATTCAAAGTGCCATATACTGCGCAGCCATAACTACTACTACTTTGCATACCAAATTAATTAACCCATCTGAAAAGAAAGTAACCAAAAAAAACAATAGACTACAATAATCCAAAATGGCAGGTACGAATTGAAAACAGAATTAAACAGCTACGTAAAGAAATAGGCTAACTTACACAATATCTGAAAGGAAATCTTAACACAAGAAATCAACAAAAACTCAACCCAAAAAATTACACCACAAATCAATTAGTAGTTCAACTAGATGATTTCAAACAAAAATTACAAGCACACTCAAAACGTTAACGTAGACTTAAAATCAGTAATGACAGAAGAAGACACAATATGTTATTTTCAAATAAACAAAAAGTATTGTATCAAAATCTTAATTCAGAAAACATTAAAATTACATGGCCACCAGATATGGAGGAAGTTAAAAGCTATTGGGAAAGTCTATCAGAACAAGTATACTCATTTGTCCACCTTTGTTAACGGTTATTCGTTTCAAGTTGATGTTACTATTGCGTGCTGATTTATGTTTTACTGGACTAGTTTAGCTGGTAATTTTTTGTATGGTGACCTCCCTTTTTTATGGCCATCTTCAATTTGTAGCCCAGGAAGTTATACATACTGTTATTAGGTACTTATGTTATGTTGTAGCTTAATGATGAGTTAAATATTTTATTCATATGAAATTGGTATAGAACTTTTGTAAAGAAGGAACATAAAGTCGATTTTTTTAAACATAATATATTTATTAAATCAAAGTAAATAATACCATTGCTTATGCACTTTTGCCATCTCATAGGTAGTTTATTGATTCCTTTACTAAAAAAACCATTCGGACAGGAATCAATAAAATCTTTGAAGGCGCTTTGTTGTTTGCTTTGCCAGAGTTCAGCCATTGCGATGAGCGTTTCCGATTATCGTACTGGGTCCACTTTTCATCGCAGGTAATGATTCGATTTAAAATCCCTACATTATTGTGCCGGTTGAGTAATGTAACGCAGCATCGACGCGCGTTTGTCGGTTTGCTGCACTCAATTCATGAGGTACCCACCTTTCAAGCTTTTTCACCTTTCCTTCCCCTTTCAAATATTAAATGTGGATAAAAACACAACCTGTAGATATTGCCTACATAAACCGAATTTTACTAGCGAATCACAATAATTTAGAATGGAACAATAGTGAAAAACAAAATATAAGTAATCTATTAATTATTATTATAGTATGACGTAAGATTTAGCATAGGTAACTACTTTTCGTTTATCATTTACAGGATGACACCTTGGGCTATTTGGTGTTTGTTCCTAGTGAAAGTGCTAGGGCCAATCACTGGAGCACTTCAAGTAGCAGTTCTTCTCATCACGTCACTGATATTCAAGCATGATTTGTATCCGGAAAATACTGCTATAACTGGTGAGGTATTTATAAGATGTAGATATATTATATTCACAATTTAATAAATAGAATTTGTTACCACACTGAAGCTTTTTTTAACTAGGTATGATGATGGAAAAGCGATAAGGTATTTTTCATCCGTGATGATGACGCAAACATCGATCTTATGGATAGCCTTTCCTCTAGTTTTTCTTTAAGCGCTTGAAAAAATGACAAGGGCTTACTTTTTTTGTCAGCATGTACTCTTGATAAGTGGTCATCCATTTTTGAAGGCTTCGTGGCATCGTTACTGAATACTTTTTCACATATGAGACACATCGGCAAGTGTTAATTTGATGGAGATGCAATAAATCCGAACTTCAAGTAGTCCAAACTGTATTGTCTGCATTTTTTTATCGTGTCCGCCATCATAGAACTCTCAGTAATCCTGCAAATAAAAAAAATAAGAAACTACAGGTAATGGATGTTTGTTAGGTATTACTGACTTACTCATTGATAAACTTGGATACCTAAGATATTAGGCAGTGGCGTGCACAGGATTATGACACTGGGTATGCGGCGAAGTACTCGGTCACAAAAACTTGTTCGTTTATAGATTTTTAGCATAGCTACAGCCAAGCGACGGATCTCTAAGCCGAAACCATGCCAACAGAGCAAGTCTTAGATGTACTACTATTCATGTACATCTTCTACGGCAACGCAGACAAAACAGCAATCGATCGTCGCGGCGGAAGAAATTCTAATAAGTAAAATAATAATAAGCATATTTTAAAATATTATAACTACTCACCAGTCAGTCAGCTTCAATTTTCACATATTAAAGGTTTCGGTTACTTGAGATTACTATATCCCGATGTAAATTACTAAATAATATGCAAGGAAAACAATATAATTTAATCGTGTGTACACAACCACACAGCCAGTTATACGTTTCATTACTTTTGACATGAAATTTTCGAGTTACATTATTTTTTTGCTGGTTTAATTGTTGTAACTCGGGTACACACCTACCTTTAGACGGAATTTGAATCTTTTCACTGAATGACAATTGTGAGAACTTGTTATTTTTAATTTTTAATAAACACACATTTTCAAAACCTCACAGTCAAATAACATTTAAAAAAAATCGACTAACTCACTAGTAAAAGCAAATCACTACAATTATTATAGAAACTCAGTAATAAACTGTTAAATGTACACACTTTCAAATGTTAAAATGAAAAATCTTTTAAGAAAACTATAAATAAACTGGAGCGATTAAATTGTAAACAATGCTTATCACATTAAATATGCAATATGGCCCCCGCGAAACACAAAACGTTTCATCTATTTGAACAAATAAAACCTTACTAAACAAAAATGCATAATGTGCATACGTGATTTATTAGATTTCCGACTATTCTTTTTACTCGGATTATGGGCAACGAATAATTTCCGACAAACCAGTTCGGCGGTTTTCGGAAGCGATCGGATAGCCGAACCATGTCTGGTCAGTTTCATACATTGGAAAATAAAGTACATGCTCAGTACGTAAAGATGTCGCTACGAGTAAGCATTGTGAACCATGGAAAAGTAAATCACATTAAAAGCACAATTAAACCGCCATAACTTGTTTTGTTTTACGTCAGTGATTTATTTAGTTTTATTCTTCAAAATTTTCAATGATTACTGAATAAAATATGAATTTATTACAATATTTTATTCATACAACGCCCTCTTTTTTAAAAATTGAATTGATAAAGTACATCGGCACTACGGGACTCTTCAAATTAAATATCGTCAATTCACGATAGATGGCGGCCTAGTTAAAACGACGACGCAACGCGCAGGCGGCGCTATGGGCGCTTATTTAACAATTTATCTTTATAGCACAGAGATAATAATATACTACGTTAGTACGTAGATAATAATATACTTAGTTATGTTTGGTTATGTTCGTTCTCTGAAAATAGTGTCATTTATAATTTCCACGTAAAGTGCCATCTAGTAAGTTTTCTTAGTAAATAACATTATACTGACAATCATAGAACTCGTTGTAGTACCAAGCTCGCGCCACGGGCGCCCGAAGCCGAAGGCCATCGTCTGCCGCATGAGTTACCGCTTATATAATCATGTCGATATTCATGGGTGTGTGCGTTTGCGAAGTATGAAAATTACATGCGATGATTTGTCCTGCAAAAAGCAACCGCATGAGTTGCTATTTATAAAATATTAGGCGTTTTAAAGTTATTATATTTTTAAAATTAATTTATTTACTATTAATTAAAGTCATCTAAAACGTACGAACGTTTTATTAAAATATCTGTGAATGACAAGTAAATCACTGCATTTCTGCCTATATGGAGCGCACGCCCCTGATATTAGGTAACTATAGTAGGTAATTAGGTATAGAAAATTTGTATTAGGTAAGTAGGTACCTATCAGCATAAGAACGAAAACCTAGAAAATTTGTATTAGGTAAGTAGGTACCTATCAGCATAAGAACGAAAACCTAGAAAATTTGTATTAGGTAAGTAGGTACCTATCAGCATAAGAACGAAAACCTAGATAATTTGTATCAGGTACGTAGGTACCTATCAGCATAAGAACGAAAACCTAAGCAAACTGAACACTTCAAAGTTTAGGTACCTAGCTACTTAACAACTTAAGTGTAAAATTACAAATTACAATTACCATTTTTACAAATACTTTTATACCTACCTATTTAAAATATGTTGTGTTTAGCATATGGCAAAAAAAAAACAATCAAATACTAAAACAAATTAAACTAGTAAATTTTTACAATTGAAACAACTGAGGCAATTGCAAACTGTTGCAAACAATCTACAGATATCTCAACTGGTCACTATCACACAGTGGGGCAATGCTGATGCGCTGTGCCGGATAAAAACTGTTTGGTACTTACACTGTAATTTTGTGATACATTGCAGATATTGTACGGTTACGCTATTAACTCGCGTAGGGAGCATTTTGTAAATTCTTTTTCAGTCACTTTACTTCACTTAATTTAGCTATGTAGTAACTTTGTAATCTCTTGAAATAAATGAGTACTTATATGAGTTATTATCGTTCAAGCTCCAACGAACTTCAAAACGCAAATGAACTTTCAACCTAAGTGCAAGCTCATTAAATAGTAAAATATCAGGAACACGTTTGGACTTGTTGATCGTTCGTGTTAAATTGCGTAAGCGTCAAATAGAGAACAAGTCAAAACGCGCCTGAAAGACGTACACTCGAACTCATTATCTTACACAAACTTGTCCACACTGACTTGCCGAGTTTTTCATCTTGTACGAACTTGAGACTTTACATTACTACAACAAGGCTATTTCCTACAAAAATATTAATTATTCTTAGTACACGTAACACAAAATAAACAGTACAGTACCTACCTATCTTGAAAGTTTTAAATAAGAACTTGTGTTAATTTAATAGGGGTCGATTTTTAGACCTCGTCGACCCCCAAAATCAGTTTTCGTTTATGTCGACCCGTAGTAAACCGATATCGACCCCTTGGGGACCACTTTGGGAAAGGGATTCCCATTTTAATGAAACATCTTTTTAGTATAGGTTGCAGTGGCGTAGCGAGACTAAGCCTCTCCCAAATTTTTTTTTGAAAAAATAAATAAAATTGGGGGATGAAAATTTGTTTTTACCCCAGCACAAAATTTACAAAAGGGAAAATTAATTGCTCGCATTTAATTTAAACTTAAGTCATTAATAGCGAGTGAGCGAAGGGAGTTAAATTTTTTTGTATGCTTTTTAAACGATGACGAAATTTTTCCCAAGATTTTGTTTCTGGAAGGCTTTAACTTTGAAATTGTTAGCCATAAAATTAGCAGCGGAGTTAATATAACTAAATTTTAGATGCTGTCTGTGTCTAAGGCTGGATATATGTTCCGGAATCCGGAAGGCCGTAGAAAATTCCGAGCATTATAAGTAGAACCCATGAGTGTCGAGCCAAATTTCAATGTCATATATGACAGCTGCAAACGCGAAATTTCCATTTTCAACTCTATTGTATTAGCGCAGGGCTCTATTTTCATTGCTCTGAATTTTCACCGGCGTTTCGGATTCCGGAGCATATAGTCCCAGCCCCATAATATATTATGTTTAAAAAAATCGACTTTATGTACCTCCTTTACAAAATGCCAATTTCATATGTAATGACCTAATATAATAATATGTTTCATGTAAATTTGTTATCTGTAGATAAGCAAGTTTTCGACTTTGTCGTGATCGGCGGCGGGTCGGCCGGCTGCGTGATTGCCAATCGTCTCACTGAAGTCGGGAATTGGTCCGTACTTCTCGTAGAGGCTGGAGATGATCCCCCCTTTATATCTGAGGTAAAATACTTTGAACATATTATGTATCCCTAATTCGCATAAGTTAAATGAAATCCTTGATCTCAAAGAGTAACTAAATTAATAGGCACATCTTTCTTTTGACTTTTCTTAAGAGTCCTGGGCTCTCGCTGCTAACGATGCCAGCGCTTCCCGAATGGGACTTGTATACTGAAAACGACAAGTTCTCGAGTCAAGCGCAAAGAAGCAAAAGCATTAGACTATATCAGGGCAAAATGTTAGGAGGATCGAGCAGCCTCAATTACATGTTTTATGTGAGAGGCAACAAGGCTGACTACAACGGATGGGTGGACGAAGGCAATGACAACTGGAATTGGGACACGGTCCTTAAATATTTCAAGAAAAGTGAGCACATGAACGACGAACACATTTGGAGCACCGACTCTGCAAGCTTGCATAGTAGCAACGGCTACTTGGGTGTGTCCAAGCCAAATTGTAATGAAACAGAAGAATACTTGCAGGGCTTTAAAGAGGCAGGCCACAATATTATATACGATATCAATGGACATCAACAACTCGGTTTCGGTGTTCCTTTCTTTACAGTTAATGACAAGGTACGCCAAAGTACTGCTCGTTCGTTTCTATACCCTATAATGCATCGATCAAATCTATTTTTAGCTAAAAACACCGTAGGAAATAAAATTATTTTCGATGAAGATCTTCGTACTGTTGGTGTAGAAATAACAACATTTAATGGTGATCGCAAAGTTGTTAGAGTTAAGAAGGAAGTGATTCTCTCAGCTGGTGCAATCCATAGCCCAAAGTTATTAATGCTCTCTGGTATAGGACCTTCGAAAGATCTTAATTCCATCGGAATTAAATCGTTAATAAATTCCCCTAAAGTGGGTTCAAATTTACAAGATCATATGATTGTGCCAGTGATTTGTAAGTCAGGAAGAAGAGATTTCAATTCTTTCAAAAAGAACCTCGACATTTTCACAAGTATCGGTCACATAAATTTGCCGTCTATTCTCGGATTTGTGGCTCTAAATAAATCCCAAACGTATCCAGATTATCAAGTTTCAGCTTTCCCTGTGCCCGTGGGATCTCCCGTTCCGACACTATTCTCAGGACAAGTTTTCGGATACAACGACGTGATATGCGAAAACGTTGCTAAATCTGGCACACACGACCAGCTGTACACATTAATAACGCTTCTTCACCCCCGGTCTAGGGGTCGGATTACTTTGAAATCAGCCGACATTAACGATATGCCTCTAATCAATAATGGATACTTCTCAGACGAAAGAGACATCGAGGAATTCGCAAAATCTGTGGAAGATTTCGTTTCCGTTTTAAATACGACATTCTTTCAAAGCCTTAAGTCAGAGGTTATATATTTGGAACGCGATAAGTGCAAGGATCATCGCCTGGGCAGCCTTGATTATTGGAAATGTTACGTTTTTCATTTGGCTGCAAGTCAGTTTCATGTAGCGGGCACTTGTGCTATGGGCCCTCAAGAAGATGACGTCGTGGATAAATATCTCAAAGTAAGAGGTGTAAAAGGGCTACGAGTCGCCGACGCTAGTATAATGCCATCTTTGATCAGCGGCAATACGAACGCTGCAGTTATTATGATTGGGGAGAATGCCGCTGACATGATTAAATTAGAACATTCCAATTATTAAAATCCAACACAGGTAAGGTATCTTGCTGAATGAGGGTCTTCAAGGTCGTGCCATGTGACAGTTTGGAGTGGATAGCACGACCTTGAAAACCCTCATTCAAATAATGAAACAAGAGTACCTACTTAAGACTGGTAAATCCTTAAAGAGTAAGAGCGAATGACCGACGGCTAGACCGACTTGATTTAGAGACAAAAAATAATATGTTTTTATTGCGTAAAAATATTTAAAGAAGTTTTTTGTCCAGCAAAATATTTATAAGTAGGTACCTACTTACGGGAGGAGAGACAATAATTATTATTGATACTCAAGGGAGACTAGGTACACTCAACTTACAGAGCCTGTATGGGCAATACGTACTTTTACAGTGGCTTTGTCGGTAGCACCTATACGATATCAGCAAACTTTTCCAAATTAGTGTATCGTCAGATATGGTACTTTGTAGGACGGTGGACAAAAAATGATTTTAGTTGCAATCAACTTTAATTGTGTAAGTTTTTATTCTGATTTAACATTTATTTAAAACCTATTGGACTGAGATCCCATGCTCGCCAGAGTACCCATATATTCTTACTGATAAAAGGTATTAGTGTGTATCGTATTATAGTACTAGTGTTTACAATGAACGTATGCATACTACCTAGTTTGTGCGGTGGGCCAATTCTCAGATACAGGGCGTCAAAGATACAAAGAAGTATAGTAGAATAATGACAAATAAATATAATGAAGTGAAATTTACACCGATTACTTATTTTATGTTGTAGTTTTCATAAAAATAAAAAATGGAAAATCATCGACGTAAAATAAATCATTAAACTTCTAACCTTTAAATCTCTGTTCATACTAAGTTTAGAGAAAAACGACTTTAGTAAGTTTTTTCCTTACGTTATTCTAAAACCAAAAAATAAGATTGATACTTTATCGGAATGTAAGTAAAGTGAGTACAATTTTCTGCAACTTTAGCGCCTTGTATCGGCCTTGTACCTAAAATTGGCCCACGGCACATACTAGCGGGTATGCATATGTTCATTGTAAATACCAATAATACAATATGATATAATATGTAAACTTTATCAGTAATAATATAAGGGTAGTCTGGCGGGTCTGGGATATCAGTCCACATAATATATTGTATAAGATGTGTATTGTTAGAATGAAATTTGACACCTACTCAATAATTTTGTTGAAAATATTTATTAGGTATCAAGAGTGTCGTAGCACGTTTAACTTCTAAGTATGTGTTGAAAACATGATGTTAAAATGTCATCGTTTAAGTTTTTAAGCTACGCATTGTATACTAATTGAGAGTATGTGTTGACAACATGATTTAATGTTATAGCTATAGTTTGTTACCTTGTAAGCTTATACGAGTATGTAACTCATTCTACAAAACAGTCACCAATAAACCATTACAGTGAATAGTCGTTTCAGTTTTAATAATTCCGCTCAAGTCTTAACCTTTTGATAAACGTTACGTATTATTATAATACATAGTAATTAATGAAGTACACAAGTTAAAATGAATTATCGACTATGTGTCTTTCGTTTTATTAAAAAAAAAGTGTTAATCAAAATCGACTTTAATTATATTCATTTGTATATAGCGTATAACTACTCCCAGCTATCACGAAGCTATTCTCTTTGCTCCCGGATAGGTTACACATGGTACACTTCATTTGGTGAGACTTGATCCCCTTTGGATCAAGTGCCCCTTTAAATATTGGAACGAAGTTCCTTATGGCGCGTTGCGAATTGTATGGAGGCTAGACGGATTATACGAGTAGGCACGACACTTTTTGCCACTCGAAATCACAATGTAATAACGAATATTAAGAATGATACAAAAAACGACCTTATCACCTTGACAATAATGTAGAATATTGCAATTACACATTGTGACTGTTATGACTGTTACATATTGTGACTAGCTAGCCTGGCTTTAGGGCGGGCGAGCGGTGGGACGGAAGAGCGCTTGATGTTACTAGTACTCAGTACGGAGCCGGAGCCGGACTTCGCGGCGGCAACACTGCGAGCAGCAAGCAACCCGCCCCCTCACCCCTGACCCTACCTAAGGCGCGGTCAACTATTTCCGCGCGCACTATATATACTTAGTTCAACTATTTGTTTTGTATAATATAATATATTATATCTATACAGATAAACAAAAATTGAAGTGTCTGTTTGTAATTTCAAATTAACAGCTTTTATTTTCACTTAATGCATTTAAAAGTATGATCGGTAACTTACAATAAAATATAAATTGTTAACATTTTTCTGTCCGTCTGTCAGTCTGTGTGTTTGTTCCGGCTAATCGGCTCTCTCTAATATATATATTATAACTTCGTTCCACCCGGGTGTCCCTTGACACCTCTCAAGTTTTTTTCTTTGTATTAATATTTATTTAAGTCTATTAATAATAATAAAACATTATGGAATACTATAATATTACAAACAATAGCAAATCTAAGTATGACAATAATAATACATTATTAATCTTAAAACAAATCCTATTGAATCTATTTACTTTATCAATAATTATTTTTCAAATATTGGCAAGGAACTTGCACAAAATATAAAAAGTAACTTCTCTATGAACAATACTTTTATTACTAAGAACGCTTCAGCAACAATGAATTCATTTATTAATGAAGTCAAAACAACAATTTTGAATTTAAGATCCAATAGCGCACCGGGCTGGGATAGCGTTCCAATCAGCTTTCTAAAACATGCTATAAACGAAATTGCTCCAATAACAACTCATCTTGTAAATATCTGTTTCCAGAAAGGTATCTTTCAAGATTCACTAAAAAATCTATTATCACCCCGGATTTTAAAAGTGGCGTTAGAGCTGATGTTGGAAATTATAGGCCAATATCTGTTTTACCTGCTATTTCAAAAGTTTTGGAAAGACTATAAATGTTAGACTTCTTGATTACCTGAACAAATATGATTTGATATCCTCCTCACAATTTGGCTTTATGCGCGGTAAATCAACTGAAAACGCAGTAATGACACTTAGTCAAGTTGTGACGGAGCAGGTTGAAAAAGGGCATAAATGCCTGGCAGTTTTCCTGGATCTTAAAAAAGCTTTTGACACTGTTTCTATACCCATCCAAATACAAAAATTTGAAAAAATTTGAATTAGGGGCAACGTTATCTCTCTATTTACATCCTATTTATTTGGCTGAATGCAAAGGGTCAAGGTTCAGCAGCATATCAGTGAGGATACTATAGTTTCATACGGCGTTCCTCAGGGTAGTGTGCTAGGGCCGACACTATTCCTCATTTATATTAAAGACATATGTAAATTAAAAATAAATAATGCCAACATCTTGGCGTATGCTGACGATACGGCGAACGTGTTTACCGAAAAAAATTGGACTAACAAAATGAAGAGCATGGAATGATGCAAGTGGCTAATTGGTTGACAAACAACATGTTGACCTTAAACACAACCAAAACTTTCAGCATTCAAAACCGCATGCAACCTGACTCTAACTTTAACATAAGGATCCATACTCGCCGACTTGGGATGTCACCGACTTGTTGTAACTGTCCCCTAATTGAAAAAGTTGATAAAATAAAATACTTAGGCGTGATAGTCGACCAAAGATTATCATGGCACCCACATCTTGAACACGTAGCTAGTAGAATTAGAAAATTGAATTGGATTTTTAAAACACAACAAGTTGCAAATGTAATACAATCTAATACAATAGTTGTCTTAAACCCGGTCGTAGAAAAATAAATAAAATTGAACTCCCCAAAGTAAAAAAGACTGCGATGAAACATTATACTAATATTTCTATTATCGTTTATAATAAAATAAATAATGCTATAAATATTAAAGATAAATCTAGCAGAGATATAAAGAAATTGTTAGTAGAATATCTGAAGCCTTTATATTATGAAGAAACTGAAAAACGAATAGAATATTTAAAAGTATAGTTAAAATACATGTTAAACATAAATATAATAAATAAAACACACAAATGTGCGTGTGTGGGAACACTTGCACATTTATACACATACATACATTCACATATACAATGCACACGAATCAAAATAAAAATATTATTATAAGTATATTAAAAAGTCATTTTGAATATTTTAAATACAAGTAGAAACCTAAGATAAAACTTTTTTACTGTACTTAATATTGATCTTAGTCTATAAAAGAATGTATTTAGTAAGTAATACACTGGCGAACACATAAACTGTATCATAGTGCAAGAACACATTCAATCAAATTTTAGTTCAATAAATGTGAAAAGTTTGCATATTTCGTATGCAAACTTTTCACATTTATTGGTATTGGAAAATAAAAGCTGGTTTATAAGCACAAAAACAAAATCAAATTTAAATATGGACAGTCACAAAAGAAAGAAAATATTCTATAGAAAAAATCTTGTCAATTTACTAAATATTAATTCGTTGTTACGTTAATGTTGTAATTGATGATTTTTTTGTTTTAGTTTTGTTACATGTTGAATTATCGTTACTAATTGTTTTATTGCTAGTCTGTTTTCATTTTAAAACGCTTTTCTCTCACGAATATGCACGTATCGTCCGAAAAAGCCGCACAAATTTTTGCTGTAGTGCAGTGGTTCCCACTCTTTTGTTTCATTGTTTCATAGACCACTTTCAAAATTTTGCTGGATCCGGTGGACCCCTGCATCTACATTATATATTACTACCAATTTCTAAATCTCGAAAAAAAAGTGAAGATTAGATCTATATATCTATGGAAACTTGCGTTGTGGCTGAGTTTCAACGACGAATTAACAGTTTTCGAAAAAAAAGGTTAGAATTGATTGCTTGAGAGGGTTAATATTAATATAATAAATTAATTTGATAATAAAGTAAGTAGACTAAACAAATTTTCAATAAAATTTTAATTCATTGTGTTGTGAGTGGATGTCAAAAAAGCAAAGTTGGCAAACAAATTTAAAGGCCGGCAACGCACCTGCAGCTCTTCTGATGTTGCGAGTGTCCATGGGCGACGGTAGTTGCTTACCATCAGGTGACCCGTTTGCTCGTTTGCCCCCTTATTCAATAAAAAAAAAACGAAAAAGTGACTCCATCCAACTTTACTTTTTTGAAATCTACAGTGACTCAGCACAAGGACCAATCAATTCTCATAAATTTTATTTAGAAAACGTCCCATTCGGAGTGGTAAAAAGAAATATAGTATATTTCCTTGTGTTATAGGTTATATATTATATATTCAAATATATAAATTATTACACTAATAATTATTATTGTTTTAACAGTCGTAATATAATCAAAATTAAACACTTATTTATAACGTAATGTAACTTCTACAATGGTAATTACAAAAAAATAATAATAATAATAATGAGATGGATGTACTTGATGGATTGACAGCAAATTATCAATATTTGGCTTGAGTTTTGTAAGGAATAACCGCAAATCTCCCCGTTCTCTGATATTCAATCTGTTCCTTTTTTGTTAATAAGTTTGTAACGGCACTAAAACTTTTTTCGACGAGATATGACTAGCGGAACGCTATCAGAAGTTTTTCGAAGCGCGATTACCCACAGTCCAGGATATTCTTCAGGTATTTCTGCCTGCAGCCAAAATTTTTGATTGTGTCTTTTAAATGTCACTTTCAGCTCCTCATTAGTGCTAAGCTCGAGTAGCTCCTCTTGTAATATTACATTCCGCACTTCCGTTTCATCAAATGGATTTATGATCCATGGTGGTATTTCCATCGACAGAATGTCTTCAAATCTGATTTTAAAATCATCATGCAGGGCAATCAAATGTTGAACGTATGTCTGAATATCTTCATCAAGGCATTCTACCTGCGATAAGTTTAAAAACTGTGAATATTCGAGCCGACCAATATTTTCCTTCATAAATTTCAATTTACCAATAAAAGCTGAAATTACACTCTTTGTTTTTATTAAATTAAGGCTGTCCCCTTGTAATTGTAAGTTGAGGTCTTTAATTTTTTTGAATAAATCTGTCAAATACGCGATGTCTGCTTTAAAATTGATTAGGTATTTTTTTAAACCAGGATCTTTACTTTCCAGAAATTCTAAAACTGAGTAAAAAAGTGAATAAAATCTTGATGAACATGCTCCTTTCGAAGTTTTCATCATTTTCATCGCACAATTGTGCAAATAAGCGCGTATTCAATGCACTGCTTCTAATTTTGTTAACTGCATTAATCACAAATTGAAGCAATTGGTGCAATCTGTCACTCAAATTTTTCGCTACTAGATGTTGTCGGTGGATAATACAGTGAATTGCAGTTACCTCTGGTATAATTCTTTTAAGATGGCCTATAAACCCACGATATCGCCCGACCATGGCTCCTGCCATGGAGCTCCTGCTCCATCTGTTGCCACCGAAATAACGTTTGTAAATGGAATCGATTTTTCTTTAAAAAATCACTCAGGACATTAAATATTGATTCACCTTTAGTGTCCGTCTTCAAAGTTTTCGCGAATTTCGCCCATAACAAATCGAACATATGCCAATAATAATGCTTCATTGCCAGGTAAAGTTGACTCGTCCAGTTAAATAGAAAAATGAGTTGTTTGCAGATAATCACACAAGAAACTTTCAACATCAGAGCTCATTTCATCAATACGTCTTTGTATAGTGTTGTTACTCAAAGGAATTCTTTTGAGTATGTCAAATGAAGATTTGTGCAGAACGGTTTTTAAAACCTCTTCAACAGCAGGTAAATTAACTGTTCTCCAATGGTGTGCGGTTTTCCAGATTTTGCTATAAGTAATGAGATATTATAAGATCAAGCCATCATCGTTGCTATCAGACGTTGAAGCGAACATACTGTGCACGGTGGTTCTCTTTCATATTTTTCTTTTAATGTTTGAAAATATTTTAAATCTTTACCTATTTTATCAGGATGACACCTTCTTAGGTGGTCTTCCAGCTTTAATGGTTTCATAGAGTCATTGCTCAAAACTTAGTTGCATAAAAGGCATGTGGGCAATCGTTTATCTGCCTGTGATGGAAGAAAACCAATTTTTAAATATTGAACACTGCACTGACGACACTTCTTCTTAGATTCGGTCATGTTTCGTATCAATTACCTACCTGTAAACAATAAATAAAAAAAATCAAGTTTTAATACAAAATGTTGAAAAATGCGCCCTTTTAGCATTAGACACGCGATATTATATTATATAGGCAGGTAGATAGGTATACAAATACGCAGGTAGGTACTTACTTTTCCGACACTGGTAATCACTAATACCGATTCACCTTTCTTTATGAAATTTCGGAAACAAATGAGTAACGTTTATCCTTGATATTCGTATTTATATTGGTGAAGAATTAAACACGTTCACACAAGATTGCAAGTACATACACCACAAGTCGTATTAATTTGCACGTTTGAACACGCATTGCGGACGGGACGGCGGCGGCCGGCGCGGCAACAAGTTTCGACGCGTTGTACTGAATATGGAATATGCAAGTTTTTACAAGTAACAGTCGCTGAGCTTCTTAAAATATTATCTGCCTATATTGATAGGAGAAAATTACTTATTGAGAAGGTTTAATTTAGGTATCATATTGTTTGTGTTGTTGTATTACTGTATGATGTACGGTGTGGCTCAATAAGTTATAAATGAAATTGAAAAAGGAAAGTGGCATAGGGCCGGATAGCTCAACTGATTCAACCGGTTCGACTCCCAGTTCGGAACTATCCATTTTTTTTTCAATTTATTTATAAATTGTCTTATTGAGAAGGTTTAATTTAGGTATCATATTATTTAAAATAACAAGCCAACATTTAGTTCTTCACTATCGAAACCAAATTAATTTTCATCCACCCCTGCTTACGATTGTAGACCCCCATTTTTTGTCACGTCCATCGTAGACCCCGTAGAGTCTTCGTGGACCCCCGGGGTGTCCACCTGGACCACTTTGGGAATTACTGTACTAGACGTTTACTTAAAAAGGTTGATATATTAATATACTATATTAACCTTATGGAGTGGGCTTTAAATAAATTTAATTTAATTTCCTTTTCCTCGTTTCAGTCTAGTGACGTCCACTGCAGGACATAGGCCTCCCCATAGATTGCCAGTGCGAACTGTTATAACCCTTGCTAGTATGTAGAGTCGCTGACGCACAGCGAACAAAGCAGTATTCATTGGTATAAGTACACAAGCACGCGGGCCCCCGAGTCAGTCTTGGATCGTCCTGTCTCCTACAGCGTGTCGTAGTGTCCCGCTCACTCCACGTTCGTGCCGATCCGCTCTAAAGTGCAGTGCCTATATACCCCGAACAGCGTACGTCAATTCACACCTTATTCGTTAGAATAAAGTGTGAATTGCCGCCTTGCTGAGGAGTTGCCCTGCCTTTGACCTCCCGTTAGAACTTTGTTTCCAACATTGGGTCACGGGGAGCCAGCCCTCAAAGTTTTAATCCGTGCGAAGTATGTACACTTAAGTGACTACTTGTGACACTAGATACGTGTGTGTTTAGTTTACCTGTGTTTATGTGAGTATTTTTTCCGTTCTGTTTAACTGTCCTTTTACATGTTATAGTGTTATTGTGTACTCTGTGAACATGTCCCCTACCGTGATTTTACGGTGAACACTATAGTGTACCATGGCCGATCGCGATCCGCGGCCGCATAGCCGCGATCGCTCCAGCCGTTCTCGCGCTAGCTCTGGATCGGCGCGCAGCTAAACCTCATCCAGGTCGAGCTCGCGTACGTCCGAGCGCGCGTACCTTACGCCCACCGAGCGCAGCTTGAGCGGTACGGATACCGCTCGCCCCGGGCCGTCCTCGGCATTCTCGCGTGGGTGTACTGACACCCCCCGCCCAAATGCCCTCCGATGGCGTCCCGGCGCAAGTCTGGGTCCCTGCCCCGCCCAGCCGATCAGGGTTCGGCCTCTCCACCGCGCCCCATGCGCCGCACCGCGGAGGTGTGCGCCCCGCGCTCACCTCCTGCACCGTCCCCTGTGAGCACACTGCTCGCCTCCGCCTCCTCGCCAGCCTCCCCGCCGGAAGAAGACCGCAGAGGGGTAAGTACCCTTAATTTGGGTGGCCCCGCGTCTGCCCACTCGTCGGCAAATATGCCCCCGCCCCCCGTGCCTCCTGCACCTGTCAACAAAAGACAGAGGCAGGAAGTCTCTTCAGTCGTCTTGCCACCAGCCAAGCGTGCCGACCGTCCGGTGACGTACGCCGCAGCGACCACCGCTCCAGCACCGCCAGGCTCTCCCGTGGCCTCCACCTCGAGGGCCCCCTCACCGATGGATACATTCACGGTAACCACAGCCGTTCCCGCAGCGAACGTGACCACCCCACCGCCGAAACCCGCCCCCCGGTGCCCACCTATCATCGTAGAGAAGTTGGAGGATTGGGTAAGGCATTTTCGTTGTCTTAGGGACACGCCCCCACCGCAAAACCTTACGGTCTAGGTGTTAAATTCTCCCCCCTCCCCCCAGACGAAAGAGAATTCAATGGCGTTCAGAAGTACCTGGCTGAACTCAGCAAATCGGAGCACATCAGCTGGTTCTCCTGCGCCCTCCCCCAAGATCGTGGACTAAAGGTAGGTATATACGGCCTACCCACCAACACACCTACAGAGGAGATCACCACTGAACTTAGTAATTTAGGATACGAAGTAGAACACGTATCCCGTATCCTCGCCCGTAAGGACCGTCCCGGGTGTGTTTATTTTGCCCTCCTCAAACGATCTCCGAACTTGGTACCCGGAATATATCAGATAACCCAATTTCTGAACATGCCGGGTATCAAAGTCGAAGCCTGGAGAGGAAAGAGCGGTCCCTCTCAGTGCCACCGGTGCCAACAATTTAGGCACTCTAGCAAAAATTGCCACCGCAAGCTAGCATGTGTGAGGTGTGCCGAGGAGTATGCCGCCAGCGACTGCCCCCGCCCCACCGCCGAAGAGCCCACCTGTGCAAATTGCAAGGGGGCCCACCCGGCAAACAGTAGGAATTGCCCCGTCTTCCGCAGAGAAACGCGGAATCGCAACGCGGGTCCCACTGCACGCACCACCAGACATACCCGTACTGCCCCCCCTCGTTCAAACAATGACCCCCCCATCCCGGAACAAGAGGTCCCCCCTCCCCCGCCTACTGCCACCTCACTCATGGCAGAGGCCAATGAACCCACCCCCCGCCTTACATCTTCCACCGCCTCGCTCCTGCTGCTCGGAAGGTGAGAAGAAGGAAAACGAAGACGCCTAAGTCCGAAGCCACTTCCGCGGCTGCCACGGACTCGGAGTTTGAGCCCCTAGCGCTTCCACTACCCCAAACAGCCACCGCCCTACCGGCCCCCCCCCCTCATCGCCCCCCCCCCCCCCCCCGCCAATCGACCACTATCTCCACTCCCTGGCCTTAGATACTTTTAATAAAATCATGGCCGGGGACGAAATTCTACAAACCCTCTTAAAGGCCCTCCCGGAGGGGGCCAGTTAATTTCCTTATGGATCCCCACACCCCAATTTCCCTAAAGGTCGTCCATTGGAACGTCCGGGGGGTCCGTGGCAAGGTGACCCTGATTCGCCACCTTCTTCGGGAATACGAGCCGAATTCGCCCCGCTAAGCGAGACCCTCCTGTCCCCCCAGGACCGTTTCAATGCCCCCGGATATCACGTTTACCGCCAAGACTTTCTGGGGGGCGAGCGTGTGTGTCGAGGCCTCGCCGTTATGGTCGGTAGGAGGATTCTACACCAGCTCCAGGGCTGCTCTGTGAGCTCATCCGGGCCAACGTACCTCCGCCTCTGGTAAGGCTATGGGCCTCCTTCCTCTCCGGCAGGACCTTCCCCTCCGGAGGAATCAAGGCCCGCCCGCCCGACCGCCACCGTCTGCCAAGAGATGCCGTCCCTCCGGAGGACCCAGCGGAGCCACGCAGCCCGCCCCACCGCCCCCGAAGAGGAGGAGCCCTGACGCACTGATGCGCCACACCCAGGCGCAATGATGCGCCTCGGCGCAATTGCGCCCCCATCCATCGCGGGATCGTATCCCCCCTACCTTTCCTTCAGGGTGCGCGTTGACGGAGTCCTCTCCGGCGAGCGTACCATCACCGCTGGCGTCCCGCAAGGTAGTGTTCTCTCTCCAGGGCTCTACAACTTCTACGCCAGTGACATGCCCGCGGACCAGGGCACTACCGTGGAACTGTACGCCGATGACACGGCGTACTTCTCACCTCCTCTCTGACCACCGAACATGCTGCCATCAAACTTCAGAGGACGCTGGATCTCCTCCCTGACTGGCTGAGCAACTGGCGATTATCTGTCAACGCAGGCAAGTCCCAGGCGCTCGCCGTCAGCAAGAGGTGCTCCCTTCCGGCGCCTCTGAAGATTGGTGATGCTGTGATCCCGTGGGGGAGGACAGCTAAGTACCTCGGGGTCACCCTGGACCGCCCTCTCTATGGCCGCCCAGTGCTCATCGGCGGTGGCGAAGGCGAACTCGGCGGTAGCCCAGCTGAGTCCTGCCTACGCGTCCCCGTAGATCCCCCTAAGGATGCGCATCGCTCTCTACCGGACGTACGTACGGTTCCGCCTTACGTACGCGGCACCCGCGTGGCACCACTTGCTCTCTGCACCCCAGAAAGGGTTGCTGCAGAGAGCCCAAAACCGGGTGCTGCGCCGAATCGCGGGCGCACCGCGGTACATCCGCAACACCACCATCGCAAGGGACCTCAGGGTGGAGAGCGTGGAGGCCTTCGTGGCCCAGCTCTCCGCGAAGCTGTTCGCGCGAGCGGATGCCTCGCGCCTGGTCGAGTTGACCGACCTGGCGCCGTGGAGCGGAGCCACGTAGCCCGCCCCACCGCCCCCGAAGAGGAGGAGCCCTGACGCACTGATGCGCCACATCCAGGCGCAATGATGCGCCTCGGCGCAATTGCGCCCCCACCCATCGCGGGATCGTATCCCCCCCTACCTTTCCTTAACCGGCAAACCAGATGCCGGTTGTAATTCGTCTCAATCTCGTCCGGTGCCTGACGAGTGGCAGCCCTATTGCCACCCCGTCGTCTCCGTGGCGTACCTTCCCCCCCGACACAAAAGTCGGGGCCTGGAAGTTTTAAAACTCCCACCCTTTCCCCAGGTCGCTCGTGTCCACGGTCCGGCAAACGCGGCGCGTGAGGGAGTGGACTCAAACACGTTTCCCGGCCTCCGGGTCGGAACCCCCACGCGCCGTTTGGAGCCGACCGCCGGTCCTGGTCGTGCCTGGTTGGCAAACGACACTCCCTTTGTTAAATTTTGCTCCCCCACGGGTTTCCCCCGCGTTCTGCTGCGGGGGGTCTTCCCTTAAAACGCGACTAAATGCGCCCAGTACTAGTACTGGGCGCGTCATCCCACCCCAAGTAGAGGGGCTCTGCCCCTGGTTTTGGTTCCCCGCCCAAGGCCATTTTCAGGGGCCCGGCGCGCGAGAAGAGTCTCCTTGTCTCCGAGTCAGTTGGTGTGTCGCTCTCGTTCCGGGTTGTTGGGTCTCTATCGTTATTTCTAAGTCTACTAGTTCCTCTGTTTCCATATTAAAGTGTAATTAAATCTTTAGGTAAAATAAAGTTTCTTTTTAAAAAGACCCTAGAACGATCCGGGATAACATTGGTGGCAGCGGTGGGATGCGAAAATCCCCGGAAAAACCCAAATACGCCCCGAACCAACTCATAAACTATCTTAATAAATTATAAACTACCAGTGAGTGCAATAAAATCTATATTAAAGTGTAAAGTCAAAAGAAACAAAAGCAGAATCAAAAGTGTGAGTGTCGGGAAAGTGAAAAGTGAAAATCTTCATCATCGGCAGCTGCAACGGTGTGTAGTCACCGCCACAATTTTCACGACACAAGTTGTGTCAATCATCATCTCGTCATGATCCGAGCGGCAGCGTTCCTGTTCCTGATTTTCCAGTTTTCCATGTGAGTGAAAGTTTTTCAAAGAACACGCAACAAAGAAACTCTGTCCAAACCCTCTACTTAGAACTCCAACTCAGAATCCACTCTACGCAACATTATAACATCCATTGTTCCTTGTTCCAACGCTGAGTGCGTTGTTTATGTAACAACATTGTAATCCTTCGTGCCTTGTTGATTCAAAGTGTCGATACCGAAATTCAAAGTGAACTATTAATATAACTTAAACAATTAATATATAATATAACTTAAACATGGAATGAAAAGCGACATAGAGACTTACGTAAAAAATTGCAAACTCTGCCAAGAGAATAAAGCACTACGTAAAATAAACAAAGCTCCAATGGAAATAACGACTACTGCAACTTCTCCTTTTCAACGCGTAATCTTAGATATCGTAGGTCCCCTTCCAGAATCAGGTCCAGCAAAACTTAAATATATACTAACCCTACAAGACGATCTCACTAAAATTCCGTAGCCTATCCTATACGTAGCACCACAGCAGAAGAAACTAGCGACTGTCTCATTCATTTCATATCTCTGTTCGGTATTCCCAAATCCATATTAAGTGATCAAGGCACTAACTTCACTTCCGATCTTTTCAAAACTACTTGTCAATTCTTTAAAATTAAACAACTCTGGTCATCACCATACCACCCTCAAACACAAGGAGCTTTAAAACGTAGCCATTCCACACTAAAAGAATACCTTAAATCTTTTGTAAATGAAAACCAAAACAACTGGCCAACTTATGTATATACCTCTATGTTAACATACAACACTACTACCCATACAACCACAAAATTCACTCCATAAGTATTTGGACACAAACCTCACCTCCCAAACTCTCTCTACGAAACCACAACAGGCACAACATACTCAGATTATATTAGAAAATTACAACATAAACTTAAGTATAGCCAAGAAAAAGCGCTAGAAAACATAGTTAAGTCAAAGAAAAATTCTAAATTATATTACGATAATAGCGCTAAAACACCGCCCCGATACAAAGCAGGAGACTTTGTTTATATCAAAAATCATTTAAGACTTAGAAAAGCCCTATCACCGGTATGGAAAGGACCATACAAAATCATAAGAGTTAATAATAATCACACAGCCACCATTCTTATAAATAGACGTCATATTTATACCCATCACTTTGACCAAATGAAACCAGCTGAAACAACACAACATTGCTATCTCAATTAAGTAAATGAAAAATAAAACATATTAATAATAAAATACATATACTTAACAAAATACTCATACGTAATCCTACAAATAATAAAATCTATCTATTCTAATTTCTGAATAAATTCCATAATCTACTTACTTGTTTAATCCCGTAATATCTAACAATTACTCACCTTATTTCAGCGTCTCGACCGGTGCACAGCCGAATATTGTGCTGCCATTAAATACCAGCACAGGGATCTACTTTGATGGCCTGGGAAAGCTTAAAATAATAAATGGACAATTAAACGTAATTAGCTACATAGACATATCCTATGTAAATCCTCAGCTTGTGAACCTAAGAGATATTATTAACGCATTTAAACTCATTTGTAGACAATCATTTCTCCAACAATGCTTAAATGCTCTATCTCCTTTAGTTACGAGATATGACGATCTATCTCGAGACTATGAATTTATATCTCACTTACTTTCTAGGCGCAGTAGGCGCTCAGCCTGGTTCGGTATCGTAGGGACAGCGATTAAGCACATCTTTGGAACTTTAGACGAAGATGACGCCATAAGATATGACACAGCTATTAATTCCATTCAAAACGACGAAAAGAACTTAGCTCAATTAATGAAAGAAAATATTTTAATTACCAACACCACGTTACAATCATTTAAAAACAACATCAATAAATTAAACTCCAATCAAAAATATCTAGACGCAGAAATAACAAAACTGATTAACATAACGAATAGATTATCCAATACTTTAAATACAGTAGAAATCGAAGTACAAACCTTATCATTACTTAACATCCTCGAATGCTCGCTGATGACGGTGTCCTTCTAACTAAAAGACTTGACATGCTATCATGTTGACTAAACAGAACATACTTCATCCAAGTATTTTGGCACCTAACCAACTTTATCAAGAGTTGTCTAAAAATATTCAATATCTTTCAAGAAGCACTAGAGTTCCTTTACTTGTAAATCTAGATAATATTCATCTAATTATAAGTACTTCTAATGTTGCATGTTATTATTTTAAGAAAAATTTAGTGTTTAGAATACAAATTCCATTAATTACTAATGACGAATTCAATTTATATCATAGTTTTCCTTTAACAACTCCTAATGGATTGGACGATCCAAATGTATACAAAATGATACAACCAACTAGTCCATATGTTGCTATTTCCTATGATAAGATTAATTATATAAGTTTAGACAATTTACTATTTAGAGATGTGTAAAGAAATGGATTCTGAGTTCATATGCCAAGTGTCCCTGATTAAAATCGTGAATGAAAATGAAATCGTGAATATTTGGCAATTAATCACAAACAATCGATGGTTGTATATACAACCCCGGCCAGAAGTGCGCGAAATAATAGTGTCGGGTGCTGGTGTACTGAACACACGGGAAAAGTGCATACAGGAAAAATAAAATTAATAGTGCCTACACAAAACACTCAAAATATAAATATAACACCCCTAGATTAAGTTTTAGTTTAGTCAATGTATCCTGTTGTAAAATTAATAATAACATGTTAGACCTAAGCAACCAATCCCATATCTTACCAAACCATAATTTTAATTTAAAAGATCTAAAGTTAAATGGAGAACGAGACAGAATTATTTCAAAATTGAACGATA
This sequence comes from Phengaris alcon alcon, assembly GCA_037179445.1. Taxonomy (NCBI): domain Eukaryota; kingdom Metazoa; phylum Arthropoda; class Insecta; order Lepidoptera; family Lycaenidae; genus Phengaris; species Phengaris alcon. The sequence continues at coordinate 130,990 of JAYRCH010000613.1, read as the reverse complement.
TTATCGATAAAGAACCAGTTTTGGTAAAATACGGAACCCACTATCTTGCTATTAATTCATTAATTATTATAGCTTTGATTATTATTGTGTGTCTCATTGTTCTAAGACTTTATAAAGTCATTCATTATCAAGTATTATATACAGATCGTAAGAAATGTATTAATTTGAATATTAATACAGCAGCCCAGAACGAGAATCTAGAATTAAAAGAAGTTGTGAATGTTACCGAAGATTCACCACTTCCTGAACCGCGTATTAAAGGGACCTTCTGAATTTCACTTTCATACCTGAAATTCAGTCTTATGTGGGGGGGTGTTATAACCCTTGCTAGTATGTAGAGTCGCTGACGCACAGCGAACAAAGCAGTATTCATTGGTATAAGTACACAAGCACGCGGGTCCCCGAGTCAGTTGGTGTGTCGCTCTCGTTCCGAGTTGTTTTTTTTTTTTCATCCCCCTAACGTTATCAGGGCTGTTTATGTTCTTTTTGTTTTTTATTCTTTCCTTTTTTATATCTTTTCTTACATCATTTTACATCAGATCAAAGTATACAATAACATCAACTTAATACAACATTCTTTTTACCAATTTACAAATCTTCTTACATTATTTTACAAATCAGGAGTAGGTAATCAATAGATTACAGTCAACACAGCATATGTTTCAAAACCAATACAAAATCCAATAAAATTAAATCTAATAAAATAAAAATCCAATTAAAAATTTGTTCGTAAAATACAATAATTTCCAATATAATAATAATAATTCACAATAATAATAATTCCAATTAAAATATTCATTAAATAATGTTTCCAGTAAAAAAGACTTAGCAAAATACAATTAAAATGTCAACAATAAAAAGACGGCACAAAGTAAAAGACTAACCTAATATCACAGCAAAACATATTATACAATAGAACCTAACTAATATCACACTAAAATATCACAATTTCTCTTACAAACTACACCCACAATCTTCTTACAATAAGCGAGGAAGATGTCCCTCTTTTTGCCCCCCAGGATGGAAGGCAGATTCTCACCCGTCATGGATGTGCCCAATTTCTGCTCAATATCATGTCTATTGCTAGCAAAGATTGGGCACTCCAGTAACAGGTGAGGAACCGTCTCCTCAACTCCCGGCTGACACGAACACGACGGATCCTCCTTCAGCTTGAATCTGTTCAAGTAGAAGGCGAATCCGCCGTGTCCGGTCAGAATCTGTGTGGTGTAGTGTATGATGTCTATTTTTTTGACTATATGCAGCAGCAGCGCTTGGGAAAAAGAGCTTCGTGACTCCGGCCGTCCCTCCCATTTCGTATCTCCTGTCCCATTCCTTAACCGTATCCTCTCTTAAGATACGCTTGACGAATGAAACAGGACACAGATCGTAGTCAGGTTTCCTTTTCAACCTCAGCGCGGCCTCCTTGGCTAATTCGTCAACCCTCTCATTCCCTCTCAGCCCTGCGTGCGCCTTAATCCAAAACAGGGAGACCTCCCGCCTCTGCGATGCAGCTTTTCGGAGGGCCTCCCTTGTTTGCACTGCCAGGGGATGAGGGGAACTAAGGGTGACTGCCTGGAGAGCCGATCTGGAATCGCTAAGAATACCGACCTTCGCCATTCCACTCTTGCAGGCTATGCTTACTGCTTGGTAGACGGTGCAATACGGAGGCAACGCGAGCTTGACGGCCTTCGTCTCGGCTTCACCCTTCCATACGGAGAGTGCGGCTCCGACTCGACCCTTAATCTTGCTGCCGTCCGTATAGATCCTATGGACGTGGCTGTTAACCACGTCTGCATACGAGTCCTCATCTACCAACCCGAACCTCAGCTCTACCTGCTCTGCCGGATGTGGGTCCTCGATCGCTGGAGCCATTCGCTCCACCTCCCTGTCTTTCAACGCCGGGTGTGGTACTCCCTTCTTGATCTCATAGAGCCTCGAAGCTTCGAGTATCCTGAGATCAAGAGGGAGTATCCCAGCCAGCAGCATCGCAGAGTTCAGGGAGACGGTCCGATATGCTTAGAAAATCTTCTGGGCAAAACCCCGTTGGACGGAGTTGAGCCTTTTTTGGACCTCCATCTTTTCCAAGGTGGGTGCCCACGCTGCTGATGCATACAGAATAGTCGGCTCTATTACGGCCATATATATTATCCTAACTATCTGGGGGTTAAGCCCCCATCCTACTCTAGCAGCCTTTGCGAGCTGCTTATATCTAAATATGGCTTTCCTGCAAACATTACTAACGTGGGTGTTAAAAGTGATACCTCTATCTATTGTTAGGCCCAATACCTTTATGTCGTCGTAATATTGTAAATAAATACCCCCCATAGCGAGTCGAGGCACGTCGTATTTAAGCTTCCGCGTAGTTAACAATGCGCATGTTTTGTGGGGGGCGAATTTTAGCTTATTCAGCTCCCCCCACTTACAAATTTCTTTACAAGGACCTCATTTACCTTCCTCTCGATTTCGAGAGCCGTTTGTCCCTCAAATACCAGAACAATGTCGTCGACAAAAGCTTGATTAAACACACTCATTTCATCTAACATCCATAGCATGGGGTCAAACAAGAGGTCCCACAGGATTGGTCCACCTATGGATCCCTGAACGCACCCCTTGCTGGTCTCCCTGCTCACTTCCATACCCGCATACCTTACATTCACTCCTATTTCACTCAGGTAGCTGCTGATCACCCGCCTCAGGTTCCCCGGACACCCAACCTCAGCTAACCTAACCTTTATGGCCGGCGACCAAGCACTGTCGAAGGCCCCCTCTATGTCCAGCGAAACCACAACAGAAATTTTCTTCTCCTCCCTCTGTTTCCTGATGTGGTTCACCAACCTATAGAGGGCGTCTTCGGTGCTCCTTTGGGGCATGAAGCCATATTGGTTAGGGCTAATCTTGGGCAGCAGGTAGAACCTAAGTCGGGCGACCAGCATCTTCTCGAAGATTTTGCCGAGAACAGGCAGGAGGCCGATCGGTCGATAGGCTTTTGGTACCCGATACGATTCCTTGCCCGGCTTCCTTAGCACTACCACGGTCGCCCGCTTCCACTGTTTGCGAAAGCAGGCGACGGTGAGGCACCTATTCAGCAGAGCAAGGAACCATTCCGGGTCACATTCTACAGCGTGTTGGCAGATGTCAGACGCGAGTCCATCCGCCCCGGGGGCCTTTTTGGGGTTGAAGGACCTTACGGCTCTCTTCAACTCCTCCATGATGAAAGGAGGGTCGTCCGGACCCGCCGGCGGTTCGGTGTCCAAGGACTCCGCCCGCCGGCGCGTCCGCCGATGTTCCTCACTTTCACCACTTTCCTGGTCCTCGAGGTAGAAGGTCTCCGCCAGCCATTCCACAGAGCTTCGGGCGTCGAGGGTTTTACCGTCCCTCGTAAGGGGCAGATCCCTGTGACTCTGCTCAACACCCTGTAGATACCCTCCCAGACCGCCTCCCTATCCTGCTTCCGGCAAAACACCTTCCAGCTCTCAACCTGCGCATCCTTAACTGCCTTTTCATACTTCTCTTTCGCTTCCAGGTACCGTCCAACTACGCGGTTTCTGCGATCAGGCGCAGCGTTACGGATCCTGCGTTTCCTCGTGGCGACCTCCTTCTTCATCTGCGCGAGCTCATCATTCCACCACGACAAGGTGAATCTCTGTGTGTGTTTTTTGGTCGGCATGGTGTCAGAGACACCATGTCTGTGTTATGACTTCCGTGTATCTGTCTATTACATCTTCTATTTGTTTTGTGCTGTGTATTGTGTCCATGTCCTGTACAGTTAATTGTCTGTCCGACATCAGCTGGGTCAGTTTCTCACGAAACTGAGCCCAGTTTGCCTTCTGTGTGTTAAACATGCGTGTGGTACGTATTATGTTTGTGCCTGTGGATTTCTGTTGTCTGATGCCAAATGATATGCCGTTGTGGTCGTGGTCCGAGCTCGTCAGACCCTCATCAACTCTCCAGTCGCCCACTCGGTCCAGCAGGTCGTCGGAGCACGCTGTCACATCCACGTAACTGGAGTACCTTTTTCCCCCTCTGACGGTGTCGAAAGCTGGGGTGTCTCCAGTTTTTTTTTTTTTTCTTGTTCCCCCAGCCATTAGCCAGGACAATTGTTTGCGCTTGTTTTAATTTATGCTTGTATTTTAATTTATTTCTAGGACAGCATTTTTAATTCTAATATGTTTACATTAATTCTATTCTGCTTACATTTATTTTCTTCACTAATCAATTTACATTTCTATTTCTATCATAATTTACATTTCTCTTTTATATTTCTTACCATTGTGTTCTATTACATTTCTATATTTCTTATTCATTTCTATTTTTACATTACTACACATTACATTCATTATTGACATATTCTGTTTTGGGCTATTCTTTATTTATTTATATTACATTTACTATTACATTCTTATCTACCTTAATTTTTACTTGAGTATATTTATATAATTTCTTTTGGTTAAATAAATAAACTATATATATAATATATTAAAGTTCTAACGGTGTCTCCAGTGTTGAGTATGTGTAGACTCATTGCTTCCAGTACAGCGGACACTTCCCTTCCTCGCGGGTCTTCCGCATCGCCACCCCACCACGGGCTTTTAGCGTTCGCGTCGTCTCCCAAGACCATCTTATCAGATCCCAACTCTCTTCCTATCTGCATAAGATGGTCCAGGTAGGGCCCTACAGGCTTATCGGGCTCGAAGTAGAAGGACAACCGTCTCCCAGGCTTTGGTTCGTAGGGTGGTCACAACTATGTTGTTGTTGCTAAGGCGTGTGTGTAGTTCGACGTCCAGAGTGTCGTCGAATACCACAACACACGCCTTGACAACACCTCCCTCTTCCCCATCGCTCTGGTAGATCCTCACCCCGTTCTATGTCCTCATACTCCGCGCTCCACCTATGTAGGGCTCCTGCAGCAACGCTACGCTAGCCTTACGCTTGGTGGCCTCGAGTAATAACTCCCTTGTGGCGATTTGGCTCCGCTGAAGGTTGGCCTGCAATATTCGGCACTGGAAGTACTCGCCGGAAACAACCTTAGCAATACTCTACCGCCGATCTAGCTAGAGCGTCCCACCTCTTCCTTTCTGCACACTCTCTATCAAGGGCACTGTGCTCCGCGCTACCTCTCTTGGCCTTAGTGCAATTTATGCACTGAGGCACTTCTCTTTGCCGCCACTTGTCGCAATCAGTCCTCATATGAGGACCGGCGCAGTGATTGCATCGCTCCTTCTCCTCCCTACACACCTTCTTCGTGTGCCCGTACTCAAGGTAGCGGAAGCACTGTACCAGCGGACTATGGTCCTCCACTCTCACTCTGCCCATACCTATATGGGCGTATCCTACGTTCACACACCTCTTCCATACCTGTGGGCTAACTATGAGGTGGTTTTGTAGGGGGTTCCTCGCTCTCATCCCAAACACTACTTCCACCTTTCTCTCCTCCCCCTTCAGGCCCTCAAGGATGTTCGCCTGATGTTCTGGTTAGGGAACGCGGTTTTGAAGTCGGCTGCGTCGCACTTCATCACATCCCTGAAGACCAGAAGGGGGTTTTTATTCTTTACTTCTTCCACAACTAGTCCCTCATTCTTTCCCAATCTCTCTTTTACCTTGTTTCTTTCTTCTTCATTTATACAGCCGACGACTACCCTTCTATTCTTAACCTTCCTTACTCTTTCTACCTAGACCCATCCATCCTTCGCAACTACTGTCTTCCTTATTTTCTCCATCAATTCATCTCCCGAATCCTGCGTGTCCCTGGAAGACACCACAACCGAATGCAGTACCCTTGTCTCGGGGACTCGCTCAGCGACTCCTCTCGAGACAATGCTCGCATAACTCGCTGGTTTAGCGACGGTTGTGCTGTCTTCCAGGAGCAAACTCAACTTCTCCATCATCACTCTACCTTCTTTTATACATCCCTTCATTTCATCCATCTTCTTCATCATCTCTTTCATTCCCTCATTCATACCTTGCTCTTCCGTTTCGTTTCGTTCCGGGTTGTTAGGTCTCTATCGTTATTTCTAAGTCTACTAGTTCCTCTGTTTCCATGTTAAAGTGTATTAATATTGTAATTAAATCTTTAGGTAAAATAAAGTTTCTTTTTAAAAATACCCTAGAACGATGCGGGATAACAGAACGGTCGGTCGCAGCCTGAATACCGACTCCCTGCGACTTTTCTCAGGTCGTCTGTCCACCTGGTGGGAGGCCGCCCTACACTTTGACGTCCAGTTCGTGGTCTCAAATCAAGAACCTTTTGGCCCCAGCGGCCATCGGTTTTTCGGCTTTGGTTCTGCCACGGAATTTTTGATACGAAGCTTATGGATAAGTTCTATTATGAATGACCACGTTTCGGCTCCATATGCCATCACCATTCACCGGTAACACACACTGCTCGAAGACTTTTGTCTTCAGACATCGATTTATTTTTGATGAGAAGGTGTTTCTCAGTTTCCTGAATGTTGCCCAGCCGAGCTGGATTCGACGATTGATCTTTCTTAAAGTTGGACCTACCTAAATGGACTTTGTGCTCCAGGAACATCGAAGATGACTGATGTAGCCGCCATTTATATTGATCCCAAGTCCTTGCCAGTCCAGGAGTTTAAACGCATCCTCCAATAGATTATAGAGCGGAAAACAGTTTCGGAGAGATGACGTCTCCCTGTTCTTACACCACGCTGCAATGTAATCGCTTTTGTGCTGTGTACACGGACTGACATGGTAGCTTTACTGTACAAAAGTCAAACACTTCGATAATTCGACGTACCGGTCGACGAGGCGGCATCTCTGAATAGACTAACACTACCCAGATCTCGATCGAATCAAAGGCTTTCTCATAGTCCACGAACGCCAACCACAGTGGCCGATTATACTCTTAGGTTTTCTGTATAACCTGCCGTAGCGTATGTATGTGGTCTATGGTACGAAAGCCTCTTCGGAAACCGGCTTGTTCCGGAGGCTGAAAGTCATCAAGCTTCCGGTCGAAACGATTCGTTATGATTCTTGAAAATAGCTTATAGACATGGCTCAGCAGTGTTATGGCTCTGTAATTCTTCAGCGAATTCTTATCTCCTTTTTTGAAAAACAAGACTGCCACGCTCCTGCTCTATGCCTCAGACGTTTTGTCCTCGAACAAGGCGGAATTAAAAATTGTCTGGAGCAGCTTTGAGTTTTAATGTTCCACCAGACCTCAGCAGCTCAGAGGCGATCCCATCCTCGCCCGGCGCGTTGTTGTTTTTAAGCTGTTTAAATTTAATTTAAATTGCACATATTTAAATTAAATTTAAACAGCAGCAACAAACAGCAATTTGTTCTAAATATTTTACAGTAGCACATAATATTTAGACGCGCCCTTTTATACTACTTATTTCATAATATTGATATTAATAAAAATAAAACAAAATAACTATCAGAACTATCATTTACTGAATCATAAGTTATGTAAGTTATCCTTCAATAGACATTTTAGCTATTCTATCTTCGATCTGTCTTCGTATATTCGCGTTTACGTTTGGCAAATCCAAATTTTTTCGTACGGCTGTCTCGATTTTTTGTACAAGTTGTATTTCTCTCGGCCAAGCAATGAAGTTGGTCACTTTGCAGTCACTTGCTGATCCGATTCTACCTGTCCTGCCAGCTCGGTGAATATAGTCAGCGGTGTACAGCGGGAAATCGTAGTTGATGACGTGGCGAGTCTGAAAAAGAAAAGATACTTATTAAGTCTAACACCAAAAGTAATGAATTAATTATTTTACCTATATGTAAAGAATTATATACCTATGAAATTGCCGTTCTGCAGTACTGGCCATTTCAAATCAAAATAATTTTTGTTTGGCTAAAAATTCTAATTTCAAATTAATTTATTTTAAAAACATGGAACTCTTTTTCCAAAAGTAGTCATTTGTTTATTGATTAGTGTTACATTTTCATCGCATTTCAATCTTTTTCGTCATCATGGATACGTTAAAAATTCGAGTAATTATGGAATATGGTACCGTCGTGGCAGCAACGCGGCACAAGCGGCACGCAACATCAACGACGTTTACGGAGCTAACACTACAAATCAACGCACCACCTGTTATTGGCTTGCTCGCTTCCGTTCTGGAAATTTCGACCTGAAAAATGAACCTCGCGGTAGTCCGAAGACTTTGGTCGACAATGACGAATTAAAGGCGATTGTGGAAGCTGATGATACACAATCGGCAAAGACGGCTGAATTAGCAGCAGCTTTCGACGTTAGCGTCAAAACAATATTGGTTCATTTGCGTCAATTTGGCAAGGTAAAAAAGCTTGACAAATGGGTGCCCCACGAACTCAATGATTGCCAGCGCGAAGTACGCGTTGAGACGTGCCTTACACTGCTCAACAGACACACAAATGAAGGAATTTTGAACCGCATTGTTACCTGTGATGAAAAATGGATTCTGTTTGATAACCGCAAGCGCTCAGCAAGTTGGTTGGATTCTGGTTCAGCACCTAAACAATGCCCTAAACGAAAACTTACCCCTACAAAAGTTATGGTCACTATTTGGTGGTCTAGCGCCGGTGTGATTCATCACAACTTCTTACCAAATGGGGTGAGCATTACTGCAGATGTGTACTGTGAAGAACTGAACACAATGATGGAGAAGCTGGCACATCTCCAACCAGCATTGGTCAATCTCTCGTCTCCGCTGCTCCTGCACGACAACGCGCGACCTCATACTGCACAGCAGACGGTCTCCAAGTTGCAAGAACTGGGGTTGGAAGCTCTCCGTCATCCGCCCTACTCACCAGACTTTGCGCCTACAGACTACTACTTTTTCCAGAATTTGGATAACTTCTTGGCGGGAAAAAAATCAATACCCGAGAGGCAATACAAAATGCCTTTGAAGAATTTGTTGCCTCCCGTCCAGCTGATTTCTTTAAGACGGGCATCAATAAACTGCCACTGCGTTGGCAAAGATGCATTGATTGCATGGGTGATTACTTTGATTCGACAAATAAAAAATACATGAAAAAAAATAGTTTAAATTTTTTCATACAAAACGGCAATTTCATAGGTAAATACCTAATATTAAAAGAATATAGTTATCAAAATATGTATCTTTTTTTTTAAATACATGATTAATTCCATTCTTATAAAATATGTTTAGCGATATGAAACAATGGGTTTTACTTTCATTAAATAAACGTACAGACAGTACTACACAAAACAATATTCAGATGTCAAAAAAGTCCTCATGTGATTGCTTGCAGTATATAACATATCCGATATCGAAAGCAATAAAATGCAGGTAGTTTAAACTAATATTATAAAGATGAAACATTTGTTTGTTTGTTTGCATTGAATAGGCTCCAAACTAATGGACCGATTTTGATGAAATTTGGTACAGAGGAAGGAAGGCTACTTGTTATCGCGGTAAAATAAAAAAGGTAATCCCGCGGGATTACTTTTTTTGGACGCAAGAAGTCGCGGGCAATATGTAGTTTCATATAATTTCAATTTATGTTTTATCATTGTCGAAGTTATTTTTAAAACTTACTCTTAAAATATCAAGACCTCTAGAAGCAATATCAGTACATGACAGTACATTTACTCTTCCGCTTGTGTACTCTTCTAGTTTGCCTATTTTCAATGGTACTATCATGCGACGATTCAAATTAACACATTCGATATTATTTTCATTAAGAAACATAGACACAAAGTCGCATGTGGCTGTTTTATTTGAGAATACCATGACCGGTCGACGGAGGTTCATGTCTGCTTGAACAAGTTTCAGTAGTTCTACTGGTTTCTGAGCTTTTCCAAGTCGAATAAATCTAGAAAAATAAGAATTTAAATAAAAACAATTCAATGCTACATGTTTGTAATTAGCAAAATTTTTATAATAAATATTTTTTTACAAAAATAAGAACTACAGTATTTCAAGATTGGTTACTTCGATCGGAGAACACTGAATAAATCATCCAATTACAGAAGAAAAGGCCTAAGTAAATTATACTATGATGATGCAGTAGGAAAATAAAGTATTAAAATATAGCATTAAAAACACTTTATTACGGCATATTTAGCGGAACACAAAAAAAGGTCCATAATTGAAAAAAAATGGTTTTATTTTAAAATCTACTTACTACACTTCTATTGTTATTTAAAGTTTCATTTGTTTTACTTAAAATGAGATCACATTAAGAACAGATTTTGCGAGTAAAGGCTATTTGTGAAAAATGGTACATTTTTGAACTTTTCATGTAACCGGGAAAAGTGAAAATTAATATTAAAATAACAATTAATTAAATTAGAAAAATGGTGATTAATACGCGATGTATTTCCTCCACGTGCTCTTATTAAAGTTTCTACCCGTCTAGGCATACTGAGAATGATGTTATCGATGGTCTCCTGGGATAGTCTCCGCCATTCCTCAACTAAGGCGATTCGCAGTTCACCCACGTTGGCAGGAGCTGGAATTCTGGACTTAACTTTTGTTTTCAGCAAGTCCCAAACATGCTCTATTGTGTTCATATCCGGTGATCTCGCCGGCCACTCTATAACAGTGATATTCATATCATTAAGATAAGCTTGAGTTACCCGAGCGGTATGCGGCAAAGTCCAAAGTCGATGTTCATAAAAAAAAGTTAACCTGTTTCTACGATGATTTACCTCGAGCCTTGGAGCCTTGGCGGGCACAAATGAACCCAAACCAGCTTCTTCGAACCTTCTTCGTACCGTACGCTCACTTACGGTTACACCCCGCACTGCTTATAACTCATGTCTGGCTTGGATGGCCGTCAAACCGGGATTGCTACCTACACGAAGCCGAATGAAACGATCATCCCTACTCGAAGTGCGTCTTTTTCTGCCTTGTCCTGCTCTTCTCACATAAGTACCGGTCTCCCTGAACCGTTGGATACTGCGATGGATCGTTGAAACTGGTCGACGAAGATCTCTGGATATCACTCTGTAGGTTTGACCATTTCTTCGCATTTCGAGTGCCCTGGCAATCTCCGTTGGGGCTAAGTCAGGCATAATTCAGTTCTCAACTCCAAAAAGATACGCGATTAAAAAAAAACTAACAAAAAAAGGTATTTCAATGAAATTTTAAATCAAACTCAGAAGGTAAAAAGGAAGGTAAACTCAAGTATTTCTTATACTTGAAGTTCGCTCCAGATAAGGTGTATTTGAATAAAATTAAAACAATTGAATGAAATGTGATGTTCAGTTGTTTTCTTAATTTGAAAATATTTCTTTTTAAATTAAATGACGTATAAACCAGCCAGCAACCTTATATGATACTGATATCAAACCTTTATTTTATGTTCCGCTAAATATGCCGGTGTGTGTATATGGTCTAGAATCCTAGATAGAACTGTAATTAATATTATAAATAACCGATTTGCCTACTTACTTGTGTGGTATGTGGGGCAGTAGACGGTGTATGTTGTTTGTTGTGACTCTATGCAAGGACTCGGGTTGGACAAAAGAGCTGACTGCTTGAGGAAGCTCATGTGGAAGGGTTGCACTCACCAAAGTAATCTGACATCCAGATGGAGAGGTCTGTATGTCCACTTTATAATGAATCTGAAAGAGAAAAAAACACAATTCGCATTGCTATACTATATACTGAAAAACTGTAAACTTTATGTTATGCTAGCCCTTATGTCTTTGTGGCGGACCAATTAGCGCCACGATCTTAATCCGCGCTATCAAAATAAAGTTTCTGTAGTTCGGCGCTTTAAATACAATATCTGAAATGTATACTAATGGGCTTCGGCCTGACCGAGCATACGAGGTGGTAGGAGATCTCCCTTAGGGGCCTCCACTATCCCACAACTTAAATTTTGGTAGTAAGTAGGAAAAAATATTTTAAACAAAATGAGCAAATTATAAATCAAAAGAGTAGGTATACCTACATGACATGAAGTGCAGATGTGGATATTAAAAAAAAACAATCCATACAAAACTTTATTAATTAAATAACATTTATTGTATGTACAGTAGAGACTTGATTTTCCAGACTATTCAATAATTGTTGTTGATGGGCATTCTGATAACTGGATATCCAGACAATAGAATGGAGAAAAGTGGTTTCTGTGCATAATTTTGCATATTATATAACAGGGTGAATTCAAAACAAAAATAGATATTCAAGGATCAATATCATATCAGTATTTGATTCCCTTTCCAAAAATTTATTTACATTGTGGCCTTGAATTTTAACCAGATTATACCATAAAATTATTAACGTCGGTTCATAACCGCGCGGCCAATACTATGCGACGGTCGCGTGACTTTCTAAGTCGGCGCGGAGTACCGCAATGCGAGAATATAGACTTAGAAATATAATATGGCTAACATTTCCTGCCAACTCTTGGCAGGAAATATATAAAATTGAATTTTGAATTGATAAAAAGTGGCCTTTGTTCTTCCTGTGCCAAATACATCAAAATCGTTCTAGTAGTTTCGGAGCCTATTTAATGCAAACAAACAAACAAACTTTTTCTCTTTATAATATTAATATAGATAATGTTGGGTTCAATATTTAATTCAGATAAAATACAGCTTGTATTGCTAGATGATATCATGGCTTCATCAGGGTCTGGGTAGCATCCATAGATAATACCTTGTAAACTAACCTTACCCATGGATAATGGGTTTCTAAGTACATTTAACTTGAAGATATAAAGTTATTTGATGGCGGCTGCCTGCTGGTGGTTAGGATAATCACGAGTTTAGATAATTAATGTACTGTACTTATTATTATGATCTTATAATTTATTTAACTTTCATACTTACAGAAAACTTTTTCAATAAATGAGAAAGTTTTTCTATGAAACTATCATCTAATAATGTATCAGCTTCGTCTAATACAACATGGTGAACATTGTGAATTTTGTAAATCCCGGTAGTCACAAGCTTGCTGTAAGCTCCTAGAGTAGTGACCAGCAGGTCACAGTACTCTATTGGAGGATTAAGCATTTTCTGTTTAGTATGTCCACCAACTAGCGTTGTGACATTGATGTTTAAATTCTCACAAATATTTCTAGCAACTTCTCCAATTTGTACAGCTGCAAATGATAAAAACTAATTTTTTAGATACACTTTCATACAAATCATTTCACAAAATAATAAACCCGACATTATGTCATACTTAATTTTAAAATAATTGATTTCTGTCTGTCTAATTCTCAGATTTTAAAACAATAGGCAGATAGAGAGCACACAACTAAAAGTGTGCGTAATGCACTTATTGGCTTTATTAACAAACAGTTAGTGGATAGAATAAAAATACCATATATTATGCACCAATTGAAACTAAGGTCCTTCATAAATACGTAACTTTATATACACCTAAGCAATTACTGAAATTGATTCTAACATTGAACCAATGAGTAGGTTCCCCAAATGAAGGGAGAAATGTTCGCTTAAAACTTGCAAAATTATGTGTTCCACACAACCACAAAGTTAAATTAGAAAAAAAAAAAGGATTACGATTAACAATGATCAAGAGTTACCTATGAAACAATATTTCATCTTCCTTGTTTTGTTTTTAACAATTAAGGGAATAACTTTTAATTTTTAAAAAATCCAGAAGGCATTTTTAACGTATTAAGTACAAATAGTTCATAATGTAAAATCAGTATGATGCTTTGTTTAGCATTAAACTGAAATTGTATTAGCTTTTGATTTTGTAGCAGCTTCACCCAGATGTTTGGTACGCTCCATCTGCCTATTGTTTTATACTCTTGAGGTTTAAGTATTCATCTTAATTCCTTATAATATTTTTAAGTGATATTGATACACGAATATTATGTACAACTCATACCTAATTCCCTACTTGGTGTAATAACTACAGCTAAGGGACTGTTAAAGTCTTCAGCAATACTAGGTTTCCATTCGAATATGTGTTGTATAATAGGCAACAAATATGCTAAAGTTTTTCCACATCCAGTCTCAGCTGTTATTGCAGTGTTATGACCTTGTAAGATAGGTTTAAAAGACTTTGCTTGTATCTCTGTAGGTAAACAATATCCCATTCTTGACATAACCTCTAACAATTCGGGACATAATCCCAGGTCGATAAAAGTTCTTTTGCTGGTTTTCTTGTATTCCAATTCACTTGGATTCTCGTGTATGATAAAATAGTCATTCTTAGACCCTGGATGTAACCAACTCTGTGACGCAAGTTTAACACCATCAAATTTACTGTAGGTTTGCCCTGGGTAGTGATTGAATTCTGGTCTTTTGCATGTTATAATTGGCACTTTCTTGGTAGATTTAGAAACACTGTAATACCTACAATAAGATGTTTTAAAAATATTGCGTATTTTCGACATTTTCTAATCATTATAGTAAGAAAATCGCATAATTTTAATGGGCAAGATATGTAGGTATTACTTTTCAAGACTGGCTGCAGCATAGATTAAAAGTACTACCATAGATGATAAGTACTACTACTGAAATAGATATTTCACTTCCCCTGTTTGACGGTTCTAAAATGAAGGTTTGATGTAGCTCCTAGCGCCATCTGGTTAAGGTGCAGTTGCACTATATTTTACTAGTTCTATATCTATATTAATAATTTCGTCAATGGGAACGGTAGATTCGATCGCAACCTTATATGAATAACAAAACATAAAAAAAATATTGTATAATAATGTAATATATTTCGAGTCGACAACATTTATCCGCAAAATTCGGATTATGGAGAATTTCGTTAAATTCTAATAATGTCTAATGGCACTGACAAACAAACCGCAGTCGCCATCTTGGGTAGTTAATAAACGTTCCGTTTCATAGCAACACAACTTTCAACATATCGCGTGCGTCGCGCCAAAAAGTATCCATCACAAAGAACTGTGACTCATGTGACTGTGGAAAAACGAAACGTCTTGCCAGAAACATTGAGTGAATCTTATCAAAACTAAATACTTTTCTTCAGTCGTTGACGTTTTAGGGAAATTATTATTTTTGACACTTTTTTAGATTGTTTTATGTTATATTTTTATTTATTTTATGTTATATATTTGATATACTCTTTGTTAAGTATTTTTTCTTCAAACCTGAGATTGGATCATAAAAGTGGAAGTTTTAGTTCAAATGTCATTTAGTTTTGCATAGTGATTTACTTTGTTTGGATTACATACATCATGCCGAAAATCGTAAGTATTTCATAAAATCTTTCATTGGTCGTGTCTCTGTCTTCGTTTAGTCTTTTGTTTGATGATACCTATAGTCTTTTGTTTGATGATATCATTTTGTTAACAGCCGAATCTCCTTGCATTTGGTAAACGTTGTCACAATTGTGGAAAGTGGATGCAGCGAAGGGCTCTTCGTAAAGATGGTGTGTAGTATTTTAGTAGGTATGTAGGCAGGTTGTGTTTTTAAGTGAATTTTGTTCTATGTTTTCTTCTTAAAGTGTGGATTGTAAGAACTTCTGCATTCAAATAAAATAAGTACTTATTTACTTCCAGTGACATGCCAATGTTTGCAAGAAACTGCAAGCAAATGCAAATGTGCAGTCGATGTGTGGAATGCGACAACATTATACTCGGTAAGCGGCTCAATATTTTTTCTCTGTAACCCGACAAATAATAATAAATTACCACATGCATAGCCTGTGTTGAGGTGTCTTGAACACAAACAGAAACAGACACGATTTTTTTACCGTTTTTCTTGATAATGGTATGGACCCCTTCATGCACAAGTTCAACTTGAACTTGGCTGGTTCTTATTATACAATTAGACATTATTAATTGTATAATATATTTTTGCAGATAATTTCAGTTATTAAATAATATAATATAAAATATTTAAAAATAAATTTGTGGTCTGAAAGAAGATGTAGTGACAAAAATTGAGAAAGGTATGCTGAGATGGTTTGGCCATGTCGAGAGGATGAAAGAAGAACGATTGATGAAAAAGAGTGTATAAGGCGAGTGTGATGGAAGTGTTGGAAGGGGTAGACCTAGGCGGACGTTTCGAGACCAAATCAGGGATGTCTTGAAAAAAGGCCAGGTCAAGAGTACCCTAAACCGAAGAGCATGTATGAAGGAAATAATGAAAGTGGACGAAGCGAAACAAGTATGTAAGGATCGTAGTAAGTGGAAAGAAGTGGTCTCTGCCTACCCCTACGGGAAAAAGGCGTGATTATATGTATGTATTTCAATTATTGCGAGTGTTGTGGCCTAGAAAACAATCAGGCAGTTAAGAAGAACCTAGGCTCGGGCACTTTCAAACTTTTTCCATAACAAACAAATACAATACAACCTTACAAATCCCAAGACTTATTTGATAACTTTCAGGTAAGTTAATGGTGCATGTCACCGAGTACAGTAAAATGAAAAATAAAACTTATTACTAGATAGAGGTGTGAGGATATACCTACATACATACACAATAATTATTATTATTTAAATATTTGTCTAATATATTTCTCCTTTAAGGTCGATAGCGAAGAGTTGACGCTAATCGAAGAGTCACTGGTGACTGATGATGTTTTGTTGATGAACAAGAACCAATGCTGTCAGTCAGCAGGAGATTTTATTTCTTTATAAGAAGAGGAGAAAGAAAACATAGCAGATGGCGGGCAGACCCCCGAAGAAACGTAAAATATTCAAGCAGGTTTAGTACAGAACATCAGCCTCCCAGGAATAACTACTACTACATTTAGCACTTTCAAATAACACTATTCAAGTATCAGTACATTCAGTTGGTTCTAGGATTTATGTATGTGTTTAATGTCAAACACTTCATTTTTTAGGTGAAAAAAGTTAAAATCATTTTAAAAATTGTTGTCATAATGAGAAAGTATAACATAGACCCAGATAGAGCATTAAAGCCAATTCTAGATATATTATTAGATTCATACGAAGCCATACGTCTGATGCTAATCATTTTAAGGCTAATATACGACAATATAATTCAATATTTGCAATGGCATCCGTAAATTCAAAACTTGAACACACTCCCTCCAGGATTTTTCACTTATAGGATACAAGGGCAAATTTATATAAAAACTGGATCTTTGTTTCGTTGCAAGGTCATAAACCACAATACAACAAATTGTACATAATTGAAGATGAAGCAGCATTATCCTGATTCTAGAAATAACATATGTGAAGTAATATAATGAGGCCCCTTACAAAAAATACTCAATGAATCCAATCCTTTTGTAAAAATATACAAAAGGGTGGCTGCAATTTTAGCTGAAGAGGAATTAAAAGCAGCCTCAGAAAATTGAGCCAAATATTCGGTTATCAATGCAGTCTTATAAATATAAATCTCTTGATTTGCGTCAGTATAACACTCCATCAAATAATGAGGTAGCGGTCATCTTTGTAGGAGAAAACGGCGAACCTCCATTAAATATAGACTTTTTTGTACAAGAATATTCTCAACATTTAACTACACTCAAATCAACCAGTCCCAATATTGACCTATTAGACCTATTTATAACATTTACTTTACAGTTTACAGTTTTAATCCAGAGACTAAACTACTACCATACCAAATTTCATCAAAATCCGTTCAGTAGTTTTTGCGTGAAAGAGTAACAAACATCCATCCATACTCACAAACTTTCACATTTATAATATTAGTAGGATAGTAGGATAATACTTTTTTTTATGTTAAACGCGAGCAAGCGTAGCGAGCGAGCAAATCCTTTTCCTATTTTACAGATTAAATCTGTTTAAATTTTAAACTCGGAACATTTAACATTTCGGCTTAGAGGTGAGTAACAGATGTGGTCGAAGCAAGCGAGTAAGCTTTTGCGTAACTAAAAATTAAGAATATCCTTACTCATCCGATAAAACTGTCGCATGACATTTGACACGAGTTTTGCCAGGGAGTTCAATGAGTGACGTTGTGGAATTTGTAAGTCTTATATAAATTTGTGTTATTTCGGTTCTTAATGTGTAATATTGGTATAATATTAACCATTAAATATTCGTTAACGTGCACAAGTGTGGGCAAGTGGTACAACTTCTAAAAGCGTGCTATTTTGAGTTTAACTCCCTAGGAACTTTCAGTAAAGCTTCTACCACTTTACTGAATCGACTGAAATGACTCATGGACTTTACTGGCTATATATTTGGACTTTGACTAGACTTGATGACATAGGAATACGGTGTTGAAAATTGAAAAAACAAGTTCTATTTCCCGCCTTTTAAACTTGATACTGGCAAATAGTTATAAGCCGATGCCATATATAAATAATAAAAAAAAAGACATTGACACTTGTCACTATCTGTCAGTTGTCAAAGCCATACCGACTCTGTTCTGTCTGTGACCTCGTTCAAGGACTTTTGCGATTTCGTTGAGTGCTTGATACAAGTGTTCGGCTATTTTTAAAGTTTTCTTATGGAATTTCGTATCTGTTCTAGATCCTACCTTCTTGTTTGTTTACCTAGTGTGTGACTGTGTTGTTTGTGTTTGTTTATTTACACGTAAGCAGCGTAGTTAATTATTTAGCATGGATAATGATCCGCCTGCACCCGACGGTACGCTAGGGAGGTTATGTTACTCCACCAAATGGCGTAAGTTGTGTTAGTTTAGACAACAATCCGAATAAGCGTCCTAGGCGTAATTATCCTATCCAAAATAATAACGACAATAACATGCCTTCTCCACAAAATGATAAACTAACCTACATAAGACATGATTTTTTTAATAAGCGAAACTACTCTTTATCTGATTCCCCTCCATATGTAGTGCATGTGTCGAAAACAGACTCCACAAATAACACTAATAGCCAGATCCGACCCATGGAGTTTGGCCGTTACTTATTCCAGAAAAATTTAATACAGTTTCACTTGGTGGCGTAAAGCGAATAGGCAGAAACCGTGTGTCGGTAGAACTAAAAAATCCAGATGACGCCAACTCGTTCCTAGATTCATCAATTCTTACAAATGCAGGTTTTGCAGTCTCCATCCCGTCATTTATTGTATCGCGGATGGGAATTGTAAGAAATGTCGCTCTGGTCATTGACATGGAGGGATTTGTCCTTAACTGCATTACATTCACTGGTTATGGTGACGTTATAAAGACACGTCGTATGTACCGTAAATCCATAGATCTTATCAGCGGCACGACATGGATACCCACCCAGACTGTTGTTGTGACTTTTAATGGTCAAAAATGGCTCCCCACTATCCAATGCAACCGGTGCTGTAGGTTTGGACATGTTAAATCTATTTGTAGGTCGGACCCTAGATGTTACAGGTGCTCACATCCACATGAGGGTGACACTTGCAACTTTCAAATGGTCTCCTGCCTCTTCTGTTCTGGCGCCCATTCGGCTAACAACCCTAAATGCCCAGAATTTGTGAGACAAAAGGAAATTAAGGTTGTAATGTCTGAAGAAAATACATCCTATGCGGAAGCTTCGGCTAGGTTCCCAAGCGTGCGTAGAGCATTCACAGACGTTGTAGCTGCTCCCTCAGAATCTCACCAATTCACTACTTCTCCCCCTCGTACTGTCTCTTACAGAAAAACTGTTTTAACCCCCCGTCGTACTATTCCCTCACCCCAGCCTGGCTACGACCGTCTTGCCCACCAATCAATTATCCAGAACCCTATTTCTGAGACTCCTAATGGATCCGCTTTTCCTAATAACTCCTTGTCCATGAATCACAATTTCCCTGAACTCCTCTTTATTTAATTTATTTATTCTTTATTTAACAATTTATTGCACACAAGAAAAATGTATAAAATTACAATTTAACAAGACAGACGACACAAAGGTACTGTTTATTTCTAAAAAGAAATTTCTTACAGCAGCCCTACGGAGAGAGATGGGATAAAAGACAGCAGATAGGACGTGCAAAATTACAAATACACTACTTACATAATATTATTATATCCGTACTAAAATACATACATATACATTACATACATACTTACATATTATGTACATACTTAACAAATATAAAACACATAGTTGATACGATAAAATAATATTATATTATACCTATAATAGATAAATACTATATGTTTATATAATAACGGTATTTATATGGATTGAATACCGAGGTAATGCTCTTTCAGACGTCTTTTAAATACTGTTGGGACTGTCACGAACGGTGTGGGGAAGCGAGTCTCACAATCTGACTGCATGAACGGTGAAGGAGTAGGAGTAGAAGTTGGAACGATGGGATGGGAGGGAAAGATTTGTTCTAAGTTTAGACCTACAAGGGATATCGAGGGGTCGAGAAAAGTTAAATCGATCGAGAAGATAGGAAGGAGAGAGGGGATTATACAAAATGTTATAAGGTAGACAGAGGATGTGGGAGTTACGTCGAAGTCGGATAGGGAGCCACTTGAGCTTCAATCGAAAGGCTGATATGTGATCAAATTTTGTCAGTCCAAACACAAAACGGATACAGAGATTCTGTAAACGTTCCAGTTTTGTTAACAGCTCTTCGGTGATGTCCAAGTAGCAGGAATCAGCATAGTCGAGGATAGGAAAAATGAGTGTCTGGACAAGGAAAATTTTGGTGTTCACGGGCAAAAAGTTTTGAAGGCTCTTTGACATGTGCAACGAGTAGTAGACCTTTCTGCTTACTTCACTAACCTGAAGATTCCAGGAAAGATTGCTGTCTAAAATCAACCCTAGATTTTTGGCAGAGTCTGTGTATTCAATGTCAGTACCATCATACATGACCCTAGGTACATTATAATATAAACGTTGAGTAATGTATTTACCGACTATGATCATGGCCTTCGATTTATTTGGATTAACTAACAGACCAAAAGATTTAGCCCAGACTGCTATGCGCTGTAGATCAGCGTTAACATCTGTTACTGTGGAATTAATCTCAAATATATGTAAATGACGATAGAGTTGTAGGTCGTCTGCGTGGAAATTTGATAAGAATAATGTGGAAACAGTGTTAATAAAAATAGAGAAAAGACGTCCCCTTCTTTTCTCTATTTTTATAAACACAGAGAACGCCACCCTGGGGAACACCCGCTTCAATGTCACACCAATCCGAGGTAGCCTCGTTAGAGCGAACTCGTTGCGAACGTCCCCGAAAATATGTATCGAACCAGTCTATCACTGAAGAAGATATGTTAAGAGAACGAAGGACGGACAGGAATATGTCAAAATCAACAGTATTAAAAGCACTTCTAAAGTCAAGTAGCACTAGAACAGAGATACATTTATTTTCCATTGCTAGACGGATATCGTCAGTGACTTTAAGCAGTGCAAGCGGAGAAAGCAATTTATTAGAGGATAGGAATTCGGACAGCTGTTTGTGAACAATGTGTTCAAGGACTTTGGATAGGTAGGGTAATATAGAGATTGATCTAAATTGTGATAATGAGGAGGGATTAGAGGTTTTAGGAAGTGGAATGACATTGGCACGTTTCCACGCCGAAGGGAAAGAACTCATTGTCAATGAAAAGTTAAAAATGTGAGTGATAATTGGCAAGAGTTCTGGAAGGGTAAGCGTTATCATGCGGAGGCTCAGGTTATCATGGCCAACAGCAGTAGTGTGATAGCCATGATATGTTTCCTAACTTCCTCCTCAGTGACAGGCTTAAACAAAAACGGACTACAGGAGGGGAGAGGAAGAGAACAAAGATGGGAGATCGAATGAACTTTTGTAACCTGGTCAACAATAATTGGTGGAACACAGAAATGAGCGTTCAGTTCATTTAAATTAACTAAATTGTCAAAACAGGTGGGGACTTGCCAATGCCGAGGGTTGAAAGTAATTTCCATAGATGCAAGGGGTTACTTTGATCAATCGAAGAATGTATGTGGCGTCTTTTAGCATCCCTACACAAACGACTACAACGATTCTGCAGGAACTTATACTTTGCCAAATTTTCGTCTGTTGGTCGTTTCTTGTACCGACACATTGCACGGTTGCATTTAGCCATCATAGTGATTATGTCTTGCGAGAGAGAAGGTGCCGGTACATGCTTGATTTTAATTCTTTTGATAGGGGCATGTTTATCAAATATTTGGGTTATTGCATCGGTTAGAAGGGCTACCTTTTGGTCATTAGTGGACGAGTAAACAAGAGACCAGTCAGCATCAGATATATCACGTTTGAGAGCCTCCAAATCTATGACCTTAAAACTACGAAGGAAAACAAATTTGGCTTTTCGACGGGGAGGTCTGATTTTATAAGATAGGAAAAGGAGGTCGTGGTATGAAAGGTTAGATGGAAATAGGCCATGAGAATCTATGAGTTCGGGTGATGAGGTAATGTGAATATCTAAAAGGAAGGGGGACTGTTTGGAGCATGGTGGGTTGCTGAAAGTGGGAGTATGTGGAGGCTAAAGAAGGAAAGTAAGGCACGGAGTTTTAAAGCACGCGAGTCAGATTTCAAGAGACATGTGTTGAAGTCACCTGCGAGTAAAGTATAGTCATAATTGGGGCAGTGTGTGTCTAGCAGAGTTTCTAAAGTGGTAAAATAGTCTACACGCAGAGATGGACTATAGACCACACAGAGCAGGACTCTTTTGTGATGCAGGGTGACTTCAACACATAAGTATTCAGCTGAGCCGGAGTAGTGGTTTGGTGAAGCTGTTATAACCTTGCATTTTATGTCACCGCGCAGATAAATAGTTACTCCACCGCCGCTTTTACCGACGCGATCATTACGAATTAGCTTATATCCCGGAAGAGCGTAAGCGGTAGATGAAAGTGAGGGCTTAAGCCAGGATTCCGATACTAAAATAGCATCTACAGGGGAATGGCTTAACATGTCGAGATCTTGATGATGGCGCGGTATGTTCTGAGCATTGATATGGACGATATTGAAGTTCTTGGGAAAAGAGGAAAAGGCGCTATTTAGCTGTTCATGAGTAGAAAGGGAAGCCGAACTGACGTCACCACTGTCCATACTGAGAAAATTCTCAGACGAGGAAGGTCATGAGAAAAAGTCATAAATAATAGTGTCTTCATAAATTAAATCGATATAACTATTATTAAATATATTAAAATATTATATAAATATACTAATAAATAATAATAATAATAAAAAGTATAATCAATAATATTATTAATGCAAGTTATGTATACAACCCATCTTAGCTCACCGTAGTGTAAACAAAAGAAAATGACACACTTATAATAACATAATATAGAATTTAACATAAATTCACCAAAACTAAATACGTAGAAGTCTAGTAGCTCGCAGTATACATTACGCTATAATATTATTAGAAAACAATGTATTTTGCCTTACAACTGTTCAAATTGATTAAGTAAACCAAATACTACAATTATTTATAAAAAAAATAACATATCATGTGTCATTGATAGTTGACATTGACACTAGTGTCAATATATTGATATTTTTACAGAAAGATAGTTCAAAGTTATAGGTAATTTACAAAGTTTTACTTTATTTTAGCGAGTGAACCGAGAAAAATAACTATACTACTTTAATTAACAACAGAGACAAAAATAAATAATAATCAAAAGAATAATATGAGACGATCTAAGACGAGACAATAAGTAAATTACCTATTGTTATAAGATTATATTTTTACAGCGCTTCGAACTAACTAACCTCTCCTCCCTTTTATTAAATTAATTATCTCGTTTCAGTGACACTGGGAAAGGTATATCCAATACACTCCGTACAAAACTTGACTAAGCTGGTGAACATTACAAACACAAACTCTTTAAATAACAATGGCTCAGAGGATCATTGTTCAATGGAACTGTCGTAGCGTTCAAAACCAAATTAATGATAATTTATATTTTATTATATTTTTTTTTATAAATTTAATCCCCTTTATTTGCCATCCAGGAGTCTTGGTCGAGGCCAGATTCTCAATTTAGAGTCTCTGGCTTCTCCTGTTTCCGGCATGACAGAAGTGATAGTAGAGCTGGTGCAGCTATTTTAGTTTCTACTTCAGTAATTTTTAATTCTATCCCTCTTCCACTACACAGTAATTTTAACAATGTCGCTGTCTGAGTCCTAAACATTTCTTTTTTGTCTATATACTTACCTGACCCCACTTCCTCTGTCCTTTCTGAACTTTATTCTATAATCAATCTCATCCCCCCTCCAATGTTCCTTTTAGAAGACTTCAATCTCCAACTTCATACTTGGGGCTCACATAATTTTGACTCTCTTTCCAATCTTTTTCTCAACTCTCTTGATGATCTTGACCTGGTTATTTTGAATAATGGAGCTCTCGCATCGAATACTAGACGAGTAATCCTAACTCAGAATCCTAGGACAGCAGTGGATTTATCTATCTATTCTCCTTCTCTCTCCTCAAATGTGAAATGTTATGGTCCATTCTTTCAAATTCCTGTGGCAGCGATCATTTTCCCATTATCCTTACATCATTACCCTGGTATCTCTCCCCTATCCCGAGTATAGTAAAAAATCCTTAAATTTAAACTTTCCGAAGCTGACTGGCCGTTATTTGCAGTTCTGACTAATGAGCTAAATGCCTCCATTCCACTTGTTAATTCCCATAATTCATATATTTTATATCCCCGTCTAACGCAGGCGCTTCTTGAAGGCGCATCTGCTGCTATACCTACTCGAGGCTCTAACTGTAACCGAATTTCCTCTCCCCCATGGTGAGATGCTGAGTGCACCACGGCATGTTAAAGACGGAAGGAGGTAGAGAGGACTTTCTCGTCTGATATGACCTTGGAGAATTAGATTAACTAGGATAGCAGCGTAAACAAAATGCTTCTCTCTCACAAGAAGCGCCTGGGTTGGCATAAGTTCTGTGAGGGCTTGTCTCCCCTTTCCCTCCCGTCTCTGATTTGGACCAACTTAAAAAAGTCGCGGTTCCTTAACCCTCAACAAACCTCTTATCGAATGAGGCTTCTTCTTGGAACTTCGGGTTTGCCCAAAAACTTGCACCACCTCACATTTGAAGAGTGTAATATTTTTTCATCATCTCATACTTCCCTAATGAATTCGAAACCCTATTTTCTTTTGAAGAACTTAAGTTAGTTATAGACTACCTTAATGACTCGGCACCATTAAGGTAGTCTATAACTGGAGCTGATGGGATTCCGTATTTTTTATTGTCAAAAGCAGCCTCGATACACAAAAAGTGATACTTGACTTTCTTAATTCCATCTTTGAGGCTGAAACTGCCCCGGAAGAGTGGAAATGTCAAATAATCCTTGCCATTTTAAAACCAAGTAAGCCCGAAGATAATCCATTGAGATATCGTCCTATTGCTCTTTCTTCCACTCTCTCAAAAATATTAGAGCATTTAATTAAAAATAGACTCGAATGGTTCTTGGAGAGTAGAGGCATTCTTTCGGGAAGTCAATTCGGGTTTCGTAGGGCTTTAGTGCTATGGATAGCCTGTGGACTCTAGTCTCCGACATTCAAATTGCCTGCTCGAAACAAGAGACTCTGGTGGGGGTATTTCTGGATATATCGTCCGCATATGATAACGTACTACTTCCGGTTCTCAGGCAGACTATGCTTCAGCTGAGTATCGCTGTGAAGATAATTAAAAGAAAAACTAAGTGTGTAATTCCCTTTCCGGTCGTTCTATCCTTATTTCCCATGAAAATTCATCTCCTTGTTCTAGATTGGTTTGGAAGGGTCTCCCTCAAGTTCGGGTCCTTAGTCCTCTCCTTTATAGTATTTACACCCCAATCTAGACTTATCCGTTACCTCTTTCTGCAAAATCATTCAATATGCAGACGACATAACCCTTTATGTCTCCACCAAGGAGCTTTTAGATGCCTCTGCACGCCTCAATTCTGTTCTTCATTACCTATACGAGTGGCTCTCTGACCATGGCTTAAGTATTTTCGTGGAGAAGAGCAGCACTGTTGTTTTTTCCAGACGTAGGACTGTTCCGGACATATTTAATTCCATGAGTAGCCAAATTTTCTCGGTTTCTGATAACGTTAAATTTCTTGGGGTTTATTTAGGATGCTAAAATGACTGGTGTTCATTACGTAAACCATATTACTAAAAAATGTGAAAAAAACATCAATATAATTCGGTGTCTCTCTAGTGTTTGGTGGGGCTCTCACACCTACACTCAAAAATTGATATATAATGCCTTAATCCGAAGCCATCTGGATTACGGATCTATAATTATTGAACCTTGTCACAAGTCTGATCTTCAAGAAATGGACAAAATCATTAGATTTTGTCCAATTCTTGTGCATGTGCCTTCGTCTAGTAATTGGTGCCATGAAATCGACTGCTAATAACGCCCTGCAGATTGAGTGTGCAGATCTCCCCTTAAGTTTCCGACGCCAATACCTTTCAGACAGAAGGACACAAGAATCCCCCCCTGTCTCCTTATAAGCTTGCAAAAGTTCACTAGCGTGCCATGTCCTGTATACCAGAGTAAGATGCTCCATATTAAGAAGTTCCTTACGAATCCCTAGTCAAATTCCCTTACATTTCCTTTGACACCGGAATTTTAAAAGGTTCTCAGTTTGCAAACCATCAGTGTAAGGAAATTATTAATACAGTATACAGAGACTGGTATCACATATATACAGACGCGTCCAAATTAGAAAACCAAGGGTGTGTAGGTTCAGCGGTCTGGATACCAAAAGTCAACGTGGTATTAAATTTTAAATTACCTTCTTTGTAAAATTAAAATACAGAAGATTTTCTGGAAAAGCAATTGAAATCCTTGAGGCTCTATCGTTTATAGAGTTTCATCGACTTAACAATTCCGTAATCTTTTCTGATTCGCGAAGCTGCCTATTCTGGTTAACCCTTTCCGGTTGGATTCCAGGCCATAGTGGTATATCAGGAAATGAGAGCACTGACCTTTACGCAAAACAAGCCACTAACTCAGGTAGCCCTGGCTAATTCAAACTTTACTGCAGCAACTTTAATCCGTTGGCTAAGGAACATTTGATTACCGGCTGGAATGCGAGTTGGACTGCATCAGGAAGTGTTAAGGGCAAATTCTTCTTTTTCCTGCAAAACCAGGTGTTGGTTAAGCCTTGATTTTTTTAAATACAGGAAGGTTAAAAAATTTACCACCTCTACAGTATGCCGCTTGCGTTTAGGCAACTCCTGTACCTCCTTGTTTCTTAAAAAATTATGTTACGTATTTCTCTTTATGTGAGTGTGGACTTGACGAAGGCACTCTTGAACATATTTTATTCAGCTGCCCAAATCTTCATTATACGATTTACTTCCCCCTAATATTCCTCGTCCTTCTGATTTCCAATCCCTTTTCTCTTTAGTCCATACCCCCTTTGTTGATGTTCTGTGTAATTTTATTAACCATAATAACATTCGATTATTAGATTTGTGTGTCTCTTCTAACTAACACTTTGTTTTTGTCTTGTTGTTGCAGGTATTATGGAGATATGATATGTTGTAAGCTTATTTAATTGCGAGGTTTTTACTATTATTCTCTAGTACTTTTACTAAGCCCTACTTTTGCGCAAAGTTATCGTCCCCGGCAACAGTCTTTTTTATCTCGTTTGACACTGGCACTGGCTATTCCTCAAGGGAGGCCATTTTAAGAAGAAGAAGAAGAAGACCTTGATCAAGCTAACCGCTTGACCTTGCCAGCTAATTTCGTAATAAATAATGGAATTATAACAAAACTTATTATATAAAAATGAACACAAATGCAATAATAACAAAGAAATAAACTTTTTATTTCTTAATGCTTCGACACGCCCATCGTGACTTAAGTGAAAATAAGAAATAGGATCCTGCAGTGATTGACGGCCAACCTGATTTAACAATTCGAGAATTGTTTCATAACTGTGAACATAGAATATGCTTTTAAAATTCTTCAATGTTATGGCCTATTTAGCCTTCTCCTCAAGAGTTTTAAGCATGATATATAAGCATGAAAGTTACAAACTAGTACCTCTTATGCTAGTGGGATAAAAATGGATATTTAATAAAATCGTCACATCTAATACACCTCGCCTTTAATTTATATCTAAGCCTATTCGACAATACCCCACATAATGGGGTAGAATGACAAAACATCCCCACTTCACAAGCCACCACTAAAATAAAATTATTATGCTATGATTCCAAAAATTCAATTGTATACATACACAATGTATAGTTTTATCGACAGAGTAAAATTATAAGGGTTCCAAGTAGTAAAGATACTTACCAGAAGCATAATAAACTTCTCCGCTCTATGGTATCACTTACATTAACTATGATAAATATCTTGTGTATCTTAAATTATTTATATATTTATATATAATATTATTTATATTATATTACTTAAATTATTATAAATTTATATTTCTACATATTTGTATCAGCAATATTATAATATTCAATACAATACATCTTTTCTGCGATAAACAGAGTACATTCAGTAAGTTGACGACCTCTGTGGCTCAGTGGTTATAGCGTCAAGGCTTAAGCCGGAGGTTGCGGGTTTGAATCCCGCTGAAGGGACAAAAAGTTTTTTTGTGTTCCTGGGTATTGGATGTGTATTATTATTAAATATATGTATAGTATTAAAAAAATCATAAATATGTGTATTGTATAAAAAGCATTAAATATATTTCCGTTGTCTGGTACCTGTAATACAAGTTCTTCGGTTACTTGGTACAAGACCAGATTGACGTGGCGTGGAAGCATCCACAGATTATTATTTTTGCAGTAAGTCGGTAGGAAGGCAAAGATGCATTACATTATCTTTTGGGTGTGTGTGATACTTTAAATTACTATGTAAAGCCATAAATCCCAGCATGTAATGATATAAATTATAGCTGCCGTCTCTGGACTCCTAGATAAATAGCCTATATATAGCCTTACCAATATGACCAGGAAAGTGCAATTTTGGAATTGCAAGCCTATTAATACGCCTATTCTATGTGTACCTGTCATTTTCTTCAAAATATCGATCACATACCCTGTACTTGGAATTCTCAAAAAATTTATTTCTCGAAGTCAATTAGGGAAACGATGTACAACCTGACCCTAAAAGAAAATATAAATATTAAAATAGGATCGAATAGTAAATAGACTGAACCGTAAAGATAAAATCTATATTGTATTTTAATTACCGATTGCAAATGATAAAAAACTTCCAACCCAAGTCTTATCTTTACACTTCATATCATATTTTTTGGATTGTATTAAAATAGTAAACGAGCAATGCTTTGTTAATGTTGTGTTTTTTACTACTTTAATTTGACATAATATACTTATGCAAAATAAAATCTAACCCTTTTTCATCGACTTACTATTTTTAGGTTATGTTCAATACATTATATTCAACATGTAATAAATTTACTTACTTTTTGCTGGTGGGTGGGTGGCTTCAGCCAAAAATGCATCTAAAACTCATGGATACGTCATCTAAATTGCATACACGTGAGCTTCCTGTGGGGCCTGACGGGGCATACCACCTAGCACGGTCGGAGATCTCCCTTTGGGGCTTGCCATCATATTCCCACAAGCTATAACTAATAATAATAAAGAAGTATACTATCCGCTATAAAAAAAATATTTTATAATTCAAATCTACTACCTAAACGTTCCGTCGTTTCCGCGTTTTTTTTCCTTTTCTTGTAATTTCTTTGGAAAGTTTTTTACCTTTCTTATTTGCCGTAATTAACAACACTACACAATAAAGTCATTAATTTAAATTGCGGCCAACCAACACGCTTTTATTTTTACTCCGTCAAGTAGTAGTAGAAGTAGATTTATACCCAAAATCGGTATATGGCTAATTGCAATTTGTAGAACACAAGGATATTCTCCAAAATATATGGGTTTTCCCGTTCCATGTTATGAGTTTAAAATAATCTAACCAAGAGGAAAGTCAACTATGTATAAGGAGGGTTTATTAAGTATTAACGCGTAATAGTTTTTTTATCAAATTACTTAAAAAATTACTGCCGAGTTCGTTCAGCATAATTTTCCTAAAGAGTATTTAGTATGATCTATCCAACCAACCATACAAACCACCAACCACTTACAAACAACTACGGGGGCCAATTACTCGAAAATAGTTGACCTTGTAAAAAAAAGTCATGTAACCTTGCCTTTATTTAAAAAGCCCTATTCAACGATACACATTGGGGTAAAATGAAAAAATATTTTTGATCCCCACTTCACATGTATAGAAAGCCACCCCTGAAATATAAAATTATTATTAATTTACGATGCCGAAACCGAGATATATAAGGCTTGGTAAAATCAATTACGGATATTTTGGGTATATGATCTACTGCTTATTATATATTTAGGAAAATAAATTTGTCATACTCAATGAATATCATCTCATGTACGGGTGACTCTCCGCTCATCACAAACTCGCCCATAAAAAGGATATTTTTTTTTTTTGAGTATGATAATTATTTTTCTGCCTAAGCGTGTCTAAATAAGCAGTAGATCATATGACCTAAATATTCGTACTTGATTTTACCGGACTTTATATACACAACCTATAACTATACCAAATTTCATCAATTTATATTCATAATTACAGAGGCAGGAAGAGTGGACAGACAGATTGACAGACGGACGGACAGAACGAAACCAAGCGGAGGGTTGTCAAATCAATAAATGTAAAATTTAGGAAATTTCGGTAGAAAATAGGTAGAATTTCCATGTATACTCAGAAATCGTGAAAAAATGGTATCATTTTGGTATCTCGGTAGATGAGACCTCAAATCGGTAGAAATACCGAAAAATCGGTAGATTCGAGACCACTGAGCGACTCAGACGCAAGACGCGAGGAATAAACTACGCGTATGGGCATTGAAATAAGATTATTTTTTGCATAGCATATTTTCTATATTCATGTAGAAGACCGAACAAATTTAATTTCGCAAGGTATTTTTTCAACATCTTTTGAAATATTGTACAAATAACAAAACTATTCGGTTAAAACTGAAATATAATATATATTTTAATAATTTATCAATGTAGGCTGTCCCAGATGATACCATCCATATTTTAAACTTTATTATTATTTATTTATTTATTTTATTTTTATTGTATTCGGAAAACTTACAGCTTACTGATAATTACAATAGTAATACATTTATAGACACCATAAAGCCAATTAAAAGTTTTCACTGATAGGTAAGAGATTAAGTATGCAGTTGTGACTCAAGTTTTAACCATGAG
Source organism: Phengaris alcon alcon (assembly GCA_037179445.1). Lineage (NCBI taxonomy): Eukaryota > Metazoa > Arthropoda > Insecta > Lepidoptera > Lycaenidae > Phengaris > Phengaris alcon. The sequence goes on along the minus strand of JAYRCH010000613.1, from coordinate 99,961 downwards.
GTGTTGTAACGTATAACAAGTAACGTATAAAGTATAACAAGAAATAATAACATATTATTATTAATTTGAACTTAATTTAAAGTACCACATAATGCTACAAGAGTTGCGATTAAAATTAAATTAAAAAGAAAAGAAATACCGGGTGTCACCAGAAAAGGTCGGGTATAATATTCAATTGCTCTCGTATGCACCGAGATACTCACACACGCACAGCCTGCTTTAACATCACAGATTGGTATTGGATGTGAATTATAATTTCCCGTGGATAAAATACGCATCGGATAAAGTCTACAAATCTTAGATGCTTTTAATGAAAAAACATCTTCGACACGATAATCTGTATAGAATCGATTGAAATGGGCACTAGATCTACAGACAAATGAATTACGGCGATAGAATGTCTTATATGGTGGGACATGAAATGGAACGTAATAACGAAAGTATCTACTGGGCACGTTGAAATTAAATTTACTTAATAAATCAGGAGCATCGATAACATTATTAATTATTTTACTTAAAAAAACTAAATCCGAAATGTCTCTACGGTAGTATAAGGGGAGAAAGTGAAATTTATTACATCTCGATTCGTAGTTAGGGAGGTTCAGGCGGCACCTATACTGAAGGAACCTTAAAAAGCGTTTCTGTATAGATTCTATTCTATTTTTATAAATGTCATAGGAGGGGTTCCAAATCTCTGACCCGTACTCTAGGATACTACGCACATAAGAACAGTAAAGTATTTTAATAGCTTTAATAGTTTTGAAATTAGCAGAAACCTTATGACAAATCCTAATGCCTTTGAGGCCTTATTTACTATATAATTTATGTGTTCATCAAATAATAATTTATAATCCACTATTATTCCAAGATCCTTCATTGTATCCTTAAAGACTATCTCATTATTTTCAATCTTGTAATTAAACTTTATCAAATTAGACTTACGGCTAAAGGTCACCGCATAACACTTCGTTACATTAAGATTTAATTTATGTACGATACAGTAGTCACTAAACCTGTCCAAGTCTTCTTGTAAAAGATGACAGTCACGAAGTGAAGAAACATTTTTCATTATTTTGGTATCAGCCGCGTATAATAGAAATTTAGAATAGTGGAAACAAGAACTGACATCATTCAGAAATATCGCGAATAATAAAGGTCCCAATAGCGAGCCTTGAGGAACGCCTGAGGGTACTGATACCCACTTCGACGTAAAACCATTGATCAGTGAGAGAAATCAGTGAATAACACGTCAACCTGAGCACCAGAATCCATATGTGAGCTAACATAGTCATAGGCAAGAATTAAATTTGATGTAGTAGACCGTGATTTTAAGAATCCATGTTGCTCGGGAATAAACCAATAATTGATCGTTGAATAAACCTGATTATATACAATTCGCTCGAAAATTTTAGCGAAAGTACAGAGCTTTGATATTGGTCTATAGTTTTTGATATTGGACTTGTCGCCTCCTTTGTGCACAGGAGTGACAAAGGCTGACTTCCAAATACTAGGGGCATAACCTTCTTTCAGAGATCGTGAAAATAATATGCACAGGGGAGTTACCAAGCTTGTGGCACACTTAACAACTAGTAAAGGAGGAATGTCGTCAGGTCCGGAACCTTTGTTCAAATTTACTGATCTTAAAAGTTTAAGTAAATTTTCCGGATCCACCTGAACATCTCCTATTGAGTTATGATTAGTACGTGGCGCTTCAATGCATAAATTAGTGGGGGAATTAGAATTAAGAAAATTGGAGTGGCAAAAAGATTACAAATTTTGTCACCAGTAGTGGCTTGCTCTGCTTCATAGGTCATAGAGGAAGGAAACATAGAGGAGGCTCTAGAATTGCTTTTAATGAAGGACCAAAAGACTTTAGGGTTAGTAGCAAGGGAATTCTCAGTTCTTTGAATGTATGATTCATAACACAAGCGCTCTAGAGATTTAGCTCTTCTCCTAAGTAGTGTAAATGAGATGTAATTATATTTCTCTTTTAAAACTTTTCTAAGGGCAGGATTGTACCACGGAGGATAACACTTTGCGGAAGTCATTTTATGTGGTATGTAGGAATTACGAAGATTATATAATTTATCATAAAAACATTTTACGGCGTCTTCCAAAGATTTATTATTAACGTATTCATGCCAATCAACTAAATTTAAAGCGGTGCAAATTTCATCAAAATTACCTCGGTTGTAAAAATATTTCTCTCTACTTTTAGAATCTAAAGAACTAACAGAATTGTACACCAGGTCAATACATAACGATCGGTGGTGGGGAACATCTTCAGGTACCAAAGGATCATCGCAAGCATTGATGTTAAGCTCACAATTAGAAAAAGTTAAGTCCAAAAACCGATCATTGTAATTGCGAACTTGACAGCGTTGTGATAGATTGCATTGAGCAAGAGTATCGATAAAGTTTATTTGACTCCTAGAAAGTGACACGCCACCTGATGCGAAGTGAGTTCCCTGAGGGTGCCAGTCAATAAACGGAAGGTTAAAATCTCCTAGTATAATGAATCTATCATTAGGACATGAGTTAACTACGTCAAATAAATTATTTGAGAAATTTTCTAGTTGCTCACAAGAACTATTTCCCAAATTTTGTTTGCACAGGTAGATCGTACAAAAATGAGTTATAACCGTAGATCCACCTATAAGAGAGACAGCCACCCAGAGGTCTTCAGTCAATGTGTGCCATTCAGGACGTCCCACAGCTGCGAAGTCTCGTCGAACCGCTAAAAGGACACCACCGCCTAACAATTGGTTGGTCGATGAGTAATCTCTATCACGCCGCCAGACAACATACCTACTGTCGAATAATTCTTGATCGTGTATACCATCCAGTAGCCAGGTCTCAGTTATATTTTGGTAATAGATGCTTATTTTAGAATCCATTACAAAACAACAACAGTGTTAAAATATAACCTAGGAAACGATAGCAATTACGATGACCGTAGAATATCAATTTAAAATAAGTTAATTCGTACCACGAAATATTATTATTAATAGTCTTTGGATACAAAAATTTTATCTCGAAGCGTAACTCCATATGATAGTAGTTTATCAATGTCCCTTCAATGTAATTAAAACAGCTACCTGCATAGTTAGCAACATTATAAAATTTTATTAATTGGTAATTCGTTAAAAAGGATATTGCTAGCAGGTAACTATAAAAAAATACCCAATGGATATCATTAAATTTTATATGATAAAGTGTTATTTTCAAGGAACTACTTGAAATTGTATTATAATAATAGTAGATCAAAAATAAAACAAACAGCGTAACATTGCCCTGAACATGAGTACACAAAGCCCGCGAGTTCCACGATTCATATACACTACGTTCTTTATACTTTTCAAGGAATATAATATTATTTATTACTCTACAATATAATATTTCGAAGACAAAAAATAGTATTATATTAAGAGCTAAATGAATAAGCATTAAAAAAGCAATAATATCGAACATATTTAGGATAGACATAAATTGAGGGTAAAATATAATAAAATATGCAGGAATCAAAATATCAACCGTGCGCGCAAGCAAGTGCGAGTGCGAGTGAGACAAAAAGTGCAACAATACATGCATCCGTACCGGTTTAACCGGCCCGAAGACATTCACGAAGCGGTACGAGAAATTTACGAATGAAAAGCAAGCGGTTCTCAACCTTTTTTGGTGGCTAATTACAATTTTTAAAAGCAAAACATAAAGTGTATGTATATAATTCAGGAAAGCATAATATATTATAGCAAAGATAACAATTAATGAAATTAAGCAATAAATTAAGCAGTGATTAGGCAGTAGATATTTAAATGAGACTAAAATAACTACATATGTGTAATAATGCAATATGCATACTAAGCTAGCTTTTTTAAATCCTCTTCATTCGAAACAATATGTACTGGTGATTTGTCATTTTTCCGAATATGAATTTTACAAAATTTAACCCATACGTACTGGTATCCCTTATGCTTTGAAAATTCTTTAACTCTTGTTAACAGCTTCTTAAGATCGGGAACGAGGTGATCATTAATATAAATCCGTCTGTCTTCTTCTCCAAACCCAACATCTCTTAGACTTATTTGCTTCCGTGCACGCGATGCAGCGATGAACTCTTCTTTAATGTATCGATTTATAAAACTCACAATGATCGATTTATGTTTTGAGTCATGCGAAGGAACCCGAGCTATATAGTTAATTTGGGTTTTGGGGAACGAGTAACCTACAACTTTAGATAAAATCTCAACAATATTAAAGAGGTTCTCATTAGGTTTTATCGGCACGCCTTTTACCTCCACATTGTTCATTCGCGACCATTGTTCCCGATTCATACTATCTTTTTTTAGTAGCGCCAAGTCTCTCGAAAAAGTTGACTCCATCTTCTTGAATTCTAGAGTCTGCTTTTCCACAGCCAAAACCTTGGTCTCCAAATTGTCTATTTGTGAACTATTAAAGTCACACGACGCTTTCAAGTCAGAGATATCATCCTTAATTAGTTTGACATCCTCATAGAGCTCTGGCAACTTATTGAGCTGAGATTTTACTTCTCGCAACTCCGACAATATCATATCCAGAGTTACAGCTTCCGGGACCGGTGACTTTGGGCGCGGGCTCGTTGAGAGCTTACATTGAGCATTTAAACTTTAAATCAATTTTGTCACTTTTATGGCCATTTAAAAAATCAACCACAAATTATTGAATTGCAAGAGAGAAATGGTACTAAACTTAATAATAAGCTCCCTAGGGACTACTCTACACACGCAAAAATTCAGCGACTTTAGAATTTATTCCACTTATCACTTCAAAAACGGCTAGCGATCCTTCTACGTATTTATTTAAACGTTATGATTAGTTTCCCGAAGTTGTATTTATGTCGTAAATATTAGTGCAGATCATAAAAAATGAGTAACAAAAAATACAGAGAGCAATAAAGCAAAAATATATAGTGATATATTATTATTTATTTTAAAAACAAGGAAGATAAGAAATATATTAATTTGTAATGAGATTTGAACATAGACGCTACGCTTTGCAATTATTAAGAGCTCGTCGTATCTAAATGGCAAATAAAAACCTAGTTCTTAGCTTTTTACACGTGTTGCAGTCTTCATCAGATATTTATACATTCCATTTACATAAGAAGTTAAATATTCGTTCCAATTAATGTTGCTAGGGTTAATTGTGAATATAGCTTTATCATAATCTGACAAGGATTCTTCTAATGCCAGGCACTTTTGAGCACAAATAACCCAAGAGTTTGAAGTGAATGGAATCAGCACTTCTCGTAATAATAATCCTCTCTTTAGCAGCTTTGTATATCTGAAGGGAAAAAAACGTACTTCATTATTGTAAAATGATGGATGTCACCGTCCACTAACGTCCCCACTGCTGGGCCCGGGTCTCTCATCAATGTGAGGTTGACTAGGCTGCAACCTGCAGTTCATGAGTATGACCGTTGATTGATAGAGTATAAAGATTATTCAGACTCCATAATGTTATCGTCTAAGCAGTTAAAGCTAAATATTCGAAACTCGGAGCTTAATGTGCTTAGGGGCTATACTTAGGTTCAAGCACTTTGGCGATTAAAGGCCTATGGAGACCGGGGTCGACGATGGATGTAGCCACAATGTAGCCGCATAGATACTAAGCCCCAATTTCACTTTTTTCAACTCCTGTTAGTGTTAATCGTTTGTCTGAGTAACATTCCTTCTCTTTAATTAATACGAATAACGGGAGAGATATTATTAACATTTGGTGAAATTTGGGCTAAATATTGAAGCCATCACAAACTTACTTTTTATCCTTTCCTCTCAAATGAAGATACAGGTCCGCGACATGCGCCGGTAAAGTCTTTTGGAATAAAGTTAATAATTCCATTTTACTTTTTGACATTGTGAACGATAGTTTTAGGGTCCCATTATTGGCTGAAAATTAAAAACAGGTGTTTAAAAATTGTATCTGAGTATCTTTAAATATTATATAAAATAAAACGAAGTCGCTTCCACTTTTTGTTCGCTTAGATCTTATAAACTACTCAACCGATTTTAATGTAGTTTTCAGCAATAGATTGATTAATTAAAGAGGAAGGCTTATATGTAACATGTATGATACATCGCACTCGTGCAAAGCCGGGGCGCCAGTTTAGTTATATAACTTATTTAAACTAGAATGTTCAGAGTAGGTACCTTCGAGATGTTACATCTAATGATGTAATATGTTATTGATTGTACTGTAGGTTCTTGGTGGAAATTCATGTTTCACCTCATGACTGTCGAAATCGGTCGTGTTATGTAAAATACTTATTAAAGTGGAAATAGTGTAAGAACTGTGTAATGGTGTAAGTATGGGAGTAACTCACTATGTCAGCGTTTTCACTCTACGCGATAGCGTTGAAACGCTGACATAGTGAAGAATTTATAGTATAACATAGCGGAAGAAATTAGAATTATTATAATTTCCAAATTATTATAATAATTATAATAAGAAGGAACACAACAGTAAGTTGTAAGTTTTCATATTATTCCTACTGATGAAAAGTTACGAAAATGTTGGGGAAACGCCCTAAAAGGAAAACCTGCTTCAAAATACGAGTTGAAATGCGAGTTTGCTCACATTTCACAGAAATAGCGGAAAACGCTGTTATGTCGTCAGCATAACAGCGTTATCCCATCAAAAATCTACTGGACGATAAAATTCAGTGCGGTGCCCAAAAACCCTAATGTTATTAGTCGGATATTGACTCAACAATGTTTTGGCGGGTACCTAGTCCGTACCTAATAAACGTCATATCATAAACGAAAATAAACTTACACTGTCTTCTTTCCAAGGTGTCCTTTATCAGTTTATATTTTAAGGGGTTCAATTCGCTCGTACATGAATGGTACACTGGAACATCTTCGTAACTGTGGCAAAATATATTTTATTTCAATTTATGTAACTAAGGGCTGATTTTTCAATCGTCAGATAACTCTTATCTGAGGAATAAATATGTGACTTTGACACATTTTTCATACAAAATCTGTAAAAGTCACATATTTATTCCTCAGTTAAGTGTTATCTAACGATTGAAAAATCAGGCCTTAGTGTAGTAGGTAACTAAGCATCAAAAATTGGTGAACTATTAATTATTTTGAGTTTTGATCCTCTTTGGAGGAGCTACCATATTATAATTGTAATTTGACCTATCATATTATAATTGTAATTTTATGAACGTGAAATTAAATTGGCATGATCCCTAAAAGCCACACATATCTAATTTTGTTAACCCTTCATTAAAATATCACTATTAAGTATTAGATGGAGAGCTACTAGGAAATTTAGAACAACTGTTTGAGGCAAGCTGAAACCTTGTCCTATACTTCTCCTATAGTGCCACAAGACGAGACTGCAGGCCTGGCTGGCCAGAAGCGGGGCTAAGTCAGTAAGCACAGTTTTGAAAAGTGAATTTTTGAATTCACCAAAAACATTTTTCAGGCAATTTAAAATTTTCATATTAGTGTTAGTTTAATATTTTTATGGGTTTAAGGTATGTTGGGAAAAAAGCCCGGTCATTTAGTCGGGGCTTTGCCAGAGCAGTGTAAAAGTAAATTGTAAAAAGTTAAAAAAAATAAAAACACGATTAAAACTTAAAAACTTAAACATTAAATTCTGGGTACAAGACTCTAGGATAAAAACCTAACCAAGAGCACGTTTCGACATGTCCAAGGAGGGTTAACGTAACTATCAATGCGCAATAGCTTTTCTTTGAATTACTTCAAAAGTTATTTTCCGATTTTGCTCAAAATAATTTTCCTAAAGAGTTTTTAGCATGATCTTTGTTAGTATTTTCAGCATGGAAACTTACAAGTTTCTATCTCCTATAGGTTAGAAATGCCAGGGGGGGACCAACTTATAAACCACTTTAGAGGCCGATTACTCAAAAATGGTTGACTTTGTAAAAAAGTCATGTATGAAACCTTGCTTTTACTATAAAATACCTATTCAACTATATCCCACACTATTTGGTAGAATGAAAAAATATTTTTCTTCCCTACTTCACGTGTATGGAGAGCCACCCCTAAAATGTAAAATTTGTATAATTGCATGATGCCAAAACCGAGATGTATACACAGTCTTTAAATGTACCAAATTTCCGTCTGTCTGTCTGTCTGTCCGCGCTTCTAGCTTCTGTTATCTTATACTTTGAACGAGATGATCTTGTATATATATAATCGGTAGTATGCAGGTAGTTTTGGGGGAGAAAATTCGATGTAGCTATTCTTTATCCCTTAGAAACTGCGCATTTTTAAGCAATTATATGTTTTTTTTATTTCGTCGTGCAACAATATATCAATAATTTCGACTCTCTTACCTCAGTCTGAGCTTGGTATAATTTTTGCATTATTTGGAAATTCGGAATGTGGTGGGTTCGAATCTCGAAAAGATTATTATTATTTCTTTTTCTTTTGTATTTTTTAAATTTATTTTTAGTTATTTTATCTTTCTACTAAATCAGGTAATTATGAATATAAATGGACGAAATTTGGTACAGTTAAAGACTGTGTATCAGTGTTTGAATGATGCCTCAACTGTGACTCAGTTGAGGCATCATTCAATTATTATTACTTGGGTTAATATATTAAGAAAATATTAGTTTCACGACCTCTGTAGCTCGGTAGTTAGCGCGTTGGTTTCAATCCCGCCAGGGGAAAATTATAAAACAAGTGTATAAAATAATAAATAAATCTCAATTAAATGTATAGTCTACAAGCTATTAAATATACTTCTCGTCTGGTAGCTGTAACACAAGTTCGTTGGATACTTCGCACGAGACCAGATTGACGTGGTGTGAAGTATATATGTATCATCTATGTATACTAATTATATAAAGAGGAAAAGTTTGTTTGTTTGTTTGCATTGAATATGCTCCAAAACTACTGGGCCGATTTTGATGAAATTTGGGACAGATATTGAGTAGACCACGGGGTAGGATAGGCTACTTTGTATCGCGGAAAAATTTACGGTTTCCGCGAAATTAACTTTGCGCGCACGAAGTCGCAGGTAACATCTAGTATTATATAAAGCATTATCCTGATTGTGAACAATGCTTTCTTTCTTGTTTTAATTAATTCCAAGCATTAATTAAATATTTATTTGTTATAAAACTAACTTCTCATTTTCCTTCGATGCGGCCACAATTATGAGGTTTGCCACGAAGTCCACCGGTATTATGTCTAGGACATGAGAAGATCTCGTTATCAGCGTGTCGTTAAGACCTTCCAGCATCGACATAATCAAACCAGAAGCTCCTCCCCAATTGTCAACCCAGCCTGGCATAGGCTCCGCTACAGCCGATGAAACTGAAAAAGCAGGGCGCTTCTTTGTGATACCTATAGGCCATAGTTTATTGATCCTAGTTTTAGTTGGTCTATTTAATTGACAGCACTAGCAGACATATTTAATTTAGCAATTTGCTGAGCAATCCTATGTCTTCGACTCTACCATTTTTTTAAATGGCTTCTAGGTCGAGAGAATAACAGCTATTTTGGTACAAAAAAAATGTTTCATAGTTTTTTATGGTATAACATACACTATATTATTTAGAAATGTACCAAATGATATTCTATTGGTGTATCAATAAATGAAATAAAACCTAAAATAAAGAGCAAAGGAATTGCCAGGTGGAAGGCCTTTACGTCGTACATGGACATTAGACACCCGCAACAAAATGTGCATTCAACTTACCTATTGCAGGTCTAACAATGATTGCCGGTACATGTCCGTGGTTTAACGCAACATATTCTTCTGCTATACTTTTCGTTAGCAAGTATGTATTTGGTTTTCCATCTGAAAGAAAAGGTGTCGGTCGTTATCTAACGTCACAAGTGTTTACTATTAATTACTATCATCTTCATCAACACTGATATGAATAAGAGTTTACACAATACTTTTCTTGTCACCCTTTTAAAACAAGTCAGTTTTTATTAGCAATTCCTTTTAAAAGATCCATACTCAAGGGGTAAAAACGGGACCCTATTACAAGACAACTCTGTCCCTCCGTCTGTCTGTCTGTCACCAAGCTGTAGGTATCTCATCAACCGTGATAGCTAGACAGTTGAGTCATAGATAAAGTATTTTTGTTGCCTAACAACAAATTCTACAAACAATAAAATAAATATTTAATTGGAGCGCCCATACAACAAACGTAATTTTTTGCCGTGCGGAGTCCTTCGTGCGCGAGTCCGACTCGCACTTGGCCGGTTTTTTATTCCTATATCTTTTTTTTTAAATATCTATGGACGCTTCACACCACGTCAATCTGGCCCCGTGCTAAGTATCCGAAGAACATGTTACAGGTACCAGAAAACGGGAAGTATATTTAATACTTTTATACTATATATATTTAAGATTTTTATCATATTATACACATATTTAATACACATCCATGACCCAGGAACACAGAAAAACGCCCTGAACCACTGAGCCACAGAGGTCGTCAATATCTTATACTTTAAAAGAGACAATCTTGTAAATATAAATCGGCGCACCTACAATCTTCAATAGTGAAGCTATGACATATTAATAACAATTATGATTTGGTATCGTTTAAAATATTAAGTTTTGATTATTTAGGTGTAGATTTCTTATTATTTAAATGTTAAATTAAGATTAATAATATTTCCGGTGCAAATGCAGTCATCAAATTCGCAACTATTAACTAATCACTTTTGACAATTAAAATAATTAAGATTATTGATTTGTAAATTCAAATTATGATTTTTAATGTTAAAATTAACATTCACACCATTTGTGTCTTTAAAATTTCATTATTTTGTAAACCTGTGAAAACTCAATAAATCTGGCTGCACAATACTCAATCGTTTCAGGATCGTCCTGACTACCATAGTGCGCGCGCGTATTCAGTTGCTCCGTATCGCTACGTTGTAGCCCTGCCTACGTGCCGCTACGTGCCGACCCCGCTTTTAGTGCAGTGCCGACAAACTCTATACAGCGTTCTTCAATACACACTTTATTTGTTAGAATAAGGTGTGGATTCTCGACAGGTTGAGGAGTTGTCCTGCCTTTGGCCTCCCGTTGGATGTCGTTCCATCGCAGGGTCACGGGGAGCCAGCCCTCAAAGTTTTATTCCGTGCAAAGTAAGTACACTTAAGTAACTACTTTTGACACTAAATACGTGTTAAGTGTTTAGTTATACCTGTGTTTTTGTGTGAGTACTTCTTATATTAACTTTTTGTATACATGTACATTAGTGTCCCGTATGTGTGAACATTTTGTGACATTATGTGATATGTCCATGCACTTAGGACATACTTTGTACATATTGTACTATTACCATGGCCGACCGTGGTTCGCGGCCGCATAGCTGCGACAGTCCCAGCCATTCTCGCGCCACTTCAGGGTCATCGCGCAGCTCCACCTCGTCGAGGTCGAGTTCACGCGCCTCTGAGCGTGCCTACCTGACGCCTACCGAGCCCAGCTTTGAGCGGTACGGACACCGCTCGCTCCGGGCCGCCCTCGGCATTCTCGCGGGGGTGTACTGACACCCCCCCGCCCCAATGCCCAACGGCGACCCGCAGCGAGTCCGGGCCCCCGCCCGCTCAGCCGAAAAGGGTCCGGCCTTAGAGCCGCGCAGCGCGCGCCCTTCGACGGAGGTGTGCACCCCCCGCCACCCTCCAGCAGCTGCCTCAGTGAGTACCAAGCTCACTTTTACCGCCTCGCCGGCATCACCACCGCAAGAGGAACTCCGTGCGGTAAGTGTTCCTGTTCCGAGGGCCCCCGCACCGGCCCCCTCGTCGAGCACATCGCCGATGGACACCACCACGGCAATTACCGCAACACCCGCACCGATAGTGTCTTCGCCGCCGCCTCCCCCCGCCCCCCGCTGTCCGCCAATCATTGTGGAAAAGCTGGAGGACTGGGTGAGGCATTTCAGCCGCCTTGCGGAGCTTCTTGGCACTTCCGCAGGACCGTGGACTCAAGGTAGGTATCCATGGCCTACCTGTCAACACTCCTATGGACGCCATAGCCGCTGCACTCACCAGGAAGGGCTTCGAAGTGGAGCGCGTGTCCCGGATCCTAGCCAGGAAGGATCGCCCCGGGTGCTCATACTTTGTGCTGCTAAAACGCACCCCGGACCTGGTCCCCGGGATATACCAGCTGACGGAGCTACTTAACATGCCAGGCATTATAGTAGAAGCCTGGCGAGGTAAGGACGGCCCCACCCAATGTCATCGCTACCAGCAGTTCAGGCACTCTAGCCGAAATTGCCACCGTAGGCTGGCTGGCGAAGAGCATTTCGCAACTGACTGCCCCCGCCCGACCACCGAACAGCCCACCTGCATTAATTGCAAGGGGGCTCATCCAGCCAACAGCAAGCACTGCCCGGTCTTCAAACGGGAGGCCCGGAACGCCGTGCTGGCCCCATTACCCGCACCAACCGCTCATCCAACCGAGTAAGTCGTGACCCACCCATCACCGAAAAAGAGGTCCCCCCACTACGGCCTACGGCCACATCCCTTATGGCCGAGGCAAATGACCCCACTTCTCGTCCCTCGTCTTCCGATGTCCCCGCCCCCACAGCGCGGAAACAGAAAAGAAGGAAGAGAACGAAGAAGAAGGGCCCCAAGTCCGGAGCCACTTCTACGGCAGCAACGGACTCTGAATTCGAGCCCCTTGCACTACCGCTCCCAAGTGTCGAAGCCGTTCTGCCCCCCCCCCCCTTTACCCCAGCGCACCCCGTGCCCCCCGCGCACTTCACGTACATCACGTACTGTTCCGTCGGCCACTACAACTACCGAAATGTCGAGGTTGCCATCGAGCCTACAAATCCAGCAGCAGCTGCCGCCACCCTCCCAGCTATCGCTCCACCTCTCAGCGTCGTACTAGGAGGGAGGCACCCGAGGCCCTGAATCCACTACTCAGCTTATTCAAGCGCTCTTCTCGCTGGCCATGGATATTTATTTCAAAATCCATATTTATATCAAAATCAATGCCGAACTCCCAAAGGAAGATCTGGTGCCATACAAGCTCAGTTGCACCCTATTCATAAACCAATGGCTGAAATTCAAGTCATCCACATGAATATAACTGGTAAACTAGGTGCTGCAGATGACCAGCAGTATGTAATAGTTACCATTGATGCATTCTCAAAGTATGTACTGCTGTATTTTACTAGGAACAAGAGCCCACGTAGTATATTGGGTGCTCTTAAACGTATAGTACATTTATTTGGCGCACCAGTCCAGATTATAGTGAATGGTGGTAGAGAGATTCTGGGCGAGTTTATAGAATATTGTGTCAGAACAGTCAGCGAGCTAATGGCCAGGTCGAGAGGGTTGTTGCAACTCTCAAAAATGCTTTAAGTATAATAAAAAATTACGAAACTGAACAATGGAATACTGCACTTGATGAACTTCAATTGACAATAATTGCACAGCTCATCGGGTTACTGGCGTTGCTCTGTTGACTCTTATAACACAACGAAAGCATTGCGTACCTCCTGAACTTCTTAATTTGGTAGACATCGATAGTCAAACTATTGATATTGAAGCACTTATACAGCAGATACAGCAAAGTATGGTTCGTGAACGTCTGAAAGAAAAATGAACAAGATATTCAAAGAACTTAACCAACGTAAGGCTAAAATTCATCATTTGAAACGAGGTGACTGTGTGCTTATTAAAAATAGTCCTCGTAAACAGACATCTCTCGATCTTAAACTTAGTGAACCTTATGAAATCTTTAGTGCTAGATAACGATAGGCATTTAGTGAAGAAAGACGTCGATAGAGGTCGACCTCGAAAGGTAGCCCACGATCGACTTACAAGGGTTCCAAGACACGATGATCAGATAACTATATCAGCGGGAAATAAGTTAACTATTCGTCGAGGCTCTATTATGAGCAGTTGACTCTGCTTGTGTTTCATCTCGAGAGGTTGATGGCACAGACTCATTTGGTATGGTAATACGAAATCAGTATCGTGACATCTTAACGTGAAAGGGTGAGCTTTTATTTTATATTTAATAATATAAATAATTTTCTCTTTACCTATCTATAAAGCCACCTACCAGTATATTACATGTAAACACTAAACATGTGTCATGATTATAAAGGTTGTCTGGCAGAAATCGCTTGTAGCGATAAGACCGCCTTTTGTGCTTTTATAAGTTTAGTTTTTCTATGTTCTGTATGTCCTATTTGTTTTTGGTGCAATAAAGAGTTTTTCATTCATTTCATTCATTCATTCATTATATTTTGGAATTCTAAAACAATTTATTAGTCTTTCTATGTCTACGAGAATCTACGAGATACACCGTGAATCTACGAGACCCTACATTTTATCATAGTCTAGTAAAATCGTCTATTTGGTTTTGGTGCAATAAAGAGTTTTTCATTCATTTCATTCATTCATTCATTATATTTTTGAATTCTAAAACAATTTATTAGTCTTTCTATTTCTACGAGAATCTACGAGATACACCGTGAATCTACGAGACCCTACATTTTATCATAGTCTAGTAAAATCGTCGAAAACACACTAACGTCACTATTTTGAGTGATAATAGAATTCTTAGAATATGAATGGTTAAAATTCCAGTAGTAAACAGATATACCACTCAGGAGAAAATTCCTCGTGTGTTTACAGGTATCAGCTACAAACATCCCTCCACGAGGCTGATGCAGAGCACGCACCGCCTGTCAGTATGGCCGTTTCGGCGCACCTACAATCTTCAATCGTGAAGCTATGACAATTTAATTACAATTATGATTTTGTATCGTTTAAAATATTAAGTTTTGATTGTTTAAGGTTGAACTGACTATTATTTAAATGTTAAATTAAGATTAATAATATTTCCAATTTTCCGATTAACAATTAAAATAATTAAGATTATTGATTTGTGAATTAAAAATATGATTTTTAATGTTAAAATTCACAATATTTGTGTCTTTAAAATTTCATTATTTTGTAAGCCTGTGAAAACTCTATAAAACCGGCTGCACAACACTCAATCGCTAGCCACCAGGCTAGTTATAGTCCGACGTAGCTACAGCGGTCTTAACCCGACCGTTAGCGTAGACCATTTCGAAAAAAAAAAACTCAATCGTTTCACCCTAATTTGAGCTACTGAGCAGTACGGACCTCAAAGTACTGCTGTTACGCTGAATAAAAGAGTATTTAGAATTACTATTGAGTTTTACCTGGTGAGTCCCTTTTTCTTTATACCAAGATGTGATCGTCATATAAATAGTGAAAGTGACGTCAGCAATACTGACATCACGCTTTTTAAAAACAATACGGGTGTTCCACCTTCGTCATATATAATCGGTTTCTCGAAAACGGTTGCAAGTATTACCATGGAGTTTATATATATTATTTATATATAAATATAGTACGCAGAGAGTTACAAAAAAATATCAATAATTTCGACTCTATTATGTCAGTCCGATTGGCAGTTTGGTATGCGTATGTATGATTTTTGCTTTTTACGAAAATTCGGAATGTGGTAGGTTCGAATCCAGGTCAGATATTTTTGTGATTCTTTTTATTTTTAAAGAACTCCGAGCAAAACTTGGTTAGGTAAATAAAGGAATGGTAAATAAAGGAATGAAAAATAACCTAACCAAGAGCATGTTGGGACAAGTCTAAGGTGGGTTCCGTGACTATCAACGCGCAATAGGGTTTGATGCGCGGCATGATATATCAGCATTGAAACTTACAAGTTTCTATCTCCTATAGACTATAGTTTAGAAATGCCGGGTACCAAACTTATAAACCACTTTGGAGGCCGATTACCCGAAAATGGTCGACTTTGTAAAAAAAGTCATGTATGAAACCTTGCCTTTATTTTTAAAGGTCTATTCAACGATACCCCACACGATGGGGTAGAATTAAAATATATTTTTCATCCCCACTTCACATGTATGGAGAGCCACCTCTAAAATATAAAATTATTATTGTTGTATGATGCCAAAACTGAGATCTATATACAGCTTTTAACTATATCAAATTTCATCCATTCATATTTATAAGCTAGAAGCGCGGATAGACAGACAGACGAACGGACAGAGCGAAACTAAAAGGTTTCCTTGAGTATTACGGAAATCTAAAAAGGGAAGTTTGGTAGGAAATACTTACTTAAAAGTTTATAAGTTTGATTTTCGCTCAGACCGTTAATGATCAGTTTCTTCATTTCATTGAATGATATGGGCGCAGGGTAAATCTTCTCCTGTATGACTTTGTGCTCCGCATTCGAGAATGCGGTGGAGACGTACACGAATTTCTGTAATCATCCATCGTTATTCGTTTGTTTAATTTTATTGAATACTAGATGTTGCCCGCGACTTCGTGCGCGTAAAAGGAAATCCCGCGGGAACCGTACATTTTCCCGCGGAAACCCTATGTCCTTCCCTGTGGTCTACTCTATATCAGTGCCAAATTTCATCAAAATCGGTCCAGTAGTTTCGGAGTCTATTCAATACAAACAAATTGACATCGCCTACGTACATTATTGTATCTAAAAAATGCTACTTTTCAGGAGAGCGATTTACAGTTTTTTTCGTATAAATTTGTCTTTAATGATTAGATCCTTATGAAATTTTGCATAAAGAATATTGTTAGGATATCAAATTAGTACATTGTATCAAAAATCCAAAATGTTGAATAGTTATCGCGAAAATTGAGTTACGATAGTATACCACGTAAATGAGCTTGCTCTCTTAATCGTAACTGGCACTAGGAACTGCATGAACAAAAATGTATCGAATTTGCCAATTGCGATAATCTACGTTGGTATTATAGTAGGAATATTTATTGTAAGTGTCACATTCGATTATGTACTTCGTAGATTGCTTGTACTAACGATTAATTTTAATGGAATAACAACAACAAAATTTACATAAAATATCGTTACTATCGTGGTTATTCACAGTACTTTGCTTGGAGCACTTATTTGTTGTTCTTTATTTATAAACCACTGTATCACAGTAACAGAAAAAACTTAAATTATTCGGGTAATACGTATTTTGTGTATAATTTGATACTGGGATAACAAACCAATTTAAGAATCTTCGTTTGTGGCACGTGTTGCGATAAAAGTAACCTATATCCTTCTGTAAGTTCTGACTTACCCAAAATTTTGTCATATCATTTCATTAGTTCTGTTTCAGACTGACTTACTTTTGCATTGATAACACTAATAGTCAGTATTCTATTTCTTAAGCGAAAAATCGATAAGAAAATTATAACTTTATTTTTTACTGTACAAAACATAATATCTGTAAGTCTCTGTAAAGGCCAACAGAATGTTTGCTACAATAAAGACTTCAAGTGCGGAAGAGGAAATCAGCATTGTTTTACTTCTATTGCTTTTAGTTCATTATTCAAACCTTATTTGTCTTAACGTAAGATCACTTACACTTGAAAAAGTTTCAGCTAAGTAGTAACTTAACTAGAATTTATAGGCTCATATTCTGAAATAACCTCGAAAAAGGCAAAATTATGATAAAAACCTATTTGAATAGATGAAAAATATAAATAATTATAATATGGTTTCTAAATTAGGAAAGTCTTGTGTAGGAGTCATCTCAAACAGCTATGAAAATTATTAGTCTTGTTCCATTATTTAAGAAAATAATGGAAGAAGACTAATAATTTTCAGTCTTCAAGAAATAACTTTTGATTTTTTTACTACTTTTGAACTGAGCTAAAAGAGCGTATCCGACTAGTGGGCTTTCATTAACACCGTGAAAACATGGAATTAAATATTAATACAAATTACACCTCATACTTCATGGCAAAAGCTTTTATGTAAAGCCATACACCATACTGCCTGTCGTCCAATCAGCGCTACCGATTTGATAGCATTAAGTCGATCGGATAATGGGTAGTATGGTATATACTAGTGTACTGTAAGAATATTAATGATACTATTCTGCTGTAATCTTCGATAAAACTACTTTTAAAATTATCTGGCATTTTCTGTCAAGTGATCTTTTAAAAGTATCTGACAATGATTGAATAACTAATTCGTCGTTTAAAAAAAATTCAAAAAAAAAACGGGGCTCGGGATTTTATATAACATGTGATCGAGCTTGCTGCCTGAAACTTCAAAACTTGCTGATGAAATTTTAAAACTGTGTAAACCTCCTGTGCTAAACTTGTATCCCAGAAGGGTTAATCACCCACAAACTCCTTCAAATTATTCCAATAAGCAGGTAAACTAAATCTCCAAAAAACTCATTGAGGCCACCCGAGACCCCAGAGCCGGCACCTACCTGGCCCAGAGAATAAGTATCGCAATCCAGCGAGGAAACTCTTTGAGCCTTCTAGGTACTCTGCCTGGTGGGGATGACCTGGGAAATTTCTTTTTTTTGTAGCATTTTAAGTTTTGGAGTAGTTATTATTTTTTTTAGTACTTACCTACTTTTATGGTACAATTGATTTTGTTATCATAACTAAATAAATATGTAATTTAATGTTGTTTTCATATAGAAAATCTATTTCGTCCCTGTAATTAAACATAAAACTTCATTTTCACATAAGTACTTATGTAAAAATGAAGTTTTATTCTATAGAATCTGTATAAAAACTGTAAAAAGAATCCTCCGAAACAATCGTAAGTAGCTCTTTCCATAAATATCAGATTTGCAAATAGCACGTAAAGTATCGTAATTTTCAGATTCGATAAAAATACGTTAAAGAAAATCATGTAAACTGCCGGAACTGACACTTACGTTAATTTTGGAATATGAAAATCCATCTTAAGCAATCGGTTCTGCCCGATTCAATACTTTATTCAGTGACATTTTCAATTCAAGAATAACAATATGATTGCTAATTGGTACAACATATTTAAGTAACTAACACTTAAAAATAAAAAAATAAATGACGCGCGTACATTGCAGCGACACTCACGTTAGTGGCAGTTACGGCCTTGTCGCACACTCAGGTGCGCAACGTTAACTTGAGTAAGTTAACATACGTTGGTATTGGTCGGACAGACTCAGATGTTACTATAAAACACGACTAAAAATCGCAATCATGTACGTAGGCGCCGTCGAAATCTTTCCTCTTTACAATATCAGTATCGTTACTAAAGATTATATTATTGTAAAGAAATACGCTTACACATGCGCCTCAGCTCCCGCTGCACTAGGATTTGCATGTAATTTTTAGCCGCAGCGGCGAAATCCACACAAAAACCGGCGGCGGCGGCGGAGCTGCGGCGCATATGGATGGCGCTAATATGGCCTTAAAATAATAACGAAACGGGTGGAAAAAGGAGTACTGTGATTCTCTTCTGCTGTAAATGCTGCAGTAGTTACGTCGAATGTAGTAGGTATTTAGTATAGGCATCGAGGTATATCGAGCATATAAATTACTACTCAGATTATATTGCAATTTTAATTTTGTCGCGTATGTGTGGTGTGTTTGTGGCACGTGCGGATCGACCCTAAGACGGTCTTATTGAGCTATAAATGGCTTCATTAAAACTTGTGTAAAAATAACGTGACGTACTTGTATGTGGTTCATACGCTTGCACAGGTTGAGCAGTCGCTCCGTGCCGCCCACGTTGACGTTAAACAAGGCTTCGATCGGCTCATTGAAGCGTATCGTAGCTGCCAAATGTAAAACTATTGATACCTGGAACAATTTTGTGAGTGTGTTGTAAGTTGGATCAGAAGGCCAATGATTCTCGTAATTAAAAATGATTAAATTGCAATATGGCTTCAGTCTCACACAAAGCGGTCGCGTGCGCGTTTGAGTGAGACCAAAATATACCTACTGAGGCTGGAGCCATACTGCGAATTGGGTATTTTTAATTACGATAATTAGCCTTCAGCATAGACGGGACACCGCCACGTGTGGCAGCCTCTCGCTAGGCAGCCACAATTTACATGTGGGGCCGCCACTCAGTAGGCGTTAGGGGGAGGAGGGGCGAAGTTAGGCGACCGCCCGGGACGCCGGATAAAAAGAGGGGCTTGCTAGAGAAGAATATGGAAACTATGTCGGTGTGTATATCGGTGGCTGGTAGCGGCCACTGTCACCGATCGGTGGATCGTTCTCGATGAGCCTTACGCCCGTAATTAATAATCAATCTTATTAATCTCATTTTAGCTATCTGAGATCAAGATTTCAATACATTTCAACGGGGATTAACTTTTTCTTGCGGGCGTTAATCGTTTTAAATGTAGATAGAAAAACAACCAATAAGTATTATGTTTGTATATGTAAACCACCTTGAATTTAATTTAGAAGTAAAAACTGTCTTTGCGCATTAAATAAAGTACTTACGTTAATTTCACTACACAATAAGAAGGTATGTAACATTACAATTCATATAACAATAGTTTAAAATTGTGCGTTTTAAATTATATAAAACTAAAAACTATCCTTAACTCACTACTTACCCTATCTATTAAAAGGTTTTCGTCCTCAGGTGTAAGGCCCAGATTCTTCACAGTGAGGTCTCCTTTGATTGGTATGATTTTTTCTAACGCCAATGGATCTTCCTTTTTAAGTCTATCAAAGATCTAGAAAATACGCGTCATTTGAGATAAGACTAGCATTCACACTTTTATATAGATATATAAATATTGTATTTTTATACTGCCCCCTTCATTTATATTTAATTATTTTTAATTTTTTCTTGTTAAGATGACGCATTGATGATGGGGCCGGATTCCGTGAATATTAATTAAATTATTAATATTAATATTAATTATTTATTAATTCCGTATGCACGGGTCGCGCGCGCACGTTTTTTAGTTTTATGGGCGTTGGCGACACAACAGTTTTTTCTGTGTTATTTAAAAACTATTTATAATATTAAATTTAATTGATTTGCGGACAAATCGCATTTTAAAGCTAAGTATGTTTACTTAGCTTTAAATATTATGTTTAATATTTATACATTTTGGAGACTTAAATAACTTCCGCATGTCGGTAAAATGGAAACTTCGATTCTTAAAGACTATAAAGGTTTTTTACTCGACTGCCAGTACAGTAAGTAGTAGTAAACGTAACCCTCCTTGGGTTACGTTTTTCGAGTGTATGTATATATGATTATTTCTTTTGCACGCTCTAGAGCTCAAACTGCTTGTCGCATTTGAACTCGAGTGTCATTAGATTCGTCTTAGTCGTGAAATTGTCACCATTGGGTAAAAATTATTTGACGCAGTCGGGTTTTTTTTTAATATTTAGGTATGTCTAAGTTCTAAGGGGTCATTAATCCCTACATTAATTTTTTTTTCTTTAATCTAGTAATTGGTGAGAAAAATAGGCACTCCCACAACCAAATTCTCTCATACGTCCTCTTAAGAACTTACCGGTTTATCTAACAACACCTTTATTCTATCCAAAAAATTCGTTTTCTTATCCCTCATCAGGATAAAAACATTTTCTATTCCTGGACAACTGTATAGCAGTTTCTCAAGAAGCACCTGTAATAAAATAAAACTTAATTTACAATCGATTTCTTAAAGAAACCTAAATTATGCCATGTAAATTAGGATAATATCTTTTGAGTTCTGATTGACTCAGCACTGTACAAAGTACAAACTGATTATTCCGAATTCTTTACTTTAGTGCAAAATGCACTAAGAAGTTTATCTCTCTGAAGTTCTTCATAATCATTATTTTTATTGCTTTTCTTCTTGTTGTTATTGAATGTCTCTGTTGTGGGCTGCGACGTCTTGGTTCTTACAGATCCTTCTTATGCTTGAGTGGGGATAATAATAATACAGCAACAATTGTGATATTCTTCTTTATTAGTACATATGAGAGATATGTTTAACACAATTACGTATGACATATGAGAGATGCTTAACACAGATAACGTCTACACTTCGTCGTCACACACCGGGCCCATGAAAAGGTCTTGGGGGGGGGAGCCATGCTCAGGGGCCAAAGCCCCTCTACATGGGGTGGGAATGACGCGCCCAGTACAAGTACTGGACGCATAAAGTCTGGTTTTAGGGGAAACCCATGGCAAGCGAGAAAGGGGGAAAGACATTCGCCAACCAGGCGCGACTTCGAATGACGGTCGACTCCAAACGGCGCGTGGGGTCCCGACTCGTAGGCCGAGAAACGTGTATGGGGCCGCTCTCGCACGCACCGCGTTTTTCGGACCGCGGACTTAACCGACCTGGGAAAAAGGGTGGGAGAGAGCTTCCGGGCCCCAGACTTGTGTCGGGGAGGGGGGGGGGGGGGGGATATACGCCACGATGACGACGGGGTGGCAAAAGGGCTGCCACTGGTCAGGCACCGGGCGAGTGAGAGAAAATTGCACCGGCATTGGGTTGCCGGTGCAGGGGAAGGTGGGGGGGCTGCGATCCAGAAGTGGGTGGGGCGCATCATTGCGCCTGATCTCCTCCTCTTCGGGGGCGACCGGGTGGGCGACGTGGCTCCGCTGGGTCCTCTGGGGGGGACGGCATCCCTTTGCAGGTGGTGGCGGTCGGGCGGGCGGGCGTGCCACGGCACCAGGTCAGTCAACTCGACGAGGCGCGAGGCATCCGCACGCGCGAACAGCTTGGAGGAGAGCTGAGCCACGAAAGTCTCAACGCTCTCCATCCTCAGGTCTCTCGCGATGGTGTCGTTCCTCACATACCAAGGGGCATCCGCGATTCGGCGCAGCACATGGCTCTGCGCTCTCTGCATCGACCCTTTCTGGGGTGCGGAGAGCAGGTGGTTTTGAAGAAAGCCAAGCGCATATTGAGGGGGATCTGCGGAGACGCGTAGGCTGATTACAGCTGGGCTACCGCTGCTCTGGACTTGCTCCGCCGACTGACACTGGGCGCGCATGGAGTGTCGGCGGTCAATTGTGAGCCCGAGATACTACGCCGTTCTTCCCCATGGGATTTCGGCGTCTCTGATCTTCAGAGGAGTCGGGAAACCTCTTCTCGCCTGGGACTTGCCTGCATTGACAGATAGTCTCCATTTGCTCAGCCAGTCAGGGAGAAGGTCCAGCGTCATCTGAAGCTTGATGGCCGCGCGGTCGGGGGTCAGCGAGCTGGAGATGAACGCTGTGTCGTCGGCGTACAGCGCCGCGATGGTGCCAGGGTCCTTGGGCACGTCGCTGGGATAAAAATTGTATAGCCCCAGAGAGAACACGCTACCTTGAGGCACGCCGGCGGTAATGGGGCGCTCGCCGGAGAGAACTTCTTCAACACGGACCTTAAAGGTCCAGCCGGAGAGAAAGGAGGCCACGAGCCTTAAGGTAAGGTAAGCCGAGGGTAAACATCGGCTCGGATGAGCTTGAAGACAAGACCTTCGTGCCAGATACTGTCGAACGCCTTTTCCGTGTCGAGGAAAACCACGACCGAGGAGTTCTATTCTACGTCTACACTATATTTAGCCCAGGGGAGCATACATGCAGCGCCCTCAACCGTAAGCAGCCAACTACGAATTCTGCGCGCGACCCGGTGATATTTATACACTCGGCGGGAGAGTGGGATGGGATATATCTGTGACTTTGTAATTTAATTATCTTCATTCCAATTGGATTTCATTTTGTGTTAGGAATTATTTAATATCTGATTGGCTATTGTGAATAAAAAAATTTGTATAAATAGTCTAAGGTTCTGTAAATAAATATATTTCTGCTCTCGGACACCGTCCGATGAACAGCTCCTTCTGCTCCGACACAAGTGCTCGCTGCAACGAGTGTCGCAAAGCGCTCTATCTCGCTCTCGCTCTCGAAAGTGCACCACCATCAAGAATAAAGAAGACAGAAGACCGAAGACTCAAGAGTCAAGCCTCAAGAGAAAAGACAAGTCGCCACCACCAAGACAAGGCGGAAAGGCGGGTGGCCTTGCCGCCTGAACCGTGCCGTACCGTGTCTCGCGCTGCGCCGCGAGCCCTCTGCTCGCACCCCCGCCGCGTTAGGACGAGCGTGCGACAGGTCGCATCGTCCGTCTCGCTTTTAGCGCGAGCCTTCTGCTCGCGCTCCGTCATGTTCTCGTTCGCGAATACTAGCGCCCTAGTATAAGTGTAACGCTTGTGAGTGTGTTCCAGCCGCCCGAGGAACAATTGTAAGTACCGTGACACGTCTAGGCACCCCCATACGAGGAGTTTTCCTCCCTACACACCTCACCTCCCGGTTGCCAGGAGAGGCTGTATATAATTAAATAAATCTTATAACCATTTAAATAGAGAGCAGAACCCCCAACCGGGATAATCTCCTGATCTCCTGATAGCGATCGTCAATTCATTCTTTATTCGTTAGAATAAGGTGTGGATTGGCGCCTTGCTGGGGAGTTACCCTACTCTTGGCCTCCCGTTGAGTCTCATCTCAACGTTGGGGTCACGAGGAGTCAGGTATATGTGTGCCGTTTAATATGCGTATACTTAGTTACCGTCCTTCCACGTAATTGTGAGTACTCTTTTGTTGTTTATACGTACTGTTACGGAGTGGTTCAGGATTTGGTTTTTAAAAAAACAATTTTTAATTGACACACGAAAATATATATTATAAAAAGAACTTAGAGAAAGACCTGCACCCGACGGAAGTCCAATTCAATCTGACTAAAACACTATGTTTTTATTAAACGGAAATAATATAGGTTTCCTATTGCATTAGCAATAATGCAATGGGAAACTCAGCAATTCTACTATACGTATGAACTCATGCAACTTGCGATATAACAACCCAAACATCACATCTCAAAGTGATGAGAGATTACGCTAAGATTAACGCGAGAGATTGGACTTTCGTTTGGAGTAGGTATACAAGAAAATAGCTAAATTACAAAAATAATTTATTTACTCAAAGGACAATGCCAAAAAAAACCCAGAGCGAACAGATACAGGATGTAGTTGAAAACGTTAGTTATATTTAGTGAAATAATTTTGTTAATATTTTACTATTAAATTCGATGGCTGAGTATGTGATATTGCTATTTATTTTCACTAGGGATGTTTTTTCTAGAGTATAGAAAATATCGTTGATTTGAGTTTACTACTGCATGTAAAGTGAATAAAAATGTTATTTAATAACGCTACTCACTCTTGCAAGAGCACTAACAATGAAAGTAACAATAAGTATGTCAAAAAATAGGATACATGCATGAAATAAAAACACAAGTAACTTAAAAAAGTGCACAATTATTATTATCACGAATACCAAGAAGTTCGAACAGCTACTTAGTAAATCATATTCTATTTTTCTCTTACTAACTTAAGCATACGATAGAATGAGGGAAGCATTTGTTCTGATGCAAGAAGGCGACCTGACAGACTTCCCACGGCTAACTCACGAGGACTTGATTTTATTTGCTTTGGGAACATACAACGTCAGAATTGCCCGCTCATATTGTAGCGAGCATATCAAAAGAACGGGCGTGTACCAAATAGAGTTCTTCAGACATTCAGAACGGATACAACTTAAAGAATATCAAGAACATAATACGATATTGATCAGATGTAGAATCCAATCTAGGCACGTCAGGAGTAAAATATACTATACATATATTCTATATAAAAGAGAAGACGGTAGACAAGCTATACTAGAATATTATTGCTCTTGCATCCATGGGACGAGGACGTTGGGAAGTTGTAGCCACGTTATGAGTGTTATATATTATTTGGGATGGGCTCGACACGAACCTTCTTTTTTACATCCCGCATTTACACTTGATAATATCACATTAGATGTAGAAAATGTATAATGTATCTTGTATGTATGTTATTGAAATCTACGTATATAGATTCATACAAATATAATAATAATAATAACTTCAAACGGCATTTTTATTTTGCAAGTACCCAAAATAGTTGTCGGTGCAAAAGCAAGTAACAAGCTGGTGCTGCGCGATAATTCTGCATAAGCACTACTGGGGCTGGGTATATTCCCAAATGATTCAAGTTACTTAAAAAAACATTTATTATGTTTCGTTTATTTAAAACTTTATGTGAATAAAGAATTGTAATATTATAATATTATTCATTCTTATCGTTACTTTTTGGCACCAGAGAATAAGTAAATTATTAAATAATATATTTAAATGACTTGTTGAGTGAAAATAAACGATATTTTCCATACTCAAATAAAATCACCCCTATTAAAAATTAATAGCAATATCACATACTCAGCCATCGAATTTAATAGTAAAATATTTACAAAATTATTTCACTAAATATCAATAACGTTTTCAACTACACTCATATCTGTTCGCTCTGGGTTTTTTTCCCATACTTGTTGAGCATTGTCCTTTATTCAAAATACTTAATTAACACAAATATTATTAGGATTTCTTAAGATATAGTTATTACATTTATCGTATATTATAAAAATAAGTACCAATTATTATTTTTGAGAATTAATGTTTATTATTATTATATCTGCATTAAAATTTAAATCATTTAACATTTACATTAAAATTCATGATCTTTTATTATATTGGTTAACACAACATTTCTTTTGAGTTGGCGTGCTAATAGATGTTTCCTCCAGCACAGAGTAATTTTTAATACTATTATCCTAAAGACAACAAGAGATGCTGAATGATCAGTGCGTGATTTGGAAATATGGCACTGATTAAAAATTTTAATACAGCAAGGTATTATGATTTCATACAAGTAATATTTTTTCGACATTTATACATCAGATATATTATAAACATAATGCTGCTTAATAAGCTTAAAGACATGTAGTGAATGCCGTATGTCTCTAAGTGAGATGGGTTTTCTAATTTATTTAACTCATCTTCCATCGAGCGAAGATGGATGCTGGCATGTAGTAATGAGTGGCATGTAGATGATTGCCAATATTTTTTAAATTAGAGTGTGGAAGTTTTGCAAATGTTTTATTAATTTTTGAATGTTCACAACAATCGTCTAGTAGTATGTTGAAATTTGACACTACGTTTGTTACGTTACCGAGTGGCGTTTCGCCAACTGCGGTGAACTGTAATGTTTTATAAAAAGCTTTACAATATTTAGGTAAGGTCAGGATGCCAGTTCCGAGTAATATAACATCTGAATTTACAACGGACTTTTCACAAGTAATATGGCATTTCCCTGGATCTGAACAAAAATCCATCGATTAAAACTAAGTTTGTGGAATACATCTATAGAACCGTGAATTATTTTAGCTACACAGGAATCAGGGAGTTTAGTAACCACTTTACTTAATAAAGTTGTTTCGCACGTAGGGTTGGCAACGACTGAAAATAAGTCGGCGAGCACACACACATAACACTTTTCACTGATTAGTTTACAATTGTCGATGTCCCTTAATAGCAAGTAGAACATGCGATCACCTGTTACTGCTACATATGAGCTAGTTGGCTCGATTAGAATGTAGGTTTCTGGTTTCAATATATCATGTGGAACTGGTAACGGTATTATATTATAAAGATTGATGTAGGACTAAAGGGATGTTGAGGACGAATATTATTTTATTTTGATGATAATAACAAATTAATTTGGAAATATCTGTTAGTTCCTGAATATTTTGTAGCGTTAATGGTACAGGTAAATCATTATGGCTAGGAAGTTTATTTCTATGTTTATCTAATTCATTATGTAATTGGTTAGGACTCAGTACAGTCGGGTGTAAAACGATAAGTTTTGCAAATAAAATAGCATTGTTTATGTCATCGATATCGAAAGACGACGTTAAGATTATAGCTTCTAAAGAATAAGATAAGGAGTTAATTTGATTTTTAATGTATGCTTATAATTTGTGCTAGAAACCGATAATAGTCTAATATTTTGTGTATTATTTCCATATTTTCTAAAAGATGTTTTTCATTTAAGTTAACTTTCGACGTAGAATTATTAAATGATGAAATGGTAGATTGTATAACATGGATATTGTCTTTCATAAGATGAGCGACATGTTTCTCATGCGTCTGTACACTATTTATAGCTTCTGAATATTTGACAGCGTCTTCGGCGTCCAATGTACCGAAGATAGTTTTTAAGATAGATCCTCTTAAATCAATGAGACCTCTTTTAAAACGCTCTTTAGTCATTTTGGAGCAAATATGATACAGAAGAAAACTTGTTAACATTAATGAGATGCTGATTTTTCAACGCCGAAAGTGAATTAATACAGTCCGACTGTATATTTGATGACGTAAGAGAGTTACAAAATACATTTAGCTTTTGTAATAAAAACTCTATTTTGTCTAAGTTAGGTTGGATATGACTTATATCTAAATATGCTAAGACTTTTCAGTCGATATTAGTAAACTTAAGATCTAGGCGCTTATCAAAATAAATGCCCGGACTACTAATGATGGGCGATACGAAATCTGATCTAGCTAGCGGCGACAGCGCGCATCTGAAATAGAATGAAAGAACTTATGTTACGATTACGTTATACTTACTATTGTTACTACTAACTTACTGACCTAGGACACTATGCCGTGTCGTCACTTGCCGGCTTTATTTCATCGAAATGATGACGAACGTGCTTGCGATTAATTAATAGCGTTGCCGTATGATTACCATTTAGTTTTATTATTTTATACGGACCTTTCCACACTGGAGATAAGGCCTTATTTTGCTTGTGGTGGCAACGGACATACACCATATCGCCAGCGTTGTGTATGTGTGTTGTATGTGTGTTGTATGGCTTTGTTCGAACATCATAATCATTTTTAGATTTTTCTTTAGACGTCTGAATATTTTGTAGTGCCTTTTGACGGCTATAATAAAGTCGATGATTTAGTGCTCGAATATAATCTGTATATGTGTTGTTATCGAGGTCGTCTATGCTAGATGGTAAATAGGGTTTTAAAAAAAATAATAGTTTTAATGGGGAGTAACCTGTCGTACTATGCACATTTGAATTGTAAGCTATCATAGCGCTTGGGATGTAAAGGTCCCAAGTGTTTTGATTTTCGCCTATATAGGACCTCAAATATTCTTTGAGGGTAGAGTGGCTCCTTTCTAGCGCGTCACAAGTTTGGGGATGATATGGTGAAGCAAAAATGTGTTTTATACTGAATAACTTTGCTAGTTGCTTAAAAAGGTCAGAGCAAAAGTTTGTGCCTTGGTTAGACATGATCATTTTGGGTATTCCCATGTGTGAAATATAATTAACGAGTGTTCTAGCTATGTCTTAAGCTGAACATGACTGCAGAGGATAAGCTTGTGCAAATTTAGTGAGGTCATCTTGTACGGTAAGTAAAAATTTATATTTATATTCATATGTTTCAGGAAGTGGACTGACCAGATCTAAATAGATTTTTTCGTTGGGTCGCGATGCTGTTGATGATGCGGTTATTATCATCGGAGCCCGATTGGTTTGTCGTAACAGCGGCTTATTAATTTGACACGAACGACAATTTTTTACATAATCTTTGATGTCTTGCCTCATGTTTTTCCACCAAAATTGCGATTTGATTCTTTCTAGCATACGAGAGATACCTGGATGCCCAGCGAGAGGTGAGTCATGATTATCTTTTAAGATTTGTTTGATTTCGCTCGGTGTTAGATATTTTATACAATTATGATAAATATGAATTTTATATTAGTAGTATGAAAAAGAAACGCAATAATTTTATATATTTTTGTAAACGAAAGTTTAGAGAACGGGTCTGTAAAATCTGATAGTGCTAATTCCTTCTCTTCGGAATACCAGTATTTTATCATGTCTCGATATTCACGGAGGACATTAAATATATCCTTTAAATATTAAATATATCCTTGTAAGTCATTTCGTCAAAATGATTTAATTTAATAAACAAATGTGTGAATACATGGTTATCATTGGAAGTTGAATAATAGGTATGGAGTTCGCGTTCAATATTTCGAATATTAGGATCGCTAGTAGATGCGTTTATGATATCACTACAATATGGAATAGATTCATCTAAATCAATTGACGTTGGATGCGCGATCAATTTTATTTTAGTTTTTAATAAACTTTCGTTATGTTCTTGAACTACGGTGTCGAAGGTAACACCGGATTGTTTTGAGATTTGCAGAAATTGATCGTAAGTTTCAGATATTGACGGAAGATTATGAGAATCGATGTCACTTCCGGGTGACAGTGTAGGGTTACATATCATTGAATTATCAGTTTTATCATCTAGAACGAGTATTGGATAGCGAGATAATGCGTCAGCGTTTGCGTTTAATTTTCCTTTTTATATACAATTTCATAATCGTATTCCTCTAGTTTAAGACGCCATCTAATGAGCCTGGATCCGGGATCCTTAACACTAAACAGCCACACTATCGGTTTGTGGTCTGTTATGATTTTAAATTTACGCCCATATAGATAAGGGCGGAATGTTTTTACCCCGAATAAAATGGCTAAAAGTTCTTTCTCTATGGTAGAGTAATTACCCTCGGCTTTGTTTAGAGTTCGTGACGCATATGAGATAGGTTTATCTTTGCCTATTTCTCCTTGAGATAATACGGCACCTACCGCGTAGTTAGAGGCGTCGGTAGTTAGTAGAAAAGGTTGATTAAAATCGGGATATTGGAGTAGAGGTGCTGACGTCAATTTATCCTTTAGATTTGTA
Organism: Phengaris alcon alcon; assembly: GCA_037179445.1. Taxonomy (NCBI): domain Eukaryota; kingdom Metazoa; phylum Arthropoda; class Insecta; order Lepidoptera; family Lycaenidae; genus Phengaris; species Phengaris alcon. The sequence continues at coordinate 69,477 of JAYRCH010000613.1, read as the reverse complement.
AAACCTCGTTCTTGATCATGAGACCATTGAAATATTGCATCCTTTTTTAAAAGAGATGTCAATGGTTATGTGATTTGTGAAAAGTTGTTTATAAAACGTCGATAGTATCCGAAGAAAGGACCTAGAAAGGATTTTATATCCTTCGGATTTTTAGGTGTTGGGAATTCAGTTACAGCTTTGATTTTATCCGGATTTGGACAGACACCCTTGTCTGTAATTATATGGCCTAAGTAAGCGACTTCGCGCCTTAAGAACTCACATTTGTCAGGCTGTAATTTTAAATTTAATTTTCGTAAGCGGTCAAAAACGAATTTAAGAATTGAAATATGACTAGGAAGGTCGTCGGAAGGTGCATTTTTAGCCCAAAAGGCATTCTTGTGAATTTGTAGTGCCCAGAGACACTTGAATTTGTGTTTATAGTAAATCCCGTTATTGGGGCGTTCTTTGGACTCATTTTGACTTGGTGAAAGCCACTGGACAGGTCGAGGGTGCAAAAATATTTACAATGTCCTAATTGGTCTACAATATCGGTGATGAGAGGTAGAGGATAACTTTCCGATACAGTGACGTCATTTAATCGACGATAATCTATAACTATTCGCCACTTCTTTTTACCTGAAGCATCCATTTTCTTAGGAATGACCCATACCGGAGCACTCCAAGGTGAAAAAGAAGGACGTATGATATTTTGGTTAAGCATTTTTCGAATTTGTGAATCTACCTCTTCCTTATGGCATTCCAGGAAACGATATGATTTTACGTGAATAGAAGGCGCGTCTCCTGAATCTATAGTGTGTACAATTGCACTTGTAAATGATAGAGGTTCACCTTCCATGTGAAATATATCAGTGTAATGTGAGCAACATTCTAAAAGAGTTTCTTTCTCTTCATGATTTAAATGAGAGCAGCGAATAATATCGACTACTTTTTTCGCTCTATCTGAAATAGAATAAGAAATAGAATTGACGAATTGTGACGACATATTTTTAGAAGTATTTTTTGGTTCAAAAGGATTTAATTCTACGGCGTAATCTTTGATTTCAATAGCTGAGTTAGTAGTATTTAAAATTGTTATGTTAATTCTTTTATTAGATTTTATTGTGACAATACAATTAGCGAAATAAATGCCACCTTTTAAAGTATGATCTAATAATAATCCTTGATGGTTCGGATAACGCTCGGGTGGGTAATGTAATACCGCGCACTCAATGACGGCTTCGGAACGAGCAGGAATTATGTAAGTTGGCTGAACATAGTTCATATCCATGGTTTACCCACAAATATTATTTAATTTGAATTCGTAATTAATGTTAGCTTTAAAATAGCCTAAAAAATCACTACCGATGATGCCGTCATACTCTAGACTTACATCATCATTAAAGATATGAAATTTATATTTTATTTTTATAAAGATTCAGAACAATGTTCGATATTATTGATTCCTTTTATCTTAACTATTTCGCGGGATAAAATATATTTTTGATCTAAGCTGGATTTTTTATAAGGCTTAAATGCTTGTACCAGTGTCTATTAGAAACCGTAAAGGACCCGTAGATAATTCGGTCTTTAAATTAATGTGAGGCAAGGATATTTTTGTAATGAATGAATTTATCTCATATATTGGAGTTTGAAAATTAGACTCGATTTTATTTTTATTATTAATATAATTTTTATTATATTTTTTTAAAGATTGGACACTTATTTGGGGCTGGCTACCCGTGTGGCGGTCCGACGATTTTGAATTATGGACACGTATTTGGAGCTGGTTACCCGTGTGGTGGTACGATGATTTAGAGATATTGGCACTTGTTTGGGGCTGGTTACCCGTGTGGTCTAATGATTTAGAAATATTGGCACTTGTTTGGGGCTGGTTACCCGTGTGGTCTAATGATTTAGAAATATGACTCAACGATACAGAGGTTCCTGAAGGAATGTGTTGAGATGAATTATTTGATTTAAGATTAGAATTTGTAGATTTTGACGAAATAGATTTTGTGGAAAATTTTAGTGTGCCTAAATTAGTCGGAAAACGACGGCACTTTTTCGTAATCCGATCAATTAGTTTAAATCACAGTCGCCGACATTTTCACATGGAACTTCATAAGGTGTCGGTGACGGTGCCGACGGCGGCTCGTAAAAAATATGATGCGCGTTCGCGTGTTACGGGTTTAATTAAAATGAAAGATGTATTTCCCGTGACAATATATATTAAGAAAAAAATAAGGGTCGTGGGCAGAAGGCCGAAGGATCTGGTTTAGCTTCTTGGGTGTCTGTGGGTATCGACGGGGCTTTAAATCACGTGGGAACTTAGCTGAGTCCAGGAGTGTAGCACGTGGTGAGGGCGAACTGGGGCTGCAACTTCTGGTAGCGTCTCTCTGTCACCGCTACGTCCGATCGTCGTCGATGGATCGTCCAAGGGGGCGGTGCAGCCTGATTCCAAATCCAGTTGTCCAGTCCGGAATATCTAGCAGCCTCAGAAATCCGGTTGTGGAAAAATAGCCAATAGTCCTTGTATAAGGGTGCCTTTAACCCGGTGAATAGATCCCGTGAACGCGGGATTAAAATATAAGATACACTTGTATCTAGAAAAACTTAAACAATAAAATTCGGCAGAAGGAAAAAAAAAGGAACTGTCATCTCGCGACAGCCCTTATATACTCCTACTGTCATTATGTTTTTTTTCTTTAACTGACAACTAGCGGTAATGCGTAAATATCCAAATGCCACAATAAAGAAATATTAGAGATGAAGCTCTAGTTATAAACGTTTGCCATTAGATGGCGTTGTCTAGCATAAATTAGCTATTATTATTATCAACAACAGCTAATAGATGACGCTAGAAGCGTCGTTATCAGCTATAATAAAGCATTAAAAATGTAGCTATGCTACATGCGGACTTGTTATAATTATTAGAATGATTATACGAATAACGCTTTTCATTAATAAATTTCCTTCTACGACATTCTTTTATGTCGTGGTTACTCTTTTTGATTATTATTAAAATTAAAAGATGTTGGATTTTGAGGCTTCGAAAAATCACTGTAACATTTCGATTCCGTGTGTCCTGTTTTTCCACAGGTTTTACATTTAGATTTGGTAGTTTTATATAAAAGATTTTGTATCTTTTCCTCTTTGAGGGCAATATTGATTGCATCATTAAGAGATTTAGGATTTCTACACCTAACATTATTACTTATTCGCGGATGAAGCCCTAAGGAAAATGAAAATAACGCTTAATCCTCTGTCATAGCGATTCGACCAGAAGTATCTTTTTTTAAAGATTCCGATTTATAGATTTCGGACTGTAAATCAGTAAGACAGCTTTCAACACGAAGCGCAAATTGTGAAACAGATTCATTTAGTTGTTGCTTACACTGTGTTTGTTGCTTTCACCAAAATTTTGCTTCAGAAAACATTTTAACTGGTTAAAATCTTCGAAAATTTTATTGGAACAAGCAATTTGAGCTTTGCCCTCTAGACGCGATAAAATTATTTAACAATTATTTAACAATGTTTTTTGAGATTGTGATGCTAGATCTAAGGCGTTTTGGCAATTAGTAAGAAAAGCGGTTAGAGTTTCACGATCTCCTTTATAGGGACTAATAAAATTACATAATACTTTAATGGGAAATTGTTCGCTAAGTAAAATTTCTGTCTTCTCACAGCTTTTCTTGCTTTCGGTCGACATTGTAAAAGAAATTTAAAGATAAGGACGGTATGTATGTATATAATTTATTCGATATTTATGGATAATTACTTATATACTTGAGGGATTAGAGATTGGTGAGGAAATTGGTAAGTATATTGAAAGACACTCAATTAAAAATAGCTGAAATGTAGCGATAACAAATAATAATAGGTTTTACTAACAGGGTTGACAGGATCACCAGGAACTTGAGCGCCATTACAGTAACGACGATTTAGCAGCAGGTAGCGGCGCGGCGCCGCGTTTCCAGTAACGCAACCAATGTCAGGAATAACAGGAGCAGCAGCAGAACGGCGACAGGAACGGCGACAGGAACGGCGACAGAAACGGCGGCAGAACGGCGGCAGTAACGGAGATGCCTTCAGCAGCAACAGTAGCAGGAATCAACGATTACGGTTGCGAAGTGTTAGTGTACGGCTGTGCGTATTTTGCACGAGCAAGATGTCGGGATGCAGGACACAGGACTGGTCTGCAGGCTTACGAAGTAAGGCTTACTGTCGAGACTCAGTATGCACAAGAGTTTAACGAAGTGGACACAGAAATGATTTGGACACTGTTCAAGATCACACTCCGGAGATAAATTGGTTCATTTATATTTTTTTTTATACTACACAATATTTTTTTTTCCACAGCACAGTTTTATTCGCGAACCGTTATGGAATACCAGTGGAACAAAAGCGGATAAATCAACACAAAAACAAGAGGAAGACGACAATCTTTGACATAGCAAAAGCTTTTGATAAAATTTGGCATAACAGATTGTTAGACAATCAAATGGGCATACCCGATAATCTTGTTTTATTAATCAGTAACTTCTTAAAAAACCACAAATTTCATTTTCGCGTAGAAGGCGCACTGTCGTCGCCAAGATATATGGAGGCGGGAAAACCACAGGGCTCGGTCCTCTCGCCCTCCCTATATAACCTGTACACTTGCGATATCCCCAAACATGGTAAGGTGCAATAAGCCATGTTCGCGGACGATACAGCCCTATATTATGCACACATCCGACCCTGTACCGCTTCTTAAGCCCTCCAGGAGTCAGTTACCGAACTTGGTAAATGGTTCTCCAAATGGAGAATCGAAGTAAATCCCGAAAAAAGTCACGCCATTCAATTTGACAAAAAATCTTACGCAAAGAAGAGCACATGCGCCCGTAAAAAGATGAGTCCTATAAGTCTGCACGGCAATATAATTTGCCTAGTAGCCTAGGTACACTACACAATAGTGACCGCAACCGCGATATTGATATAGAGAGCTCTACCAATACCGCGAACCTCATCAACATTAGGACTTACGCGCGCGAGTCATCCTGACCGTACGTGGAAGGGAAGAGGGACGGCCCTCTGAGTACCGTAATCACAAACAACTCGAGCTCCTCTATCGCGATAACTCGCACGCCGTTAGTTTTTGCTACCGCGCGCGAGCAACCTCACTCTTCAGAGAGTGAGGAAGGGGTCAGACCCCTTAGTAGGGAGACCCGTATCCCTCCCGACCTAATAATAGCTTACAACTCGTAGTTGTCCCCAATATCCGGTCTGAACATCACCCGGGTGATGTTAAAAAAATAATGCGGCCAGGCCCACTGCTCAGGGAGATGAAAATCTCCCTGAGCAGTGTTACGACAATGCAACAACGACAATATATATCAGAATTGTCTTCCTTGCACTTCTTTAATATGTTTTTGACAATTTTAACTTCACTTACAGCCAGGCCATTAGACCCAAATAGGACTGGTGGTTATATGCTCCACATCCTAATCATCAAGAAAATATTTGAATATGCAAGCTTCTGCACCCGTTTCCAGCCATTGTCAAGTGCACCCAGCACCCAGATTGTCTCGAAGCTTCCGTAGTTGCTGATTTTTAGACCCTCTTTTGCGTTCATATTTTTCGTTTCTTTTTTTACAGCACTTCTGACATCATGTTGTGGGCTGCGACATCGTGGTTCTTACAGATCCTTCTTATGCTTGAGTGGTGATAATAATAATATAGCAACAATTATTGTGATATTCTTCTTTATTGGTACATATGAGCGAGATGTTTAACACAGATACGTCTACACTATATACAGCCTTTTGGCTAACTGAAATAATCAAATAGCTTTGCATGTGACATCTGTCAATGTAAGACATTGACATTATCTACTTTTTATACTTAACTACTTTATTATGCAACAGCCTCTACCAGAACAGAGAACTCCAGATTTTTAGAACTCTCAGAAGAAAAGCTGAAATGGTAAAGAATGTTAATAGGTAATTAAAAAAGCACTGACCATTCCAATGAATCCTGAAGAACCACATATGAAAATTGATTTCCCGTCATAAAAGTCCGCAACACTGCCACTCATTTTTATTTTAAATATACCTAGTGTTGAACTTAAAAATATAATCGCCTATGTAACACAAGCGTCATGTATGATATATTAATTGAAATACATCGAAACACATGAAAAAGTCCTCTTTATATATATACCTACTATGTCTGAAATATCATTATAAAATAAATCATAATAAATAAACACGCAGCCAAGCGTGAATTTTTAAGGTCATACTTACGGTTCTCGATAAGGGTTCTACTACTCAAAGTAGTTTAGGTGAGTTACTCAAAGAAAATAATAAAAAAATGGATAAAAAATAAATAAATTATAAACTTATTATGTTCATGTTAAAGAAAAAAAAAACTAAAATATCTCCCTAAGCTACGTTTCTTGTAACGGTAGGACTTATTTATAATCCTGACAAGAAATTAAATATACACAGGTCTACCTATCTACCTGAATCTGGCTATGCATTATAATTATAATTATTATGTTCAAATAAAAAAAAAATAAAAAAAAAAATAATATCATATTTCAAAATATTGAATAATGGTTAGGAATTAAAATTAATATGTTGGACCCGCTTACAAATCACTACATAGTTTAAACAAAGTAGCTTTATGTGTCTTTATGTATACTTAAATCTTGAAGACTACACAACGGATTTTGATGCGGGTTTTTTTAAATAGATAGAGTGATTCAAGAGTAAGGTTTATATGTATATAACATGCATAATATAGTAGAGAAACACTGATAATTTTAGAGGTTTCTAATATCGTGTCGTCTAAAGGGTTGGCGTGTGCCTCGCAAGCGCGTACCGACTTACTTCAAAAATATGAAGATTGAGTAGAGAAATAGTTAAAATTTTAGCCGAATTTTAAAGGGGAATTATTTAGAAAATAAGAATTATTTCATAATTATTTTGTACATTTGACTTTGGACGGCGGTTTTATTTTTCTTTTTATAAAAATAATATTTTTTCTCTTTTTAGTTATATGTATTTAATATATTACAATTAACACATATTAATAATGTTATAAGTACAAAAAACAAACTCAAGCGTTATTTTAAGCCACTTTTATAAGAGGCCGTGGTAGATATTTCCCCAAATAACCATTACCGATCTGGGGACCTAGTAAACAATCACCAGTGACGATAATAATTTGATACTATATTATTAAACAATAATTATTATCTATTGTAGTAGAATAAGTACGAGGGCGGCACTGAAAATTTCGGGAATCAAGGAAGTGACACAACATTACTATTTAAAAATGTATTTATTGCTTTTCGAAGTATTCTCCGCGAAATTTGACACATTTTTCCATACGATGGAACCAATCATTGAAGCAACTATTCCTTTCGGAAGTTGGGGTCTCCAAAATGGCCGTTTTGTAGGCGTCCACAGCTTCTTCAGGTGATGAAAATCTCTGACCACGCAATTTATTCTTTATTCTAGGGAAAGTATAGAAATCATTAGGGCTTAGGTCGGGGCTGTATGGCGGATGGTCTAATAATTCTATGATTTCTTGCTCTAAAAACTCTTTTGTTCTGTGCGCGGTGTGAGAACTCGCATTGTCGTGATGGAGGATGATGCGGCGGTTGCAGTTCTCTTTACGGAGTTCAGAAACGACCTGTGGCAAACAAATGTTAGGATACCATTCTGCATTAACCGTTCTTTGTCCCTCATGAGGAATAGTCGCAACATGGCCGGTTTTGAAGACAAACGTGGCCACCATTTTTTTTGCAACACTCCGTGAACGAACAATTTTTGTTGGCTTTAACTCATTTTCTAACACCCAAACTCGTGACTGGTTTTTTGTTTCGGGTTCGTACTGTTATATCCTATCCTTGTTAGCCTTTTCCCTTACCTAAGCCCTATCCATAATCTTTCCATCCTCATCAGCAATCCTATACCCTTTATATAAACATCCTCCCAAGTTCCCAGTTAGTCTTCATCCATCCTAATTCATAGACGGTCGTGTGCCGAACTTACTAATTCTGTGTTTCTATTTCTATATATTTTCTAGTTTGTAAAATAAATCTTTTTTTAAAAAGGGATTTAGGAAGTCCCCCATAACATTAATGGTGGCAGCTAAAGGGGATTTTTAAAAGTCCCAGGTACGCCTCGCGAACTGAACTGTTAATAAAACTGAACTATATTCAGTGCTCAGTGTTCAAACTCAAAGTAAAAACCAGTGAAACAAATCAGTGTTCCAAGTTGTAACCCAAAAAAATCACCAAAATCTGTGCTAAATCCTAAATATATACTTAATCGGTGCTAAATCCAAATCAAGTTCTAAACCAGTACTAAATCCTAAATTCTGTGCTAAATCCTAAATCTGTGCTAAAGCCTAAATCTGTGCAACAAGTCTGTGGTTCCTGAAATTTCGAGCAATCATAGATTGACGATTACGTCAATCTCGCCGAGTCCAACGCTCCGAGTTCCGAGAACGCCCAGCAGTCGACGGGACGCACGGGATGTTTATACGAGCCGTTCTTATCGCCGCATTCCTGTCGCAGTAAGTGACTCTAGTACATTGATATAAAATAATCTTACATAGATTCACCACGATATATTTACATCGATGTTAAATTTCTAGACTAAGCATTAGTTTTAGTTTTGTTTATAATTAGCGTAGTAAGTATTTTACTTAAACATAATGTCTGAAAGTCGAGCACCGAGTCCAAAACCCGAGATTGCCTTGGAGGAGGATGAGGCACAAATGGACTGTCTTTGTCCACCGCCGCCTGCTCCGTCTGGTCCGATTACTAGGTCAGGCAAGAGAGGGGCAAACAAAACACCCTGCTGCACAGCAGCAAACTCACGTGCTGCTGTTTCTGATGATCACGATGCAATTCCTACTGGAGTCCTTTTTAAATTTATAAAACCCTTCGATGGGTCCCGAGAAAAACTTCAATCATTTATAACAAACTGCGATAATGCAATTAATCTCGGAAATGACAACCAAAAAAATATCGTATTTAAATTTATTCAGTCCCAATTAGAGAGCAAAGCTGAAAGTGCAGTATCCATTAAAGAATTTTCTAACTGGTCTCAACTAAAAGAATTTTTACAAACCCAATTCGGAGAAAAAAAGCATTATACACATTTACTTGCAGAATTACAAAATTGCAAACAATTACCTAATGAACCAATTCATCAATATTCATTAAGAATCGAAACCTCGCTATCAAAATTACTAACTGAAATTTCAATTGCTAACAAATCAAAGAAAGAACTCCCAGGTAGAGTAGCCTCCATGGAGGATCTAGCCTTACACACGTTTTTATTAGGACTCAAACCAAATATTTCAAACATGGTTAGGTGTAGGGACCCTCAAAATCTGAACGAAGCCATTAACTTAGCGTTAAGCGAAGAGAAGATTCAAAATATGCTTCAAAAGAAAATTCCAACACCAATAAATCCAACAATCCAACGTATTCGTCCGCCTATGCCACAGACTGTCTTCTGCAGATATTGCAAAAACCCAGGTCATAGCATCGAAAATTGCAGAAAGCGAGAATATAATAACAATAGGTACAGAACAAACCAAGAACAACAAAACAACAATAACAATCCCAGAATTAGACCTATTCAATTCAATACACATTACGTGAACGATGACACACAAAACCCGTTCACCGTCCAAATGCCAGAAGAACCTGGTTACGATACAGTAGACAACCAAAAAAACTAAACAATGTCTCGTGGCGGTGTCACATGGGACACAACAATACACCTGACACCAAAAAACGAAATCATAATATTAATAAAAATAAATTAATAAATTCTAAATCTTCCAAATCCAACACTACAGTCCGTGAATCCACTGAATCTCCCAAATCAAATACTACAGTCGCTGAATCCACTGAATCTCCTAAGCCCAACATCACAGTCGCTGAATCCACTGAATCTCCCAAATCCAACATTAAAGTCGCTGAATCCACTGAATCTCCTAAATCCAACGTTGCAGTTGCTGAATCCACTGAATCCTCTGAATCTAATACTACAATCGATGATTCTACTAAAATTTCGAAATCAACCAATAAATCCAAAATCCTCAGTACCAAACCTGATAATATACAAAAAAATACTAAATTCAAAGAATCAAATGTTTTCGAAATAACAAATGACCCAACAAAAACTCTCTTACCTCATGTTCTAATAGAGTCTTCCATATCTGACCTTCCGTTGAGCTTACTCGTAGATTCAGGATCCTCAGTTAGCTTAATTAAACGCTCCTGTTTATCCCGGAGTCCTAAATTAGAAAAAGACACTATCAATATAAAAGGTATTGATCCAACAGTTGAGTCAATACAAACCGAAGGTCATTTTAAATTAAAAATTAAATTACCAAAATCTCATATATTGCATACATTCCACGTTATTAAAGAAATTAACTTACCATACGATGGAATAATAGGATCTGACATGTTAAATACGAATAACTGCAAAATAGATTACAATGAAAACCGTTTATATATTAATAACACGTTCTTACAGTTACATTTTTTTGAACCAGCTTACATTATACCACCCAGGACTGAAATGGTCATCGAATGTTCTATAAAAAATCCTGAATTAAAAGAAGGACTCGTATTAGACCAACACCTAAATAAAAAGTTATACGTTTCCAATTGCATAGCCAAAGTAAAAGAAAATAAAAGAATTAATTTAACAGTTCTTAACATGTCAGAAAAACCAGTAAATCTTAACCCTAATCTTTTACTTACCTTGCATCCTATGGATAGCACATCTTACCAAACTAACTTTTGCCAACAACCCTGCTTAAATAGAACCAAAGAAGTCCTAGAATTACTCCGTGTTTCACATCTAAATCAAGAAGAATGCAATGCCCTATACGATACATGTTCCAAATACTCCGACATCTTCTATTTACCAAATGACACTCTTACCACAACCGACGCTATTCAACATGAAATACGTACCACTTCCGATCAACCTATAAACGTTAAGTCATATAGATTTCCTGAAGTACACAAACAAGAGGTAAAATCTCAAATTAAGAAAATGCTCGACCAAAAGATCATCCAACCGTCTGTATCTCCATGGTCCTCACCAATCTGGATAGTCCCGAAAAAGACCGACGCCTCAGGACAAAAAAAGTGGCGAATTGTGATCGACTATCGTCGGCTTAACGACATCACTATCGGTGAAACATACCCAATACCTAATATAGTAGAGATTCTTGACCAACTAGGCAACTCCAAATACTTCTCCACCCTGGACCTAACGTCTGGGTTTCACCAAATCAATATGTCCCCAAAAGATGCATGCAAAACAGCGTTCAGTGTTCCCGAAGGACACTTCGAATTTACTAGAATGCCGTTCGGACTTAAAAACGCGCCAGCAACATTCCAACGTTTAATGAATAACGTTCTCACTGGCCTGCAAGGAGAACGCTGTTTCGTTTATGTCGATGACATCGTTATATACTCTCCTGATTTATCCACTCATATAAAAAACATGACCACTATTTTCGAAAGACTCCGTTCATTTAATCTCAAGTTACAACCAGACAAATGTGAATTCCTAAGAAAAGAGGTTGGCTATTTAGGACATATAATTTCAGAGAACGGATTGAAACCGGACTCAAATAAAGTCAAATGTGTACAAAAATTTCCAATCCCAAAATGTCAAAAAGACATCAAATCCTTTTTGGGACTAATATCTTATTATCGACGCTTCATTCCTGACTTTTCTAAAATCTCAAAACCTCTAACATCACTCCTAAAAAAAGATGTGCCGTTTGACTGGACAAACGAACATCAATTATCCTTTGAGACTCTAAAAAATAAACTTCTAACCGCTCCTGTACTCATATATCCAGATTATACGAAACCTTTTAACCTAACCTGCGATGCCTCTAATTATGCTATATCTTCCATCCTTTCTCAAGGTCCTGTTGGTAAGGACCATCCCATAGCTTACTCCTCTAGAACGTTAAGCAAAAGTGAAATCAACTATAGCACAACAGAAAAGGAACTGTTAGCTATAGTTTGGGGATGCAAAACATTTAGACCATACTTATTTGGCCGCAAATTTACTATTGTAACAGACCATCGACCATTAAAATGGCTGTTTAACCACACTGACCCAAGTAGCAAAATGCAAAGATGGCGACTTCAACTTCTAGAATACGAATACGATATATTTTACCAAAAAGGAAAATTAAATTCCGCAGCAGACGCACTCTCCCGATATCCTGTTAACCCTGTCTTACCACAGAAAGACTCTCCTGCAAATCCCAGTACTAGAGAAATAGATCCAAATACCTTAGACCGAGATCTGATGGATTTACTTATATCCCCCACATCCTTTGATCCTGATGAGCTGATAACGCCAGCAGACCTTAACCTAGATGAGACTGAACTAATAGAACCAGAACCTGGCACGAGCCAACAAACTCTTGAACCTGACCTACAAACCCCTTCCCCACTAGACCTAAATCCATCGTTCTCCCGAGAACCTGAAACAACAAATAATCCAAGTGTTCCTTCACCCTCTCTCGTACTCCGCAATCCTGTAAATGAACCCGAAGTTTCAAATCCGCCTTCGCCGCTTCTTCCTTCTTCACCTGATTATCCACCCTTAAGTCCTCCGCAGCCGAACCAACCTGAAAAAGATAAAAACGATGAATCATATTCAAAATTCTTAAATTTAAATAATAAATCTAATGATACACGTATAATACAACATAATGAGGATCCCCTTAAGGGACCCCAGAAACTTATAATAATCCCAACGTCAATTGATATGGATGAATCCATCCCATACGTTCAGGAAATAATTAATAATTGTCCTGCGCCTGTCCGTGAAACGTTTGAAAAACAAGAGAGATCCCTTTTCGAGTACTTACCCCTCGAAAACAACAATAAAACTTATATCTTCCTTTTCACTAAAGTACACCACTTTGATTCCTCTACCTATCCAGATATCTTTAGATCTCTGAAAAACATAAGAAACCAAATAATGTTGAATTATCCATCTGTTAATGACGTAAGTATAACAGATTTTCGAAATCCATTTGATAGGCTTTCTTTCGTTAAAATATATAATATGCTTAGTCACATTTTTGATGGAACACATATCACAATTCATGTTTATCATAATAATATAATTTATCCTGTTCCATCAGAAATTCCGAAAATCTTAAAAGAAAACCACGATATTCCTATTGCCGGACACCTAGGAAGTAGTAGAATGCTTAGCCGCATTAAAGAAAAATATTTTTGGAAGAATATGCGTAGCGAAATTGAAGCCTACGTAAAAAATTGTTCATCTTGTCAGACTAATAAAGCATTACGCAAAATCAATCGTGCACCTATGGTCATAACATCTACATCTACAGCTCCTTTTGAGAGACTAGCGATAGACGTAGTAGGACCTCTCCCTGAATGTGGAACCGCAAAGCTAAAATACATTCTAACAATGCAAGACGATCTTACCAAATTCAGTTTAGCTTATCCTATGCGCAGCATAACTGCCGAAGAAACTAGTGAGTGTCTCGTACATTGTATCTCGCTGTTTGGAATTCCAAAACGAATTCTTACAGACCAGGGTACAAACTTTACCGCAGAACTATTCAGTAAGACTTGCGAATTATTGAAAATTAAACACCTATTCTCATCTCCGTATCATCCACAAACTCAAGGCGCTTTAGAAAGATCACATTCCACTTTAAAAGAATATCTCAAATCTTACATTAATGAAAATCAGGACAATTGGTCACGATATGTATATACGGCTGTACTAGCATATAATACCGCCATTCATTCCACGACACATTACTCGCCTTATGAATTATTATTCGGACACAAACCATATATCCCAACATCTGTATATAATGACATCTCTTCTACAACTTACCCCGAATATGTAAAAATGCTTCAACATCGCTTAAAACACTCCCGTGAAAATGCCCTAGAACACATTAACAAATCAAAACAGGGTTCAAAAAACTACTATGATTCGCGAACTCGATCCGTAGAATATAAAGTTGGTGATTTCGTATACCTGAAAAATCACTTAAGATTAAGAAAAGCTCTTTCGCCTGTATGGAAAGGGCCATACAAAGTGGTTAAGATACACGGTAACCACACATTGTCTTTATTAATAAATAGACGCCACATAAGACACCATTACGATGAAGTCAAACTTGCTGAAGTCCAAGACTCAGTACTAGCTCAAACGAGCCCAAATTTTAGTAGTTAAGAAGATTAATATAAGTTTGTAGTTTAGTAAACATAGAAATATTAGAACCCTTAACTATTAGATATAATGAGTTAGTTTCCGACTTTGCATCCATATCTCACTTGACCAGTAATAGAGCCAGGCGAGGGGCATGGCTTGGTGGTATTGGAATGATCTCCAAGACTATTTTCGGAACTTTGGACGAAGATGATGCCGTAAAATATGACAATGCAATCCAAACTATTCAAAATGATCAAAAACAATTGAGTTCCCTACTGAAAGAAAATATCTTAGTAACAACATCTACATTAACAGAATTTAACTTTACATTACATAAAATAAAATCGAATGAAGCAAACCTTATACTAACTATTGATAATTTTGCAGCTAAAGTAAGTAATTTATCTACAATAGTTAATGAACTTTACATAAGAACTGAAATAAATTCAATTTTGAGCAGTTTGGAAACAGCCATGTTAACATTGTCATTTCAACTGGAAGATATAATGAATGCAATAATGTTTAGCAGTCAAAATATTATACATCCAGCCATTTTACCTCCATCTGTGTTGTACAAGGAATTGATTGATAACCATAGATACTTATCTGGAACTGTAAAACTCCCGATAGACCTAGAGTTAAGTAATATGTTTAAGTTTATCAATATATCTAGTGTTATAAGTTTTAGTTTAAATAATAGGATTACTTTTGTACTAAGAATACCACTAGTATCAACCAGTGTATTCGATATATACCATAACATACCACTGCCTGTTGCCCATAGTAGTGTCAATCATAGTGTATTTAGTTATATAATACCCAGTAATAAGTATATAGCTATAGATAATTCCAAATCAGAATATTGTGTACTAGAGTCACTCGGAAAATGTGCGACAATAGACCAAGGCTCCTACGTGTGTGACGTAACAACCGTGTTCTCTACTAGTGCAAACCCTAATTGTGAAAGTGAACTCATTACTAAAGTTTTGAATAGTGTACCGCAACAATGCAAAACGGATTTTATCAAAGGATATTTAGACATCTGGAAAGAAATAACTAACAATAAGTGGATTTTTGTACAAACAGAAATTAATAAACTCTATATCGAATGTATTAACCAAACCATTGTAAAATTAAACATAATTGGTACAGGATTCTTCTTTTTGCCTACAGGATGCACAGCCTATTGTAAAAGCACAAAACTTATTTCAAATTCCTATTCTGTGAAAGTAGATTCTGTAAATATACAACCAGATTTTAATATAATTAATGATACATGCTGTACGCTTGATAAAAGTGATGAGCCCCCTATCCATTTCGAAAATATAGATTTAGACGCATTTACCCTAGAAGCAAAAACAAAATTAAAATCAATAGCACAAGAAACAGACAAAATAATTAATAAACACTCAATAATCAGATACGAGGCTCATTACTCTATAATCACTTTAATTCTAATCATTGCAGTCTTATGTTATGCTATCTTCAAAATTTATCTTTTAATAAAGGGGCACAACCGTCAAACTCAAACTCCGCCTTCCTTAACTCTTAACTTACCCAATCCTGGTTCCTCAGTGAATCCAGATACAAACCTCAATACAGCTTCTCCCAGGTGCAGAATCCATTCCCAATCTCCTGTCACAGACCCTGTCTCACCTAACCAAACTTCGGTTCTCCCCGAAGTTTAGTCCTGGCCGGGGGAGGTGTTATATCCTATCCTTGTTAGCCTTTTCCCTTACCTAAGCCCTATCCATAATCTTTCCATCCTCATCAGCAATCCTATACCCTTTATATAAACATCCTCCCAAGTTCCCAGTTAGTCTTCATCCATCCTAATTCATAGACGGTCGTGTGCCGAACTTACTAATTCTGTGTTTCTATTTCTATATATTTTCTAGTTTGTAAAATAAATCTTTTTTTAAAAAGGGATTTAGGAAGTCCCCCATAACAGTACGCGTATATCCAGGATTCGTCACCTGATACGATGTTGTATACAGCATTTGAGGATCCTGCGTGGAATCTTTCGAGAGTTCTGATGCACCAAGTAACGCGAGCCGCTTTTTGCTCTTCACAGAGCAAATGCGGTATCCATCGGGAAAACAACTTTTTTACACCTAATTGTTCATACTAGATTATTTGTATTTGACTCATGCCAATGTCTAAAGTTGCCTGAATTTCGCGGTATGTCACATGTCGATCTTTCTCAATCAGCTTACGCACAGCATCAACAAGGGGTTTACAAGGGGTTTACCCGGTTTACAAGGGGTTTACCCCTTCGAAAGTCATAATAAATCATCGCTCTAGAATTTTCTCGAGTCAATTCCATTTTCTCAACGACTAAACCAGTTTGACAAGACCTTGTGACAAGACCGAGATACTTTTTTTAAATAAATAAACGGTATTCGATTTTTAAAACCAAGGAGTTTTAAATTAAAAAGATTTTAATATGACAGGAACAGTGGAAATATTCCATTCCCGATACTTTTAGTGCAGCCCTTGTAGTCGGCGGAAAAAATGTAGCAGTAAGCATTAAAATATATATTATAGTAATGATGATGATCACGAATTAAATTTTGGCAATAGCAAAATTTCAAAGACATTGATAACTCTGATGAGTAGTATAGGTACTCACCTATGTCATCATAATAATAATATGTTAGTGTTTCGTGTGAAGATGGTGATGATGATGATTACTGTAAGTAGTATGATGGCATATGTTTGCAGTTCTTTAAACAACGCCGGAATCCCCAAACATGCATCTATAAGGACTCAGGAGTTCTGTTCAGTACTTTTGCTACCTTGGTGCAAAATCTTACATTTTGGTAGCAACATAATATGCTTGGGTTAGGGTAGACCGGGTACAATTGTAGCATTTTAACTTTGACACTTATTTCTGGCTTCATTTATGAGTTCACGGCAAAAGTGTTTTTGTTTATTGATACTTAGTTTCCTCGGCAATAAGTAAGCATCATCTTTAAATGTGTAGAAACGATACAAGTTGAGATATTTCACATTTAAACCAAAAGGATAAGATGGTACAAGTGTCCCCCACCCTGGGTCAGTTGTACCAGTTATATCATGAAACAAAACACCTTGGTTTAATTAAAAAAAATATTTATTTCAATCACAGTATACTACAAGACAAGTTATTTAATAATCTAGCAAAAAAACAAATCAAAATTCTCATAAGTATATGAGTTAAGTCAACAAACATAAAATTCAACTTTCCTAGTATTCAACAATTTAACTTAAAATACTGATTATAAGACATTGTTCTATAAGTCTTATAAGTTACAATTATTTTGTCTAATGCTTATTATTATCGAAAAAATGGACCATATTGTTAATTAAAACTTTGTATGAAAAATCATGTGGAACAATTGTCCCCGTGGTACAACCATCCCCACAAAGGACATAAAAATAATTCTTTTATTAATCAGTCTTCAATAAAAACAAATGCTTATTATTTTAAAATCTTTAACAACCATATATCTAATAAATCAGTCTTATTTGTAGTTTTCATTCTGAATCACAATTGTGGCAAATATAATAATTTTCTTGTGGTGTACAGTCTTCGTGGGCCCAGTTATGGCAATAAGTGCACTGTACCCATTGTTCGTTTGGTCTACTAGAACCAAAAGGTTCCATACATACTAGGCATAAACAATCTTCTTCTTCAGAGCTAGAATTAATATCATCAGATTTTTCCTTGGTCTTTGGCTTCTTTGTACTTGTTTTAGATTTAGTTTTAGTTTTGAGTTTTGTATTCACATTGTATTTCTTTATTTGTTTAGCTTTTTTTTACGCTCTATTTCTTCGTGTTCTTTTCTAATTGATTCTTTTTCCGGTGTGTCAGTCCATATAGCAGATTTTCTCTTCTTACGTCCTTTAGTGGTTGATTTACGTGGCGGTGCTTTTGGTAAAGTCTTATTCCTTCCGGAGAAAACGTTGTCATTGTGGCTGTACTAGTGGATGGTTCAGAAAACATATTTTTGGCCTGATGTATATTTTTCTGCACTGTACCCAACGAAGGTTTTGAAGGTGGTGTCATGTGTACTATTTCTTCTGATTTTTCAGTGCCTGCTAAAGGGTCTAATGGTTCTGTTGCAGGGTTGGTACTGGTTTCCGTGGAAAAATCAAAAGAGGTGCCTTGCTCTAGTCGTAAATTTAATAAGTTTTGATTGAATTCTGTAGGCATCAGTGGATCTATAGAGCTTGTGTGAGACATTTCTTTTGTTTGAGCTGCGTCAACGATGGCAGATACGTCATTAAAATCGGGCATGGGTCTATCCGTGACAAAAGAAGGGCTGAAATCCAGTTCAGTGAAGATATTTCTGTTGTATGGATATATTCCTGTGCATCTAAATCCTGCCTGTATATTATTTTGGGTCAAAGCAAATGGATATGCTGTGGCCACAACTGATGGAATATCATATATGGTCATTGTTCGGCCAGGGTGACTTCTCATCTATGCATCACACGCCGAGTTGACTGCTTTTTTCAATGGACCATTCACTGAGCGGTCTACAGGTTGCAATTTATGAGAGCAGTGTGGTGGGAAAGATAACATAACGATTCCATGTTCTTTGCAGAAGTCAAGTGCAGATATAGTTATGTGCGACGGATGGTTGTCTAGGAGCAATAGCACTTTATTCTCCTTTGACGAACGTGAGTATTTTTGAAAATATCAAAAATTCATTTTCTAGCCTCCATCCAGATGAATTACCCGCGCCGATACATCCTACAGGACCATCGCGAACAAAGTGTGAGCTGTATCTTAAACGGGGAAATATAAACATGGCGGGAATCAAATTTCCAAGTGCGTTTACAGCCACTGTAATTGTTACCAAGGTCCCACGTTCCGCAGATGTTATTGCACCAACTTGACGCATACCATTTCTGGTTACGATTGTATCCGGTTTTTGGACGGTTGTTATTCCAGTTTCGTCTATGTTGTAAATATCTTTTGGTTCAAATTTATATCTAACCACCACTTTCTCCAAATTGTCAAAGAAGGTACTAACGTTTGTTCTGTTGAATCTCGTAGCCCTAGATATACTAGTAGCTTGAGCGCATATTATTGACAACTCTGGGTTACGCTTCATAAAAGATGAAAACCAGTCAGGTCCCGCCATTCCATTTTCATCCCAAGTGGCTGGTCTGTTTAAATTGTAAGATACAGCTAATTCATATGCCAATCTTCGTACTTCCTTGGGCGACAGGCCAAAGTAAATATCTGCCGATCTTTGCAAATAGTTTGAAATAATATTTTCCTGGTCTTCAGAAAAAACCTTTTTTGCAGAATTATAACCCATCGACACCGTTACCACAACTTCAGAATTTTGTTTTTTGTTTTTATATCTTATCAAAGACACGTGGCATAAACCAAACATTTCAGCAGCAGATCTTATGGATTTACCGACAAGAATTTCTTGGTACGCTTGTTGGTACAGAAATACATCTTTCGAGGCTCTATCTGTTTTTCTGATTCTGGTTCTCGGCATCTGATGCAAAAAAAAACTATGAGTAATAGGAGGTAATATAAACACACCACACACACACACACTTCTATGGTTATTTAAAGTTTCATTTGTTTTACTTAAAATGAGATCACATTAAGAACAGATTTTGCGCGTAAAGGCTTTTTGTGAGAAATGGTACATTTTTGAACTTTTCATGTAACCGGGAAAAGTGAAAATTAATATTGAAATAACAATTAATTGAATTAGAAAAATGGTGATTAATATCGCATATTTCCTCCACGTGCTCTTTTTAAAGTTTCTACCCGTCTACGAATACTGAGAATGATGTTATCGATGGTCTCCTGGGATTGTCTCCGCCATTCCTCAACTACGGCGATTCGCAGTTCACCCACGTTGGCAGGAGCTGGAATTCTGGACTTAACTTATCTTTTCAGCAAGTCCCAAATGTGCTCTATTGGTTGGTTCATATCCGGTGATCTCGCCGGCCACTCCATAACCGTGATATTCATATCATTAAGATAAGCTTGAATTACCCGAGCAGTATGCGGCCGAGCATTATCCTGCATAAAAACAAAATCGTCACCGATATATGCGGCAAACCCAAACCAGCTTCTTCGAACCTTCTTCGTACCGTACGCTCACTTACGGTTACACCCCGCACTGCTTCTAACTCATGTCGGGCTTGGACGGCCGTCAAACGGGGGTTCCTACGTACACGAAGCCGAATGAAATAATCATCCCTAATCGAAGTGCGTCTTTTTCTGCCTTGTCCTGCTCGTCTCACATAAGTACCGGTCTCCCTGAACCGTTGGATACTGCGATGGATCGTTGAAACTGGTCGACGAAGATCTCTGGATATCACTCTGTAGGTTTGACCATTTCTTCGCATTTCGAGTGCCCTAGCAATCTCCGTTGGGGCTAAGTCAGGCATAAGTCAGTCCTCAACTCCAAAAAGATACGCGATTAAAAAAAAACTAACAAAAAACAGTATTTCAATGAAATTTTAAATCAAACTCAGAAGGAAGAAATACTCGAAGTTCGCTCCAGATAAGGTGTATTTGAATAAAATTACAGCAATTGCATAAAATGTGATATTCAGTTGTTTTCTTAATTTGAAAATATTTCTTTTTAAATTTAATGACGTATAAACCAGCCAGCAACCTTATATGATACTGATATCAAACCTTAATTTTATGTTCCGCTAAATATGCCGGATATATATATATATATATATATATATATATATATATATATATATATATATATATATATATATATATATATATATATATATATTTATATATATATATATATATATATATATATATATATATATATATATATATATATAAACCGACTTCCAAAGTAAAAACAACCACATTCTTAAAAATCACTAAAAAGTATGAAACAATTCCTATTGGCGAAATAGTTCCACTTTTAAATTCTGCTAATATTCTCTACTCAATCTTATTTATGAAGTCGGTACCAGCCCGAACAACGTCCTGATAAAACAATATTTAAAATAGAACACGTTCAATTTGGCTGGTACCGACTTCAAAACTGAAGATTGAGTAGAGAAATAGTTAAAATTTCAGCGAAATTTAAAAGGGGTATTATTTTGAAAATAAGTTTTATTTCATACCTTATTGTGCATTTTTACTTTGTAAGTCGGTTTAATTTTTTGTTTAAAAAGAATAATGATTTTTCCCTTTTTAGTGATATTTGTTAAATTATTATTAACACATTTTAAGAACGTTTAAAATAAACGATCGAATGTATAATTGAATACGTGGCAAGCTTCCATTAGGTATTGTATATAAGATACTGATGATGATTAGTGTGAGTTACATAATTGCATATGCTTGCAGTTCTTTAAACAATGTCGAAATATCTTTCTTTGAAGACTGAGGAGTTCTGTTCAGTGATTTTGAATCCAGGGTATACCTTGGCGCAGAATCTTACTTTTTGGTAGCATATGCTTGGGTTACTTCAGAAAAAGTCATAATCACTATAATATATGTCCATATAAATTTCGAGGAGATCCCTCGATTCCTCACGGCATCATCAGGTTACCGCTTTGATGACAACGAGACCAACTTTGGATTATACACAATATATCAAAAAAAGAATTTTGAAAATCGGTCCATAAACGGCAGAGTAATGTTCAAAGATATCCGTGTCGGTGTAAAATACTATGAGAAGTACCTATTATATCATCAGTATGTCATGATTTATAGTGTGATAATGGTGGTGATGATGATGATTGCTTTAATTGATATAGTGGCTTATGCTTGTAGTTCTTTAAGCAACGCCGAAATCCCCAAACATGTATCTATAAGGAGTCTGGAGTTCTGTTGAGTACTTTTGGATCGAGACCACCATATCCAGGTATACCTTGGTGCAAAATCTTACTTTTTGGTAGCATATGCTTGGGTTACTTCAGAAAAAGTCAAAATCTCTATATGTGTCCATATAAATTTTGAGGAGTTCCCTCGATTCCTCATGGATCCCATCATTAGGTCACCACTTTTGTGAAAACAGGACCAACTTCAAAGTATACCGTATACATCAAAAAAATAATTTTGAAAATCGGTCTACAGACGGCGGAGTTATCGTTGAACATACATAAAAAAAATACATACAGACGAACGTATAACCGCCTCCTTTTTGTCTTGTCTTTAAAGTCTTGGATGATGGTTAAAAACAGTTTTTACCTGAGAGACACAATAAAAATACAGTTCAGGCGCTTCTGTTGACTTTATATAAATTAAGAATATGTTGTTACCTTCTTCTGTTCACCCGTCATTTACCATGTAGTTTTATTAAATAAAATTTATTACTTATAATTATTTTACTGACTAGTGTGCACTACTGGGCGAATTGGAAACAATTTTTTTTTCGTATGAACAAAAACAACAGTATTAAAATTATTTTATTAGATAATAATTACACGGATGTTGCTGTACAAAAAAAAATAATTTGTAAGTGTAGTTGACCTTCCTAAGGCTAATTAGCAGAATTTTCTAGAAAATATCCTTAAATAGCTATTCGTAGGCAAAAATACGTGTAGGTATTATTTTTTATCACTTTTATGTAAAGTTAGAATTTTAATCAGAATCATCTAGAAGCATTTCAGTAGAATGATTCATGTCTAATTCGCCGAAATCATCAGCACTATCAGTACTACAACTAGGAGTAGGAACTAGCTCAGGTAGTTCAGGATGCAGTTGTTCTTCCTCTGTGTCGTTCATTACGTTTTTATAACGTTTCCGGGAGAAGAAACCACACTAAAAAAATCAGACATACACGACTATAAAACTCGTTTTAATAGGCAATAGCTGTATAACTACGGCTATTGCCTATTATAAATGTAACTAGTAAAAGTATGAAAGTGTATCTTATAAATTATAATAGACATGATTATGTAAGCTTTGCATATGAACAAAATTACAGTTAATTTTGCATCGTAATCTAAAATTAGACGTATTTAACCCGACCTAAATATTCAAATTCTGGTTCAAAGTTTATATTCAAAATAGTCCGCAATAAATAGTTACAGGTAGGTTTACGCAAACCAAACGTTACAATAAAACATTATAAGTTTTGATTTTAATTGACTGCAATGGAAAATAATAACGATAGATGCAAATAATATGAGCAATTATGGATATCACAACATTTGATCTCATAAACACAGGGTTAGCTGTGGTAGTAGCAAAGAATATAATATTATACTAGCTGACCCGGTAACGTTATTTTGCCATTGAATCTATTTTTCAATGCCACATCATATAAAAATTAAAAATATTTAGGCGTGGGTCACCCTTATCAAGATAATATGCAAGATTTTTTTTATAAGAATCGGTCAAGCTGTTTTAAAGGAGTGTGTCCCCGGTCACTATGACACGAGAATTTTATATATTAGATTACTACGTTCTAGTACCCCACTTGACGGTCCACGCGGACAAGATTTTTGAAACTCTGTGAACGCGTCCGTTATATCTACACTAATTTTAAAAAGAAGAAAGATTTGTTTGTTTGTTTAATGGTATTAAATAGGCTTCGAAATTACTGGATCGATTTAGATGAATGGCACATTGCTTTACGCCTATTTGTTTGTTACCCCTACCTACAACTACGGTCGCTGTAAAATCCGATGTCGAAATGCCTCTGGAGTCTGGAACTTATTGCCATAATAAACTGATACTATCAGGTAATCTTATTCATAAGCAGGTAGAGTTTTTTCATAATTTATTTGTATTATAATGCAGTCACAATACAATTGTCAACGACAAGTCAGTTTGATACCATATTTTCATTATAATACGTACAAATTGTTACTATGTTCTACCTGCTTAAGAATTAGATTCCCTAATAGTACAACGGATGTGTTTAGCATTTTCTACAAAAGACCTGATAATACTTACTCGACGTAATAATAAGATAATAACTGCCAACAGCATCAAGCCAAACATGCAACCTACTATGATTGGCCATATCGGTGTTAAAGGCTCTAGTATCAAAGTTGTTACGATTGTTTTATTTCTGAAAATACAAAAAAGTAAAATTGGGAAAAGAACTTACGGAATTATTAATACGTGAGACTGATACACAATATGATAGACATTAGACAGTATGTTTAGGTGTAAAATGTGTTAAAACTCAGTTTATAAATAAAGATAATAACTAAATAATTATAGGTTTTTTTAAATTAAAGAATAGTTACTTACAGATGTCATTAATATTAGGTCCTGACATATGAAATTGACGTTTTGTCGTACTGGCCACTTTGCTCTCAAATATATCTTCTTTGGTTAGGAATTCCAATTTCAAATTTATACCGCTATTTACTCATGCATTTGTGTTTCGAAAACCGTAATTCATTTGTTTTTTCTTTGCGTTACTATTTTTGTTTACAAAATGGAAAAGTTGAAATATCTATTTTATGAATTTTTATAAAGGTATTTTTTCGAGTACGAGTTTCATCCGTGGCACCAGTGCTGCAGAAACAGCTTGAAGGATTAATGATGTGTATGGGGGCGGTGTTGCAAAAGAAAACACGGTGCGTCTTTGGTTCCAACCTTTTCGTTCTGGAAATTTCGACCTGCGGAACAAGCCGAAATTTCGACCTGCGGAACGAAGCAAACTGGGAAGGTGGAAAAGCTTGAAAGGTGGGTACCTCATGAATTGAGTGCAGCTAACCGACAAACGCGCGTCGACTGCTGCGTTACATTACTCAACCGGCACAATAATGAAGAGATTTTAAATCGAATCATTACCTGTGATGAAAAGTGGATCCTGTACGATAATCGGAAACGCTCATCGCAATGGCTTAACCCTGGTGAACCAGCCAAAGCCTGTCCCAAGCGAAAATTGACTAAAAAAAGTACTTGTGAGTGTTTGGTGGACGGACGGAGTGCCGGTGTCATTCACTACAGCTTTCTGAAAATCTGGCCAGACGATTACGGCAGATGTTGCCAGCAACTGCAAATCATGATGGAAAAGCTAGCTGCTAAGCAGCCGAGGTTGGTCATTCGCTCTAGGCCACTGCTGCTTCAGGACAACGCTAGACCACACACTGCACAACAGACGGCTACCAAATTAGAGGAGCTTCAATTGGAAGGTCTAAGACATCCACCGTACTCCCCGGACCTTGCTCCAACAGATTTGGAGCAAGGTCCGGGCAAGCAAGAATACCATTTTTTCGAAATTTGGATAACTTCTCGCAAGGGAAAAACTTTGACGGGGCAGTCAAAAGCGCCTTCAAATATTTTATTGATTCCTGTCCAAATGGAATTAAAGGAATCAATGAACTACCTATGAGATGCAAAGTTGCATAGATATCAATGGTATATACTTTGATTAAATAAATATATTATGTTTAAAAAAAAAATCGACTTTATGTTGCTTCTTTACAAAACGCCAATTTCATATGTAATGACCTAATATGTTGCATTGGTTAAAATTTTGCGCAAAAACATTTTTCACTTAATAATATAAAAATCCCGTGTAAATTAGGGCTCTGTATCCAAATAGTTAACAAAATAGGTTTTTTTTATCTTGGCCAGGTTGGATTAATATCATTAACCTCTTTTTGTGCCAACGAAATAGATGTACTATCAGGGAATCTAATTCATAAGCAGGTTGACCGTTGTCATAATATGTTCGTATTATAAAAATAAATATTAGGATTAAAACTGTCATATCATTGACAATTGTATTGTGAATGCATGTCATTATTATAATACAAATAAATTATGAGAATACTCAACTGCTTATGAATTAGATTCTCTGCTAGTACATTAACAAAGCCACGGGAAAACCTAATAATTATAAAAAAATCAACTTACATGGTTTTGCCTACGTGAAACAGTAATAAAGTCGTAGTTATGTTATGTTCCGAACTTTCAGCGAAGAGTTGTGCTGTAAATGAAATTTAATGAAACTGTAAATTTTATGCTTGATTAGTAAGTATATTTAAGAATTCAAAATTTGAAGATGCCTAATAATTATAATTCCATAGTATATTCAATAATTATCGCAAATTTTATAAATAATTTTATTATCTATGCATTTTTGTCATAAAGAGGTATCAAAAATTAGTTCATAACCACGGAATATAAAACACAAGTTCATAACAATAATATTATGTTGGTTTTATTATAGGAAAAGTTTACTTAATTATGTTATGGAAGTTACGTAAAATTAAAATTAAAACCATATTTTCAAGTACATATTTTTACAAACATGTTTCCTCGTCAAGAGATGCTCGATAACCTTTTATAAAAAAGCATGAAAATTGTGTAATGGTATGTAAATAGCGCAACATAAATAAATAAATAAGTCATGGCACAGTCAATAAATAAATTACAGGCCCGTTTATCGGAAAAAAGGCAAAAATAATATTACACAATGAACACCGTATTCTCTTTGTGTTTGGTCTACATTACCCAGCTCTTCGAAGTTAATTTGTAATGGCAGCTTTAAAGGCATCGACGTTTTAGCTAGTACTTCCCAGTTGCAACGCAGTTTAGTTTTGTTAAAACACCCACTGATAGGATTTGATAGATGGACCTAAAACAATGTGTTGCATAGCTAATATCATTCAACTTGGCTGAGTATACAATAACCTAGGCATGAACATGTCAGGACATGTATAAGAAGGGTACTTCAAAATTATAAAGATTGTGTAGAGAAGTAGTTAAAATTTTAGCCGAATATAAAAGGAGAATTATTTAGAAAATAAGATTTATTTCATACTTTTTTGCGTATTTTTACTTTGGCAGTCGGTTTAATTTTTTGTTTAAAAATAATAATTTTTCCCTGTTTAGTCATATTTGTTATATTATTATTAATAAAATATTTTAAGAACGTTTTAAATGAGCAATTGAATGTATAATTGGGAATTTTCCTACATGTAATAATTAAGTTTTTTTTAATAAATTAAGTAATAATTAGGTATTACAACTTGATAAAAGTAAAAAGAATTAGGATTTTATGTGTAGTTTTGTAATTATATGCATTTCGAAGTCACAAAAAGGTAGAAATATTTTTTTAAACATTATTTTATAAAACCTACATAATTAGTTTACTTACATTAAATACAAAAAGATTTACTATATTATGTATCAACATAAAATATATTGTGCTGAAGAAATTGCTTAATTTTATTAATTTTTAATTGAATCAGTTACTTATATTCTTAAACATACAGCCTTTAAAAAAGAAGTGATAACTTGACCAGTATTCACTCCCTAGGTCCTTTGGGATGAGGACAATGTAAGACATTGCATTACATCCGATACTGCATTAAGGTATGTTAGTAATATAATAATTGATTCTTTGATTAAGGACCTATTTCAGAATTTATTGATAAGTATAAGATTAATTGAGCTTATTCGCATATTTCGTCTCTGTCGCTCGATATAAAGTAACTTACGAATAAGCTATCCGAGACGTATTAGAAGATTGTGAAACAGGCCCTAAAGGTAGTTAGTATAATATTAGTATTGTAAAATCAACGAATTTTACCTCATTAGATAGTAATACTTCTCCAGGCAAATGTAACCAATCCGAGGGACCTATATTTGTTACCTGTAGGATGAAAATGTTATTTAATTGATAACTTGTTATTAAAATCTGATTAAAATTAATTAACAATATTTAATAATTAAAAATAACTAACACGATTTTTAAGAAAACATTATCAAACATTTTTGCAACTCGTTAAATGCTATTTTAAGCAATGTTTATGTATTTTTTATTGAGAATGTATTAAAAAATATTATTATTTTTGCATACAGTTATAAGTAACTACTTACGTAAGTTAGAATGCAAATAACATTTTACATACTTATTCATTATTTTCAATTTAAATTATTACTGCCTGAAATTACTGGTGTAAGAAGTTGTGTGAATAAAATGTGCTGAATATTTATATATATTAAATAGTATGGTGTTTATATTCTAATTTATGGCATAATATTTATATTGACGACTTCTGTGGCTCAGTGGTTAGCGCATTGGCGCTCAAGCCAGAGGTCGCGGATTCGAATCCCGCCAGGGAACAAAAATGTTTTCTGTGTTTCTGGGTCATAGATGTGTATTAAATATGTGTATAATATAATAGAAATCTTAAGTATAATTAGTAATAAGTATAGTACAAAAAGTATTAAATATATTTCCGTTGTCTGGTACCCGTAACAAGAGTTCTTCGGATACTTACCATGGGACTTCGGATACTGAAGTGGTGTGAAGCGTCCATAGATATTATATTATTATTATATTATTTGCTAGGTATATTCATATTTTTTTGTGTATTTATATTATACTACTTTATGTATAATATGTTTTAGCTACATTTTATTATTTTATTTAGAGCTTCATTATTGGCTCTAGTTAAATTCATCTCTTTAACTTTATAATTTTTACTACTCTATTAGCTTAGAGCATTTATCCAACAATGTTGGATAAATGGGTATCCAGCAATGTTTTTTGGTTTTGGTTTTGGCAAAAGGTTTGATGCTCTAAGGCACCTACACAATTTTGCTTTTGTAACGCCTAAAGGTTGACTGGTAGAGAATGCCACATGGCATTAAGTCCACCTATGTACCTGTTTTTGTGCATTAAGTATAAATAAATAAATATTAAATAAAATATATGACGACCAAATAAATGTCTGCTTTATTTCATTGACAAATTACATTTTCCCTCGGAGGTCCCAAAAGTAATATTACTCACGAATTACCTCGAAATAATGAAGAAATGTTAAATTTTCGCCTCCTTTAAGTCTGTCCCTGTTTATTGTGACAGTCGCATTCGGTAGAGCTTTTCTGAAAAATCCAAAAATTAATCTGTAGACTTAATGATTATTCTTAAGGCTTCATGTTTTCTATCATAAGAACAATATTTGAGGTGCGATGTTTTGTATAGTTAGTTGTCGATCATCATAAAAGAGATTGTGTTGTTGATAACGTAACAAATGTCGTTTGCAAATGTCCTTTCTATCCTGTCTGTATGTTCACAGCTCAATTTTAACTATTTTTAAAAATATTTATAAATATAATACCTGTATCAAACTTACCCACTGATTAAAAAGTTAGATTTTGGCGTAATTAGGATAGAGATATTTGCTTTATGTTTTTCATCACCATTGAAAAATGGCTCGTCCAATATTGCTTCAATGAGTACCTATTGCATAAATAATGTCAAGTAAACTCATTAGCAATTTACATTAGAGGTAATTTGAAACTGTTCGTAAGTTCGTCATTACGAACTTAATTAATTGGACTAGTTCGCTTGCGTCATGTCCTTCATTTATTCATTCAGTTTCAAAATATATCTTTAGCTCACGTAATCCATCGCACGCATCTCGCGGTTGTAAGTACTGACTAGTAGTAGTGAACGATATATTACTTACAGCGAATTACTATAAGTTAGAAAAACTTTTGAACATTATTTTTACAGATAAAAAGTTCACAAGTTGTGTAAAAGTGATATAGCAATTTTGAACCTTGTACGTTGACGTTAATATAATTAACGACGCGGAAATAAAAGTTTTGCAGCAATTAACATATCACAGCTTAATATATTATTTTTCGAAATACGAATGACAAATAATGTAATGATATTCTGAGAATTTAATAAACTAATAATAGGTCTTTACCTATGAAATTGCCGTTCTGCAGTACTTGCCATTTCAAATCAAAATAATTTTTGTTTGGCTAAGAATTCTAATTTCAAATTAATTTTATTTTAAAAACATGGAATTCTTTTTCTAAAAGTAGTTATTTGTTTATTGATTAGTGTTACATTTTCATCGCATTTCAATCTTTTTCGTCATCATGGATACGTTAAAAATTCGAGTAATTATGGAATATGAGTAGGGTACTCATATTCCATAATTACTCGAATTTTGGCAGCGTGGCAGCAACGCGGCACAAGCGGCACGCAACATCAACGACGTTTACGGAGCTAACACTACAAACCAACGCACCACCTGTTATTGGTTTGCTCGTTTCCGTTCTGGAAATTACGACCTGAAAAATGAACCTCGCGGTCGTCCGAAGACTTTGGTCGACAATGACGAATTAAAGGCGATTGTGGAAGCTGAAGATCAACACAATACACAATCTACGGCTGAATTAGCAGCAGCTTTCGACGTTAGCGTCAAAACAATATTGATCCATTTGTGTCAAATTGGCATGGTAAAAAAGCTTGACAAATAGGTGCCCCACGAACTCAATGAGTGCCTTGCACTGTTCAACAGACACAAAAATGAAGGAATTTTGAACCGCATTGTTACCTGCGATGAAAAATGGATTCTGTTTGATAAACGCAAGCGCTCAGCAAGTTGATTGGATCCTGGTTCAGCACCTAAACAATGCCCTAAACGAAAACTTACCCTTAGAAAAGTGATGGTCACTGTTTGGTGGTCTAGCGCCAGTTTGATTCATCACAGCTTCTTACCAAACGGGGTGAGCATTACTGCAGATGTGTACTGTGAAGAACTGAACACAATGATGGAGAAGCTGGCACATCTCCAACCAGCATTGGTCAATCGCTTGTCTCCGCTGCTCCTGCACGACTACCCGCGACCTCATACTGCACAGCAGACGGTCTCCAAGTTGCAAGAACTGGGGTTGGAAGCTCTCCGTCATCCGCCCTACTCACCAGACCTTGCGCCTACAGACTACTTTTCCAGAATTTGGATAACTTCTTGGCGGGACTAAAAATCAAT
Organism: Phengaris alcon alcon; assembly: GCA_037179445.1. Lineage (NCBI taxonomy): Eukaryota > Metazoa > Arthropoda > Insecta > Lepidoptera > Lycaenidae > Phengaris > Phengaris alcon. The sequence continues at coordinate 38,512 of JAYRCH010000613.1, read as the reverse complement.
ACCCGAGAGGCAGTACAAAATGCCTTTGAAGAATTTGTTGCCTCCCGTCCAGCTGATTTCTTTAAGAAGGGCATCAATAAACTGCCACTGCGTTGGCAAAGATGCATTGATTGCATGGGTGATTACTTCGATTAATACAATTAAAAAATACATGAAAAAAATTCGTTTAAATTTTTTCATACAAAACGGCAATTTCATAGGTAAAAACCTAATATTATGACTTGCGCCACTGGAAAGTGTCTACTGGTTTGTCTGTATCATGTATGTTATATGTTGGCTAGTGAACTAATATTGAATGACTAAGATAAAAGAGTTATAAACTTCACCATGATCAAAAGATATAATACATATCTTTTCACTTCATTGACGCATTTCCCGTACCTCTAGTAGGTACGTCTTTTAGATTTTATTACTCCATTAACCATTTGTTAAAAACAATGCAATATTGTTCTCTCGTTTTTTTAATTTGGTCGTGGAAATTTGACGTAATCATATTTTATTGTTTCATTCAAGGTTATTAGTATATAGAAGCCTAGTGACGCAGGGACACAGGAAACTAATTAAATATACGGTATTTATTAAGTTCTCGTTTTAGATTTCGAAAGCAATGAAAAAGCAATTATAATAATATTGTCAATTTTGCTGGTGTTAATAGTCAATAATTAAATAAAATTGTTAATATTGCTGACGGATTAGCTATTATAACTATTTTGAAATATACCTCTTCCGTCTCCTGTGTGTACTCTAATTCAATTTCCCACTCGACGGTAATATTTTTGTACAGCGGTGCAGGTAACGTGCACGTTAAATTTTTTTCCGGACCGTTTCCCTCTAACGAACAGTCGGTCGGCTCCCGTTTGATAGATGCAGGCAGTTTTATTTGCACTTTAGCCCCGAATGCCGGCTCCTCTGCGTTGATTACTGCAACCCTAGCACCGAGCCTTTGATTTGTACCAGGGATGTACGGCCTGAAAATACCGAGTGATTTAGATTTCAAAAGAAAAACCTTAGAAGTTTCTACATAAAATTATGAACTAGCTGTCCCGACACACGTTTATCTGTCTTAACTATGAACTGGAATAAATAAATAACTACACCAACAACCTACACCTATACCTACATCTACACCTACTCCTACAACCTACACCTTTAACTTTTTCAACCTTTCCTGAACTTCCACGATTATTTTTAGACCAAAATTAGCCAAATCGATCCAGCCGTTCTCGAGTTTTTAATGGGAACAATGCGTAGCGAATTTTAGTTCAAAGACTCAAGCTTAAAGTACCTAATGACAATTCTATATTTTGTTGTTGTATTTTAACGCTTTCCCGTCCCGTTGCCAGACTGTTAAGTATAAATTGACGTAGTCTACAGAAATTATAGTTAACAATCACATAATTTATACAAATAGATAAATAAATGTCAGATCACGTAGGTTCGCAAAGGCTAATTTGATGTATGGTAATTCAAGTTCAAAGAAATAGATCCTTACGTGTCCAAAGGGCTGAGGGTCATTTGTAAAAGTGGCCTACATATTAAGTCCTCGCCGCATCCCCTCATCAGCTGAATATCAAACGACGAATGTAGAATTGATTCGTCCGAAAGCCTCGCTATGTGATGCGGGAACCTCGTAGAATTCGCTAGAATATTATTTCGTAGGACGAAACCGTTATTTATTTATTTTTCCCCTCGGAATAAAACGTTTGAATATGGAGTACTGTTTGTTTCAAATTCAAACGTTCCAGTTGGAAGGTCACGAGTGAATTTTATCAAACCTTTGCAACCATAGAGCCGGTTAGTTCACAGCTTGTTAACAATCAATGCGCTGGTCACAGCCCAGGCGTTTATTATTCACCGACGGCAAAGACAAATGTTATATATATTTTACAATTTTAAAATACAATTTTTCTAACAAAAATAACATGGTAATTTTGACAAACGGCTCGCCGCAGGTCGAAAATCGACCTATGTTAATTCCATGTAAACCCTTCTATAACTTATTAATAAACATAATATAGTTATTCGACTTAACTTATACAAACCTACCATACGTCTTGGTGAATTCCACATTGAATTTCATTGTAATTGGCCTTGATAAATCAGCAGTGGGCTGTAAATGTTTCTTAAATTAATTTATGAACTTATTATGAATCTTATGTAGAACATTTTCTAGAAGGAGTTAAAATATAGATATCCCAGAGGATATTATCGGAAGTTATCGAACTTTTATACTAGTTCATTTATTTTCTCTACACTAGGGTAACGCCTCCGCGGTCCAGTGGTTTAGAGCATGGCTTTTGACTCTCGTGGGTTCGATCTCCGCTTAGGAAATACAAAAAATTTTGTTTTCAAGTCTAGTTAGGACAATGCAGTCTGATCACCTGATTGTCTGACAAGAAAGGTGATCTATGCTTCGGATGGGCAGAAAGTCGGTCCTGCGCCTGATCTCTCACCAGTCGTGTCGGTCATCCGTCTCAGAGAGACGAGAGAGTTACGAGAGTATAGGAAGAGAGATTACTCTTATGTACTGTGCACATACTTGGGCACTATAAATGAACGTCACCGAAATCGGTGTAGGGAGCTATTATTATTATGTATGACTAGGGTAAAAAGATAGTCATTTCGATTGGTTGAATAACGAGGTGTCAATAAAGCTAAAGTAAACGGACCATAAAGTAAAATTTAATGTTTATAAGATAGAGAATAGATTGAAATAAGATTATCTTGCTGACATCTTCCAGATAAACCAAACGTAGTGGGATATGCCTTACCATCAGTTCCACCACTCGTTCTTCACATTTTTCTGTGCCTGGATGTATAGTCACATTATATTCCGAGTCTTCCATTACATTAGCTCTATTACCTTCTGGATCAATCAGTATTGTTGCTTGTAGCTCTAGAATTATCAGCAATTTGTTAATAGGTAAGTTCACTGTGTACTTATTTCTTAAGAAATACCTAACATCTAATTAGTGGCAGTCATGAAAACATTCAAGTAATATATTTTGATTACGGTGTAGAGTTCGTAACGTAAACTTGTAAAGTAAGGGCGTGTAAAATAATAAGCCTGGATTTACGTGACATATTATCATAACTTTTTCATAGTGCAAGCAATATGTATGGTATTATTTGCTCCTAGTAGGTATTACATTAAATTTTTTGGTGGAATTTTTATTCGGATCGGAGAAATTATGGCTGTTAATAAGCTAGACCACTGATTGTTTTACTGCATAAATGTATAGTACTCATAAATATGACTAACTTCTCGGAAGAAACAGTATACTAAAACAATATTTTTATTTTATAACTTTTTATAACTGTGACGTCACGGTAAAAGTGCATAAAATATAATGTCGCAGGAACATATTAATTTGTAAATATCCCCATTTGCGCGCTTAAGGTCAAAATGAATGTTTTTATACATGATGTAAGAAACTAATGATGGTTGTTTTATTAATTAAACAAAAAAAATTCGTGTGGTGTCGTGGGACACCGGATAGGAACGAAGTTCCTTATTATAAAAATATTAATTTTAAGTTCTATTCGAGGTTTAAATAAAACAATATAGACTATATATAAAAATCTTACGTTACGGACGTATTTTCCTGGCTAGGGTACCCCTCCGCATCGCCCCATTTAAAGGAACTTTGTTCCAAAAGAAACTTTCTTGTATTTTTTTAGAAGTATCTAATTACTAAACTATACATAAAATGTTATTTTTTCCGCTTATGAAGTAGAATACCTCAATATTTCTGAGTACATAAATTATACTAAATATTTGCATGTAGGTAGTCGTCTTCCTAATTATTTAACTTAATGTGAAGGAGCCATAATACTCTGGACCGCCAGTACCTGCTGCATTACTTATTCTTCTGCTCTTCTCTGCCTTTACGCAGAAATATGCTGTAAAATTAGATACATTTTCCTCTAGATTCATAGCGTCTGGCACTTTAATGGAGACCTCTACATGGATGGTTGGTATGCATCGAAATACGTAAGCAGTTCGTGAGTTGTGTGCGCCTACAGCTAAATCTGAAAATATTATTTTACATAAAAACTAAGTTATAAATTTGTGGCGGACCAATTAGAGACACAATCCTGAATCGCGCTATTAAAGTTTTCACAGTTCGGCGCTATATATACAACATCTGAAATGCATACAAGGGGCTTCAACCTGACCGAGCATACCATCTCGCTCGGTCGGAGATCTCCCTTTGGGAGTTCTCCGACTCTTCCCACATAATTAAGTAGTAATGAATAAGTAATAGACATATTTCCAGTAAATAATTACTAACGTTATCTAATAAAAATGTACTAATGACTACCTACTTTACAGACTTAATGAAAAATATTTACCACTGCAGTTGTTACTATCAATATCGTATGCTTTAGAGATTGATATTCCAAAGCCAAGCCCGTCAGCCACTGTGATTCTTTGTATGAACTGGGCCTTCAGACCAGTAGGGCTACCTTTATAAATGTAGACTGCGCCTTGTCCAGAATTTTCCCAAGGTGACCCTATTGCAATATCTGAAACAATAATTTAATATGTTTTTTTCACACATTGTACTGGCGGTTTCCGGCGAATTGTAAGGTGTTAAATATATGAGATACTAGCTTTTGTCCGCTGCTCTGTCCGCATAAATAAATTATTCTACGGGAACACTACTATTTCGGGATAAAAAGTAGCCTTTGTTTTAATCCAGAGCCTAAACTACTACCATACCAAATGTCATCAAAATCCGTTCAGTAGTTTTTGCGTGAAAGAGTAACAAACATCCATCCATCCATCCTCACAAACTTTCACATTTATAATATTAGTAAGATGTTAGTTATACTTATTTACTGTATTATATATTTATATATACTAAGAGCTTGTAAATATTACTATGGTAACAAAAACCGTTGGTTTAATGCTGTAAATAAGCCAAACCCAGAAGGGACTAAACCACAGAGTAGAAAAAATATTTACTCACAATCAGATAAACAGCTTTCAGAGGCTGGGACTATAATAATATGGTCCGGAATCCGGCGGGCCCGGGAAAATTGAGAGCATTGAAAATAGAAATCTGCACTAATACAATAGAACTGACAATAGAACACACAAGTGTCGAGCCAAATGTTGACAAAGATGACAGATTGACATTCGACACTTCGATTTTCTACTCCCAGAGTTCTATTTCAGTGCTCTAAATTTTCCTGGGCCCGCCGGATTCCGGATCATATTCTAGTCCCAAGGATCCATTTTGCTCCAAATTTGAAAATTTTGACGTCCCCTTCAACATCTCACAATTTTTTCACACAATGTGCTTGTAGTAGTGCGAAAGTAGTCTATGTAGCTCTCTGTTTATTTGTTCGTCTTTCTTTAAGCTGTGACTAAACCACATAAACTGTCTTACCATTATACCCATCGTTGTCAATGTCACCAAGATCAGCTATGGCACTGCCGAACCGAGCGCCGCTCTCGCCGGACCCGTACACGTAGCCAGAAAACTTTAGAGTGAAGTTTGATCCCTACGACAGAGGGATATTAGTTAATGGATGGACCGACACAAAGTAATAACAATGGGAATTTTTTTATGGAACCCGTCCCCACCATTGTAAAATAACCTTTAACCCTCATTAACCTCTTTTCTCATATGGTTTAGAGAATTTTCGATATACAATAAAATGACACATTTTTTAACTCTTTCATTTGATATGTTATGTCTTGTAGTGCTACAAGGGTGGGGAAGTTTTGTCCCTTCTTCTTTGTTTTGGACAATTATAACCATACGCAAATGGAACATTTTGCCTCTTATAGATCTCCAAAGACCAGATAAGGGCGTCAAAAAATATTTGTAATAACTGTTTTTGACGGGCTGTCGGAACTGGACGGGCCTTGGTTCAAAGAAAATTGTTATGCAACAGTCGTTTAAGGGCTAATTACGGAACCCTCAAGTATGGAAGCAGCTGACTCCAAGGGCGTCGCCAGCCGATGGCGCAGGGGGGGGCAAGTTGACTTGACCTACTACAATTCATACTTTTCTCATTCTCTATGAATGAGAAAAGTAGGTATGAATTGTAGGTAAAGTCGACAGCACATGAAGCTTTTCACTTGTACTACGAGCCTTACATCTACAGCGATTGTAGTACTATATACATATACTATATTCTGTGACAGTACAGAGTCCAATGTGTAAAGCTACACGAGCACGAGCTCTTGACTATGCAATAAAAAACTTGTAAATAAGTTATAATAACATTTATTAGAAAAATAGAATAAAAAGGAGTTTGAATTTGAATAAGTGTACAGCGTACAGTGTATTTTTTTTTTAATTACCAGATTTTAATATTATAGTGGTCGTTGTTTGTTTATATTAGGTTAATTAAAACATAATTTTCGGGGATTCATTGTAAACTTCTCGACCACTTTATTATTAAAATCTTGTAAGTTTCCATGTATAAGTTTTCGGTGCACACTCATCATGGCCAAACCATTGAGGCGATTTTCACTCATAGTGCTTCTTAGCCAGGTTTTTAGTCTCCTGAGGCTGCTAAACGATCTCTCTACCGTACACGTCGTGCATGGAAGAGCGATCAAAATTTTCAACGCTTTTTCCGTGTCGGGAAAGAAGGTTTTAGCTTCTTTTAGGATATCAACAACGGTTTGATCTGTTGAGTTTGGTTTATTATGCCAGAATTGCTGCCAAAGCTCGACTTCAATTTTTATGTTTGGTAAATTATAAAACTGAGCGATAGTTTCACAAGTTTCTGTGAGATTTTCGACTGACATCGTTTGAATTTGTGCGGGGTGTAATTTAGATAAAGCAAATGATGGAGTATTTTCTTCAGCAAAGCGTGTTTCAAGCGATGTAATAACGGAGTCCAAGTATGGTATTATTAATGATCTTTTCCAGAATTCTGAAGGGCTTTCTGCTGGGTGATTGCTTCGATGACGTTGTTTCCCAACAATGCGCGGCATTGAAGTGATATCCTCCTCCAGGCCGACTTTCTCCGTAACAACAGTAGCATCCTTTATAATTTCATCTGTGACTCTTTCGGGATTATCACGGTGGCTCTTAAGCAATTGCAAAATGCGTTTGACGTGTTGCGAGGCCTTAACCACATCCAAAGCTATGGATTGGAGTGCGTTGACAACAGGTTCCAACAAAGCAGAGTATTTAGCTATCAAAGTAATACAAAGTATAAACGAAATTTTGAAAGCAGCCGCATGGAGTTGAAAGGCGTTTTTTCGAGTCGCACTATTTCCTTCACGCGATAAGTTTTCTAAGGCTTCCAATATAACAGGAAAATTCTCCTTAAATACTCTGATAGTTTTATGTTTCTTACTCCATCTTGTTTCGCAGAGCCTGGCAATATTAGGTACCATTTTTCTTCTCAAAACAGATTCCCGAAAAAAATTAATAATATCTTTAGTGGTTCCCATGGTGTTTCGAATTTCAGGAAGAATATTGAGATATTTATTACCAGATTTAGTTTATGGGACGAGCAATGAAAGAACAATGCTTTGGTATATTTTTTGCGCAGGATCGCTTGTACTCCACCATCTTTTCCGGACATCGTCGAACAACCGTCAAATCCAAAACCAACGCATTTATCAGCAGGATTAAGGTCTTCTTTTGTCAGAAACTCATCGATGCAATATGCAATAGATTTCGCATCCAGACCTTTCAGCTCAACAAATCCGACGAACATTTCTTGGACCTCATTGGCTTCCTCGTCAAAATATCGCAGCCCAATCGATAATTGTTCAGTACCGGAAATATCAGCTGTTTCGTCTGCTAACACACTATAAGCTTCTGCTTCTTTTACTTTTTTTACAATGTCTGCCTTAATAACATCTCCACAAATTGTGATAATTTCATTTTGAATATCAATCGATCGATGCATTCTTTTTCCCATGCTCAATGTGTTTCTTCAAAACTAAATCTCCCGCGTCAATTCGTAGCTTGTATAAGTCCTCGAGAATACCTTCGCCATAATGTTTTCCTCTCAGAGCTAAGTCGTGCGACCCGCAAAACGTAATGCAGGAAATAATAGATGTTATAATTTTTCGGTTTTCTTCAATAATGCCCTCGGAGTATTTGTTGAGTTGTAAATCTACAGGCACACTTCCAAGAAATGATTTAGCGGCTTCCAGTGCCATCTTATGGAAGTGGGTTTCCATGTGCTTTTTGCAATGCTCGTGAATATCTTTGAACTTACAAAACGGCCTTATGATAAATGACCCTAAAAGAATTTGGATTTGGCGGGAACAACGTACAATATTTACAAAAGGCTCCTTTTTGGTGCCTGGAATAGGCCAACCATGGAGAGTACGTTTCCAACCATGAATAATTGAATTTCCTCTTTAAATGTTTAGCGTCTTCCGCAAAGTCATAAGTCGCAGACGGAGACCAAGTGTTTTCAAGCAATTCTTTCTTCATTTCAGTCGATAACATTGATGCTTGTCCAATAAATTTACCGATGTCATTTTCGTTGCAGTCATTTATCGAAGAGTCGGGAAATAAGTCCGGTTCTTTGGATGTGCTAGGTCTCGTCAGGTCACCCACGGAATCATCGCTGTCACTGCTTGCTCCTTCAGGTTTCTTTCTTTTTAAAACTGCAAAACAAAATATTTGAAATAGCTACAACTTCTTCTGGTCCGCAATTCACATTGAAAGCATAAATGCGCTTCAAGACGGCGGCAGGCTCGAGCCCGCGCAAGGACGAGCGTCAACGATATTTTTTATATCAACAGTCTACGTCTAGTTTTATATCAACAGCTATTTCGGGCGGTTTAACCGCCGCGGCTATGCTCGCGCGGTCTCGGGCATCCTCGCTCGAGCACTCTAGAGCGGGCGCGACGACACGTACGCGCCGGAGTCTCAAGCATACGCGAGCCGACTGTGCCGAATCGGCACTGCCGATATTAATTCATACAATTTTCTACTTTAAGCTATGGTAATACGGTCCTATTTTCCATTGAGCCATTAAATTGAGCAATTTTCCTTTTGGTTTAAACTGACGACCCTTAAGAATCGGATATCGTGCCTAGAAACGGATTTTTTGCGATTTTAAAAACCGATGCAAAATCAGCATTTATAATCAAATCAATTGACGTTATTTTACGGACGGAAAATACGAAAGCTAAACGCAAGTGATACTCACCAAAAAACTTTCTGATGTCCATATTGATTATGTACATGATCACAGCGACTATTTAGCTGTGATAATAGCGCACAAAACAAACGTAAAAGCGGGCAGTGGCAACGCTAACGCACGAATAAATGACAGACAGACGCTAAAACAAAGGCGGCTGTGCGGGGGGCGCGGGCGCCGCGCGGTTACATGTTGCTTCCCCACTCCCCCTCTCCCGCTTCAACGATAGAGTAGAGCAGAGCGTAGTTGAGCGTACGGAATATTAGGAGTGGAATTGGTGAATTCATTCGAGTTTCGACGTACGAGAATGATTGTTCAAGGCTTGAACTTTAAGAAAATCAACTCAAAGACTTAGGACTTTGGTTGCATTATATTTGGCAACTTTTTTGAATCTCTAGGGGGGGGCAGCTGCCCCTCCCTGCCCCCCCTTGGCGACGCCCTTGGCTGACTCCGCAACTCTCTAAGTTTCCCATCGACGGTGACCAGCGAGTTCCCCGAATCCCTTACAATAGGCTATTCTTTTAGGTCCCTATCGTTTTATTCCCAGTTATTAATTTAACATATTATTGTAACACTTCTTAATCCCACTTCGATTAGGACAGTCACCTTTAGGATAATTAAATTGTAATTAAAATAAGTTTAAATTTAATAAATTATTAAATATTTTTTGTTTTTTTTAGTCCTCCGACTGTCGCAAACGTTTTTACGGCGGTTTTTTATTTGACGGCGAAAATACTATAATAATTTATGTTATGATAAAATATCGCTTCCTATACACTTTGTATGAACTATCACAGACAGCTAAGATACTATATAATATTAGGTAATTACATATGAAATTGGCGTTTTTGGAGGAACATAAAGTCGATTTTCTTAAAACATGATATATTTATTTAATTAAAGTATATACCATTGATATCTATGCACTTTTGCTATCTCATAGAGAGTTCATTGATTCCTTTACTAAAAAAACCATTTGGACAGGAATCAATAAAATCTTTGAAGGGACTTTGGACTGCCCCATCAGAGTTGAATTTTTTCCCTTGCAAGAAGTTATCCAAATTTCGAAAAAAATGGTAATCTGTTGGAGCAAGGTCCGGGGAGTACGGTGGATGTCTTAGACATTCCAATTGAAGCTCCTCTAATTTGGTAGCCGCCGTTGTGCAGTGTGTGGTCTAGCGTTGTCCTGAAGCAGTAGTAGCCTAGAGCGAATGACCAACCTTGGTTGTTTAGTAGCTAGCTTTTCCATCATGATTTGCAGTTGCTGGCAATATACATCTGCCGTAATCGTCTGGCCAGATTTAAGAAAGCTGTAGTGAACGACACCGGCACTAGTCCACCAAACGCTCACAAGAAATTTTTTTTGAGTCAATTTTCGCTTGGGGCTTTGGCTGGTTCACCAGGGTTCAGCCATTGCCATGAGCGCTTCCGATTATCGTACAGGATCCACTTTTCATCACAGGTAATGATTCGATTTAAAATCTCTTCATTATTGTGCCGGTTAAGTAATGTAACGCAGCAGTCGACGCGCGTTTGTCGGTTTGCTGCACTCAATTCATGAGGTACCGACCTTTCAAGCTTTTTCACCTTCCCAATTTGCTTCAAGTGAATTAAAACAGTTTTATCACTATCACCGCAGCCTGCAGATCTAACTCGGACGTGGTTTGCGATGGATCCGCTTCCATAATAGCCTTCAATTCTTCTTTATCAACTTCGGCCGTCCACAGGGCTTGTTCTGCTGGTCGAAATTTCCAGAAAAAAACGTTGGAACCGAAAACGCATTGTGTTTTCTTTTGCGAGACACCGCCGCCATATAGATCATTAATCCTTCGAGGCATTTCTGCAGCACTGGTGCCACGGTGGAACTCCTACTCGAAAATAATAGGAAATTTCAAGTTTTTCATTTTGTAATCAGAGTGACGTAAAGAAAAAACTAAAAGAGGAAAAAAGAAACGAATTAAGGTTTTCAAAACACAAATGCATGAGTAAATAGTGGTATAAATTTGAAATTGGAATTCCTGACCAAAGAAAATATATTTGAGATCAAAGTGGCCAGTACGACAAAACGCCAATTTCATATGTACTTTTATATTAAATATATCCAGGCATCTTAAGATAAAACACTATAGTATTTTCCGTGTGTGACGCCCTTTATGTTCAAGGATGATGTCAATGTCATAATATATGACATTGACATTTGACTCGACACCTGTGTGTTCGATTTCCAACTCTTTTGTATTAACGCAGAGTTCTATTTTTAGCGTTCTGAATTTTCTCCGGCCTTCTGGATTCCGGATCATATAGTCCCAGCCTTATCTCTGGCATACGTATGGCACACGTATTTTTCATTTGACGAAAGCATCCACTAAGGAAGGATTTTTCAAAATTCAACGCACCAATGTGGGGAAATAGGGGATGAAACTTTGTATGAACTTTTTTATTTCTTGGACATATTCGCATGAAATTTCGTATGAATTGATTAAGGAAAAATAATGAGCTACGTATTTTAGCGTTTTTCAATATTCAACCCCTAAGAAAGTAAAATAGGGGATAAAAAATTGAAATTATTATAAAGATATCGTTTAAAACCCAATTCCACGCGTGAGAAGCATATTTTATATTTTTTGCAGGCACTATCAAACTCTAAAAACTTTACTCTAGAACTCTATTGAGTTCATCTCTCATATCTCATCGTTTTTTAAAAAACGATTTCGTTCTCTCGTTGTTTTTGGATTTATTTTGCAAATCCGACTACAACGGAAAAGATTTATCATTTTTCGGGTTAATATAATATAGCCTATGACGCTCACAAATAATGTGGTTTTCTATTGGTAAAAGAATTTAAAAAATAGGTTGAAGTAGATCCAGAGATTACCCCTTACAATTTCGGTAAGTCACAAACTCACAAAGAAATAAACTTTACTTTTTTATAATATTAGATTTACATCTTTATAATATTAGTATAGTTAAAATGTTCTTTTTACTTCGTACGCGTTTCGTTCGTTACTTTGTACGCGAAAAAGAAATCCCGGAGAACCGTACTTATTCCTGCGGTAAAAAATAGCCTGTGTGTTATTACTAACTAAACTACTACCATATCGAATTTCATTTATACCGTTCAGCTGTTAGGTATTACGTGAAACAGTAACGAACATTCATACATCCACACATGAAACTTTCGCGTTTATAATAATTAAGGATATGTTCGTCGTCGTGTTCTAATGATTTCAAAAATCTCTTGAATAGGAAAACGTTAGTAGGTATTAGGCGTATATAATTTGATCATAAAAATATTTGAGATTTTGGTCACCCATCCTACTTGTATCCATAACTGTCGTTGCTTAACATGAGTAGCGCTACGACCATAATAGAACTTCTCACTTATTACTCGGTATTAATATACATCAATGATTATGTAATGCCTACGTAAAGTTTCAGCCAGTTCAACTAATCAGTTATTCTATAGCATTTTATATTATGTTATAGTTTTGACACTGACATAACTTTAATATTTATGAACCGATTGAAATGAAATAAACACTACATTTTTAGTAGATCAAATCAAAACGCATTAGTGAAAACCGTATTTAAATCGGCGAAGCCGTTGACTTTGTACGCGCAAAAACAAATATCGCGGGAGCCGTACATTTTTTCGCAATAAAAAGTCGCCTATGTGTTAATCCAGAGTCTAAACTACTACCATACCAAATTTAATCAAGATCCGTTCTGTAGATTTTGAGATTAGCGCGTACAAACGTACAGATAAACAGACAAAAATTCTAAAAATCAATGTTTTGGGTTCTATACCGTTCATAAAGCCTTTATAAAATTATGTAATAGTTTTTAATATTTATCTTCTACGTACAAACAGCGACCATGTACAAATTTAATATATGTAGGTATAGATTTCGTTTGTTGTATGTATATATCCATGTAGGTTCAGTTTGGTTTGCGTACCTACGTATGATTTTTGCATTGTTTGGAAATTCAGAATGTGGTGAGTTCGAATCCCGGTAAGATAAATATTTCTGTGATTCTTATTATTTCTTTTTCTTTTATATTTTTTATTTATTACTTTATCGTTATACTAAAACACCGAGCAAAGCTCGGTCTCCCAGGTACTCACCATTTAAGCAAGCAAAAGTAAAGTTAACCAAGATACTTGAAAATGAACTGTTGCAAGAAAAGCGAACATTTAGTATTTTTTTCTTAGAACTACTTAGAAGAATATCTTTAAAATTTTATTGTAGGTATTGTATTAAATTAAGTAATAAATTGTGTAATGTCGTATTGTGTATTTGGACATTTTTCACAATATAAAAATAAAAACATAAAAATAATAAAATCTTGATATAAATAATGTCCCTAGTCATATAAATAAATAATTAATTGGATAAGTAATAATTTTTTTGTATAAAATTCATAACAGTAATATTTGAGTATGTATTAATTAAATAAAATTATTTTAAATGACACTACAAAAATATTTTCTGTGAAGAAAATTCTTTTAATTTGTTAAAGGAGTGTAATAAAAATACCTGATTTTCCGTTAGATAAACAAATACAGCCCCTTGATCGTAGGGTAGTCCGCCATTTTTGGTGACGAAGTTAGGTGCACCCACCAGCAAGTCGGAGACACCGTCACCGTTTACGTCGATGCAGAGCAAAGTTGCACCAAAATATGCACCCAACTGTATGCCTCGTATCCTCGCCTTAATATGTAAATTTGTATCCGTCGTTCTGGATGATGTTTTGAAAATCAAAACCTAAAAGTATATTATAGCTTACTAAATAATAAGGTGGCTAAAAATATATTCATGTAACGACTAGGTGTTGCCCGCAACTTCGTGAGCGCAAATAGAAATCCTGTGGAACCGTACATTTTGTCAAGATAAAAAGAAGCCTATGTCCTTCCCCGTGGTTAATTAAATAATTGTGCTAACAATCAGTCCAGTAGTTTCGGCCCTTTTCGATGCAAACAAACCAACAACAAGAAACAAGCACATTGTGCATTGTTTTCCTCATTTGTAACTTACTAATCCGTATCCGGACTTGGATCTTGGCGCCCCAGCAACATATAAGGTAGATCCATCGCCTCCGAATACACCCGACTCTACACTATAACCTAAAATCAAATACAATTGTAATAGATTTACACAATTAACAATTAAAAAGTGAGTATACGGCGACGTGTAATTATGTAGATATTTAAATACGGGATATAATTAATCTTGCGAATAGAAAATAAGTTTGCGACTGCACATGAGCATACTGTATTACTGAATTTGGCAGCGTACCAACGTACAGATAATTGGTACCAACGTACCAATTAGTATGTTGGCGACTAAATTACTAAACTGGCGAAAGCACTCAGGTGACAAAAAATACAAAAATCGGCAGATAAAAAGTGGCAAAATTTAATCCAAATTGGCACCGAACTTTATAAGTTGGGGACTTAATTTCCGAGTTAGTGGCCATTATACGATGTAAGCAGCTATAAACCAGATTGCGTTGATAAATTAATGGCTGCTAAAAATTCAATTTGCAGGCTACGGAAAATCGCATTTTTGGATACTGTTAGAGTTTGTTTTCCTTTGATATGGGTGTTGTTTTCAAGGTTTTTGAGGGTGCAGAATAATATGAAAATAAAATCCATTTTTAATTCGTAAAGGGCATACCTTTTTTTAATTAAAACTTTTCCAGGTGTTTGGTGGCGCTGATTACAAAATTTTAATTTCCAAAATCGAAATTGGAAGATTAAAAAAAAAAAAAATCCAAAGAATTTTCATTCTTCGTACAAATGACATGAGTTAAACTTAACTTAAAAGTTATTGGGGATGCTGATTAAGATTAATGATTATTATCACAGTATGTAATGTAGTTAGTAGCAGCTATGTAAGCTAAAAAAATTTTTGGAAATAAGTACAGGATTTTCAAAAAAAATCTCTTATCATAGAGAGAAATTTTTCATTATTTTTAGTAGGATTACCTGCTTCCGAGATAGAAGCGATTATAGAAAAAAAATTATGGCAATGCTCTACTTTGAGTTACGAGCGATGTATAAAGCTATAGAAACGTTGGAAAAGTCAGTATTTTCAAATCTCTTTTTTCTCCTATCATGAAGAAAACATGTGGTTCCGGAGTTACTAAGGGGGAGAAAATTTGAAAAATGAAAAAACACCGTTTTAAATAACATCCGCCTTTTTTAAATTTCAATTTTTTTTTGTAGTTAACATCCCCTTAAACTTAGAAAAGGACACCTAGATTCTTTTTATTAAAACTTAATATCTGCTATGTTTGAAATTCAAAATGAAAAATTATCATTTTTGAATTCAGCACCCCTAAAAACCTCGAAGACGACATGCATATAAATTTTACAGAAAAATAAATATTTGCCATTTTGAAATTTCAAATTGTGTATTATTTTCGTATTAAATTTAATGTTACGAAAAATAAATATCCGTCATTTTTAAATTTCAAAATGAATCTACACAATATCTACACCCCCCTGAAAACGAGGAAAATTAAAAATGGGAATTTTGTACGCTCCTTTACATTTTTTTTATGTGCGCTCGTTTTGCTGCTCATTATGTTTTTTGAATTACCTACATCAGGGAAAATATATGTGCCTATTCTTGAATTAAATCTGTACTCTGAAATTGTCGCCAAGATGGTTATTTGTTCGCTAAAATAATGTCTGTCTGCCAGTTTGGAATATTCAATGAAGAAAACTGGTATTATTTAGTCGCTAGATTTGGATTTTTTATTCCTTACATTCTTTCGCCAACTTAGTAATGTAGTATTCAATATTTGGTTTTATCACACCCAAAATTTGATTGTTTTGTCGCAAGTTTAAATACATGCCTTTAAATACTAACCTAAATCTCGGTTACTAACTCTCATATTGTCAGAACATGTCTGAGGAGGGTTCCGTAACTATCAACGTGCAACAGACAGTCAGATAGATAGGTAGATGAACGGACAGAGTGAAACTATAAGGGTTCCTTGTAGTACTACAGAACCCTAAAACAGAAATCAAGTCAAATGATGACAACATACGACGCATCAACTTATCGGAGGTACGACTACATACAGAATTCTTAATGTCGTCGCTTCCAGATATCATCTCGTACTCCATAGAAAACGATGATTACCGAGTGATATTAAGACAGTAGTTTCACTGTACGTTAATTGTCTTAAGCCATCAATCCTCGAGATTTTGTAAAATTAAAGATTTTTCTTATTAATTACACATTACACACATAATCAATTACACACTAAACTTAAAACAAAATTAAGTTACAAACCAAAATAGTCATCTGGGCCCAAATCAGCAACATAATAGGGGTTCACTATCGGTTTTTGGTCGAACAATGAATTGCCTGGGTAGTATTTATATTCGATAACACCTCCTGAAATATTTACAATTATAAACTAACATTATAGATACCTACATACATGAATTTTTTATTAACGAATACAATCAATCTTTTAATCCTTGTTCTGTAGTAGTTAAATATTATTTAATACATTCCATTACCTAAATACATTTTGTCAATTGCATATTTACAAGCTGTTGCCCGCGGCTCCGTCCGCGTAAACAGTATCCCAAAGAAACACTGTACTTTCGGGAAAAAAAGTAGCATATATTTTAATCCAGATCCTAAACTGCTACCATACCAAATTTCATCGAAACTTACTAATGTGAATTAAAGACATTACTTGCTAAGCGCACTTATTTAAAAGGTCGCATTACAAAATTACAAAAACTACATCGATTTGATTTCTAAAAGGGAAGATCTATCTACTGTTCAACTAACGGAAGTGTCAATCAAATTAGAAAAGTTTCGTTTATTAACAGTTCAATATGAACAATTGCAAGATTCAATTGATCTATTAAATTCAGATTGTGCTATATGTATGGCAATGGCACAAACTATTATAACTAAGTTTAGTAACAACAAAGATGAACATAACAACTCTTCCTTATCTCAGTGTCATCGCGATCATTTTGAAGCTGAATTTAAATTGCCTCAATTACAAATTAATAAATTTGATGGTGTATATTTTAGATGGTTAGAGTTTTGTGACACTTTCTTGTCTGTTATACATAATAACTATCGCTGATGCGATATGCGATGCTGAGCCTATTCACAAATTTCATTATTTAATATCATATTAAGTAGGTGATGCTGCACGAATTATATCCAATTTGGAGGTTTCCGAGGCTAACTATAAAGATGCGTGGCGCTTACTTTGTGAGAGGTACGACAATAAACGACAGCTTTTAAATCACCATTTAAATGCGCTTTTCAAAATTGAATCGTTGAGTCGCGAATCCGAACGATCTTTACGTTTTCTTGTGGACCATGTTACTAAAAACTTGCGTGCGTTATCTAGTCTAGGGCAATCTACACAGCATTGGGACATTCTAATAATTCACATAGTTTCTCCAAAACTAGATACATGCACTTTAATTAAATGGGAAGAAATGCGTAACTCTTTGGATGAGGTACCTACGTTAGAACAATTTAATAAATTTTTAACGGATCGAGCTGACATACTTGAAACGTTAAATGGTAACAAATTAGATAAGATGAGAGGATTAAGTGGCTCCTCGCGGCCCTCAGGCTCTAATGTTAACGCTGAAAGAGTTCATACAAAATCATTTTCATTCTTACAAGGTAAAAATAACAGCAACAACTTTAAATCTTGTATTATTTGTAAGAATCAGCATAAAATATATGAGTGCGAAATATTTAAGGCAAAGAGCTACGACAAAAAAATTTGTGACGTTCGGAAATTTAAATTATGCATGAATTGTTTAAGGGAAGGTCATCAGCCTTACAACTGCAAACTAGGTCCATGTCGTGTGTGCAAAAGAAAACACGATACTTTGCTTCATCAAACGAAAGCAACAGATGGTAACTTTTGTTCTGGAAATTCTAGTGATACAATTGTAAACTTTTCTATACAACCAACAAATCAAGTTTTGCTTTCTACTGCTATAATTGAAGTACGAAATCCTAAAACTAATAAATCCATTAAAGTGCGTGCATTACTTGATTACTTGATTGCGGAAGTCAATAGTCCTTTATAACTAAAAGGCTAAAAGATTGCTTGAATTTAGAATCATGTTCTACAAATAAAATTAGTGTTATAGGTATTGGCAACAATTTGTCTAATTATATTACAGAAAGTTGCATTGCTCAACTCAATTCCATACACGAAAATTACAATATAACGTTAGCTTGTTTTGTTCTCAAAGAGTTAACAGGATCAATTCCTACTACTGCTATCAACTTACATAATTTCAAATTTCCAAACAATGTAATACTTGCCGATCCAAATTTTAATATTCCATCGTCCATCGATATGATTATAGGTGCAGACTTATTTTGGGATGTTATCGGTAATAAAGAACAATCTTTAAATTCAGGACATAACATTAAACTGAGAAGCTCTAAATTTGGTTGGTTGATCACAGGTTCTATTTCAACAACTTTATCTAATACTAAGAAAATTCAATGTCATAATTCAGTTCTAACTAAGAATTTATATGCGGAAAATGTAAATGATTTATTACAAAGGTTTTGGGCTATTGAAGAAGTTCCAAATAAATCTACGCTCACTAAAGTCGAAAGGGCTTGTGAGCAATATTTTATAAAAAATACCATTCGCTTACCTAGTGGAAGATTTTCAGTTCAACTTCCTCTGATTGATACTCCTGATTATTTAGGTAATTCTCACAATATGGCACTACATAGATTTTTAAATTTGGAGAAACGCTTTAGGAAGTATCCGAAATTGAAAACCCAATATTCTAACTTTATCAATGAATACTTGAAACTTGGGCATTTAGAAGAATTGTCTAATGCAAAATCTCTGAGACAATCTCATTTTCTTTGTCATCATGCAGTATTGAAAGAGAACAGTGAATCTACTAAAATTAGGGTGGTATTTTATGGTTCCGCGCCAACTACTTCGGGGTTTTCACTAAACGATATCCAAATGGTTGGAACAAATATTCAAGATTCTTTATTTGCTATTCTCATTAGGGCGCGACAATATTAGTTTCTACTCACAGCTGATATAGAGAAAATGTATCGCCAAATTAACTTGCATCATGAACATCAAAATTTGCAGTTAATTTTATGGAGGGAAAACGAAACAGATAGAATCAAAACCCTACGCCTTAAAACTATTACGTACGGTCCTGCAAGTTCAAGTTTTTTGAGTACACGTTATCTCTGGCAATTAGGACACGAATGTACTGATAAATCCATTGGTAAAATTATTAAACAAGACTTCTATGTCGACGATGTTATAACAGGCGCAGATAGCGAAAATGAACTTAAATATATTCAAACTGCTGTATCAGGCACTTCAAAGAAGGCGTGTTTTAATCTTCGCAAATACAAATCTAATTGCAAATCAATTCTAAGCTCAGATATAGTTAACTCAACTGGTGAGTTTAGTATTAGTTCATCAATCAGTGCTTTAGGTATCAATTGGAACCCTGACGATGATAATATACGGATTTCCTTCGAAGTTCCACCGAAGGAACAATTTGTTACTAAGCGGCTAATTTTATCATTTACTTTTAAAATATTCGACCCCTTGGGCTTGATAAGTCCATGTGTGGTATTAGCAAAAGTTATATTACAATCTCTGTGGTAATGGGGGCTAGATTGGGATGAACCAGTCCCCAAAGACATACAAAGGTCTTGGAATGAATTGAGCAATAACTTACCACATCTTTTAAATGTGAACGTAGCGCGAAGAGTTCTGTGTGAAAATTACAATTATGTTGAGTTACATTCATTTAGTGACGCTTCTTTGCGGGCCTTTGGAGCTTGTATTTATCTAAGATCTATGAATAATAAAGATATCATTAATGTGCAATTATTATGTTCTAAGTCGAAAATTTCTCCTATTAAGCCTACTACTATACCCCGTTTAGAACTATGCGCAGCACTTCTAGCAGCTAAGTTATCGAAGGCAGTAGTAACGTCGCTTAGATATACAGTCGCACGCCAGGTACATTGGTGCGATTCTACTGTTGTCCTTGGATGGCTTCGTGCTGAATGCCATAAATTAAAAACGTTCGTAGCAAATAGGGTTATAGAGATATCTCAACTTACCAATGTCGAATCATGGCATTATATTATTAATTTAATGAATCCAGCGGATCTTGTTTCTAGGGGTGTCACAACAAAATACATAATCTCAAAGAAAATGTAGTGGAATGGTCCTGAATTTTTATCTAAGCCAGAATCAGGGTGGTGTATTCCTTCCCCAGATATCTCAAATGAGTTTATCTTACCTGAGATTAAATTAAGCTCTACAGCAGGCGTGCTAGATGAAACTAAAGAAGTAAGCGTAATTGAGTTTGAAAAATATTCTAAATTTACAAAGGTTCATAAAGTGTTAGGTTATGTTAAGCGTTTTATTTTTAATCTAAGAAACAGAACAACTACACGTGAAGGAGTTTTAAGCTTGGATGAGCTAAACGATGCTTTCTATAGTCTATGTATGATTTCTCAAATTGAATCTTTCCCCAAAGAATATAAGTTATTAGAAAACAGTAAATCTCTAAGTAACAAGTCGAGCATTTTGTCTTTGACACCTTTTTTCGATGATAATTTAAAACTAATAAGAGTTGGCGGTAGATTAAATAATTCGGATTACGATTTAAATAAAAGACGTCCTATTATTCTTCATTCAAATCATCTGACTAAGCTAATTTTCGAACGAGATCACATTCGTTACATGCACGCCGGGCCACAATTATTATTATCGTTAATTCGTGAATCTATTTGGCCAATAAATGGTCGGCGTCTTGCGCGAAACACGGTGCATAGATGCATAATATGCAGGCGTCATCAAGGAAAGGCTTTAAATCCTTTAATGGGCAATCTACCCGTACAAAGAGTTATGCCAGATTTTCCTTTTAAAACTGTGGGCGTTGATTTTGCGGGTCCATTCTATATATTGAATAAGAGGGGTCGTGGGGCGAGAACAATCAAGGCGTATGTATGTCTATTCATATGTTTTCGTTTTAAATGTTTGCATTTAGAGGCTGTCAGTGACCTTTCCAAAGATGGTTTTTTACAGGCGCTTCGGAGATTTATTTCTAGGCGTGGAAAACCTTCAGAAATATTTTGTGATAACGGCAAGAATTTTGTCGCGGCAGCCAAAGAGATAGGCAACTTTATAAAGGCAAACAAACAAGCTATATTGGATTTTGAAACTGAAGATAATATTAAATTTATTTTTTCCCCCGCGCACGCTCCTCATTTTGGTGGCCTCTGGGAGGCCAGTGTCAAATCAGCCAAATTTCATATACGCCGTGTTATGGGTAATACCCATCTCACGTTTGAAGAGTTAGGTACACTATTTGCAAAAGTCGAGGCCATATTAAATAGTAGACCTTTATGTCCCTTATCGTCCAATCCCAATGATTACCGTTCCTTAACCCCAGGGCACTTCTTGATAGGTCGGTCTATGCTGTCCTTACATTCACCGTCACTTTACGAGGCCAATACAAATAATCTACAACGACATGCAAGGCTAGAACAAATCCGATAACACTTTTGGCAATGCTGGCAAAAGGAGTATGTCTCGGAGCTACAACAGCGATACAAATGGAAAACAAATTCATCAAAATTACAAGCAGGAGATCTAGTTCTTTTAATAGAAAACAATTTACCGCCATTATTCTGGAAACTTGCAAGAGTGTCACGCCTATTTCCCGGATCCGATGCCATAGCACGAGTTGCCGAGGTGCGAACTTCTACGGGCACCAGCTACCGAAGACCGTTGGCCAAGCTTTGCCCTATTCTTACCGGGGACGAGCTATGAAGTTGAAAGCGATGCTTTCCACGGAGGGGAGGATGTTCGAGCGCCTACAATTTCTACATAGCAACGGGGGATAAAATATACGGCCACCCACAAATTTATATTTCAAGTACCCTACGCATTGGTCATTTTTATGTATTTGCTTAGTCATTTCACTTTTTTCTTGTCTCTCTTTGTTCTTACAAGCAAGTTGCAATAAATTTACGTTTTTCAAGTCAATCTTTAATTTTGACCAACCTACTATACAAAACAGATACTTTTACTGAAGAAATATTATTAAACATAATTGTAGTCATAAATATTTCTCAATAGATCAGACTATGTTTTGAATAGCGATGTGTGTATGAAATTTATAAAAGCTCAGCCCAGAGATATAGAAAAAATTATAGAGAATTTAAGTTGTGATAAGTACATAAAATAAGAATAAAAGAAATAAAGTCATATAAACCTAAGATTAGCCCTATTATAGCGTTATTTATTAATTTGTGTGTAGAAAAGGGGTTGTACTCAGAAAAGCTTAAAACTGCTTTGACAAGACCTATTTTCAAACATGGATCTTATTGTGATTACTCAAATTATAGCCCATACCCATACTATCTGTCATCAGCAAAATAGTTGAAAAATGTTAGTGGGACAGATTAGCACTTTTTAGAGAAACATAAAATATTAACAGACATCCAACATGGTTTCCGTAAGGGGCGAAGCACGGCGACAGTCCTAGGGCAGTTCACTGATGATGTCAACGAGGAACTGGACCAGAGGAAGCAGGTGGTGGTGGTGTACATTGACTTCAAAAAAGCATTTGACTCTTTGGAACACCACCAGCTGCTTCAAGCGATAGAAGAATGTGGGATATCCGGAACACTGAATAAGTGGTTCCGTGCCTATCTCACAAAAAGAATACTCCGCACCGCCGTCGATGGCGTCACTGGTAAGCCCACTGATATCAGCTGTGGCGTGTCGACCGGCTTCGTGTTCAGTCCAGTGAACTAATGATGAATAATGATATAATATGATGTATGTTAGGTATATAAAATTAAAATTTCTTGTCTACGTAAAGCAGCGAAGAATATTATAACTATATACCTACTTACTCCCTAACTAGTAAAAATATTTACACAATGGATAAGCTATAAAATGTTTTGTCCTTGTCTGATACGTTGAAAAAGTAGCTTGACAGACAAGGACAAAATATTGTATAGTTTATCCATTGTGAAAATATTTTTATTACTAAGGGGGTATTTTATAGTTATAATAGAAGAATATTATGCTGCTTTACGTATACAAGAAATTTAATATTAGTTTTATATAAGTACCCAACATACATATAATATTTTTATTAGTATGGGGATTAATATCTAGTATGTTATTGCATACAATACCTAAAATAAGGGTTAGGTATAAAATTGAGAAAGTCTAGTTGTGGTGACGCGGAGTTCTGAAGTTTTTAATTTTTATACTTACACCAAAAAAAATTTAAATACTTAGTTTTTCGGGTAGGTGTAAATAAAGTTAATACATGTCTCTACATTTCTCTTAATTAAATTAATTAGTTCTAATAAATTATTTGCATAAGTTATTATTAATTCTAGTACAATACATACGGTTTTTTGGAGGTTTTATGTTGGTAGAACTTTATGTGACAATCTAACCATATAACTAATACACCACATGTCAGCTGATTATCAACTTAAATATTTACACTATTTACAAGTTCAAGCACACATGATAAAATGTCACAACTAGACAACATCCAAAAGGCACAGCAAAGCTTAGAGGAATGTGTAATGAAGAAGATGGAGGAGTTTCAGGCACAGTTGCAATGTGGAGCCGCTAACGACACAGTAGCTAAAGTTTCTGAGGAGTTCCGCACATTTCGTGAGCTCACTTTTTCCATGCTCAACTTGCTCCGAAAACAAATAGCAGAGTGTTCCAGGACTGTGGATATCATGGAAACCAGATCTCCTGACAGATCTCAAACCTGAGAGAAAGACATAACAGCAAATACCATCAAGGCATGTCATCGACTGGGTAGCCTTTTGACTCCCAACCGTCAACACAAAAGCCGGCCTATACTGGTTAAGTTTTCCTCTGCTGATATCAAAAGCGATGTCTTTAGAGCTAAAACTAAGCTGAAGGGTACACTTTATTCTGTTAGAGTTTTTAACAAGACAGACAGTGTAAGGCGAGGATGCACTTTGGTCTGAGGGCGTGTTGGACTCAGAATGGTACTGTTGTCGTTAAGAGTTCCGATAGTAAACGCCACAAAGTGACGACTTTAGAAGAGCTCCAGCCCCTTTTGATAAAGTACCAAAAGGCAACATCATCGGTAACTTCCTCTAATGACGACTAATGTTATTTTGTTAAAATTTAATACTGAGTTTAGTACTTCGTATATTATGTTTTGGTTTGTGGTGCTTTTCTATTCGCTATCTTCTTTTTTCTACTTTGTTATTGAATATTCAGATTTCCGATTGTTATAGGGTATACTCTAAATTGTTTATATCTAAAAAATATAATTCTTTAATGCAACCCGGTTTTTGCAAACTCACGTCACTTTGACATTATGTCATCTGTCACTATTATTTGTTTTGACTTCTGACATTTGTCTTCAAGGTTGAGTGCAGAAACGTAATGAACTTTTTAAATACATAATGATAGTGTAATAAATTAATTTAGAATGAGTATCTCATGGCACCAGTGTATTAAGCTTAGTATTGAGTATACAAGTACATACATAGCATAGTAAATTTATCATTTTAAAATTGTGCAAAGCGTGTCTTTGACTTATATTTGTTTATTTTTCTTATAAATGTGTAAAATAATTTATTCTGTATTGTTTTTAAAGTCAGCTGGCGGGTGGTGCAGAGATTACTACCACCAAATAGTTTTTTTTTCTCGAAACGGCATACTAAATATCATATTAATATTAATTTTATTTATTTTGGCAAATATTAGGTATATATAATTATATATTATTATAATGTCTATTTCTGATAGTGATTAATTTTACTCAACTAATAATACTTCTATCAATTCGGCTGCTGACGATAGTTTTGGTTCTATTAATGATAGCATTCTGGGAGAACTCTTGCGTAAAAATTTTACTTCACTGAACAGCCAACTACTAAATGTGTGTCATATAAATGCACAAAGTGTGCCTAGTCACTTCAACGACATCTTAGACACTTTTTCGGGAATCAATGTTCACGCACTCCTAATTTCAGAGAACTGGTTAAAACGTAACATTCTTTCTACAGCTTACAGTCTGCCCGGCTTTATTTTAATACGAAATGATCGTATTGACAGACGTGGTGGCGGTGTAGCTATTTACATACGGAGTGACATGTCCTTTAATATAATTGCTCGTTCACCTCCACAATATTCTGCTGCCGCTGAATTTCTTTTTCTTGAGGTCTGCATTGGGGGGACGAAATTAGTTCTTGGTGTAGTTTATTGTCCTCCTTCCATTGATTATTTTAGTTAAATTGAATCAGTGTTGGAGTCTTTGGGAGCTGAATATAGATACCATTACATAATGGGTGACTTTAATACAAATCTTTTAGACATCTCTTCCTCTCGCTCGTACAAACTACTTCACATTTTAGAATCAACCAGTCTGCATCATTTGCCTCTTCAAGCCATACACCATAATTTAAATGGTGAGGATACTTGGTTAGATTTAATAT
This sequence comes from Phengaris alcon alcon, assembly GCA_037179445.1. NCBI lineage: Eukaryota > Metazoa > Arthropoda > Insecta > Lepidoptera > Lycaenidae > Phengaris > Phengaris alcon. The sequence goes on along the minus strand of JAYRCH010000613.1, from coordinate 12,818 downwards.
TAACATCTGATCCCTTATTAGTCCACTCCCACGGTCAATATCCTACCCCCGGCTTCTCGTTTCATGAGATCATGAAACTTTTCCTGAGGTACGTCATAAAACCTCCTAAAATAAAACCTAAAATATTGTTTAACCGTAGTTTTTCACGCATGGATACTAAACGCTAAATACTAAAAAAAAGGACGCTGTAGAGAGCCCAAAACCGGGTGCTGCGCTACATCGTGGGCGCCCCCTGGTACGTACGCAACTCCACCATAGAGAGGGATCTTAGGATGGAGAGTGTGGAGGCCTTTGTGGCCCGAATCGCCACAAACATGTTCGCGCGAGCGGATGCCTCGCGCCTAGTCGAGCTGACCGACCTGGCGCCGTGGCAAGCCCGCCCGCCCGACCGCTACATCCTGCCGAGGGACGCTGTCCCCCCGGCAGATGCATCGGAGCCCCGCCACCCCCGAAGAGGAGGAGCCCAGGCGCAATGATGCGCCCCCTACCCTCGAAGAGGAGGAGTCTAGGCGCAACGCGCGCCCGACTTCCGCCCTCGATGAGGAGGAGTCCTGGCGCATTGACGTGCGCCACACCGAGGCGCATGTTTCAGCGCTCTGCCACCGCGGGATTGCAGTCCCTCCCTCCTTCCCTGCACCGGTAGAAAACCAAAATCTACCGGTGCAACTTTCTAAAAATCGTCTGGGGCCTGTCAGCGTGGCAGCCCTCTTGCCACCCCGTCGCCTCCTTGACGCACCTTCCCCCCCGACCCAAAAAGTCGGGGCCCGGAAGTTTTTCTTTCTACTTCCCCCCTTTCCCCAGGTCGTTCGCGTCCGCGGTCCGGTAAACGCGGCGCGTGACGGAGTGGACCCACACACGTTTCCCGGCCTCCGGGTCGGGACCCCCACGCGCCGCTTGGAGCCGACCGCCGGTCTTGGTTGGGCCTGGATTGGCATATCATCATTCCCTTGACTTCGTGTTGCCCCCCCCCCACGGGTTTCCCCCGCGTTCTGCCTCGGGGGGTCTTCCCAAAAAAATTGACTCTTTGCGCCCAGTACTCGTACTGGGCGCGTCATCCCAATTAGAGGGGCTATGCCCCTGATGTTGGTTTCCGCCGTAAGGCCCTTTTCAGGGGCCCGGCGTCGAGCGAGAAGAGTCTCCTTCTCTATGGATACTAAACAGCTTATGGTGGACGCTGCGGAAATTAATTGGGATCCACTTTCAGCAGCTCCCACCGTTGATGATAAAGTTCAGTTTTAATAATTCAATTCTTGCTCTTTATGATGTCCATGCGTCGATCAAAAGAATTAAAATAAAGCAACTTCCAGCATCATGGATGTCGGCTGAGATAAGAGAGGCGATGAGACTCAGGGACCGTGCTTTTCGCAAACACAGGGCTAATCGATGCGATACTAATTGGGACAATTTTAAGAAACCAAAAAATCGGTGCAATCAGATGATACGTAATGCTAAAAAAAAAAAAGCTTCATCTGCTACCTTATGGAAATTCCTTAAAACCATTGGTATTTGTAAATCGCGTCATGTGGAGTTGCCGTGTACGATTAGTTTGGATGACATTAATATCCATTTCTCTACTTCCATTACCATAGACATCCATACTAAATCTCAAACAATTAGCTATTTAAACGGATTACCACAAGAGATTATAGAATATTTTCAGTTTACACCAGTTACTGCAGGCGAGATCAATACAATCATTAGCTCTCTTAGTTCGAAAGCCGTGGGCTGTGATGAAATCAGCCGCCAAATGATCATTCCCATCCTTGAACATATCTTGCCAGCCATTACCTACATTATAAATTTCTCCTTTGAGTCCTCTACTTTTCCCGATTTATGGCGTAAGGCCTACATCCGTCCTTTACCAAAGGTACAAATTCCTGTGCAACCCTTACACTTTCGACCGATTTCCACTCTCCCGTTCCTCTCCAAAGTGATCGAGGCGTGTGTTCACAGGCAGTTGTCTCGGTTTGTGTTCAAACACAACATTCTCTCTCCACTACAATCTGGATTCAGACCTGGACACAGTACCACTTCGGCTCTATTAAAAATTACTAGCGATATAAGGGCAGGCATGGAGGATTCGAAAGCCACTAATTTAGTGCTGATTGACTTTTCAAACGCCTTTAACAATGTTAACCACGATATTCTCCTGGACATTTTCTTTTATCTTATGATCTCGACTGAAGCGTTAAACTGGTTCTCTTCTTATCTTCGGGGCCGTCAGCAGCGTGTACGCGTTGACGAGTATTTTTCTGATTGGCGGGTTCTCGAAGCTGGGGTTCCTCAAGGCGACTTACTCTCTCCTCTTATTTTCCATATTTATAAATTTAATATCCTATGTTCTTCGTACTTCGTATCATCTATATGCTGATGACTTGCGAGTGTACTGTCAAGAAAGGGTTGAACATCTGTCCACTGCCATCGATGATATAAACCGAGATCTAAACGCTATTCACACCTGGTCCACTGAGTTCGGACTGTCAGTGAATGCTACTAAGTGTCAGGCGATTTTATTAGGAAGTCCAAGACTATTGAGTAGAGTTGACACAGGAAGTCTCCCGCCTATTATCTATAACGGCAACATTATTCCTCTCAGCTCGTGTGTTAAAGATCTCGGTTTATATATTGATGCTATTCTTGTCTGGCGTACCCAAATCGCTAATGTTGGTAATAGTGTTACCAGTTACTTGCATCTCTCTACCGTCTGAAAAATTTCTTGCCTTCCAATATAAAAACTATGCTAGTTCAAGCCCTTATATTCCCAATACTGGATTATTGTCATATTTGCTACTTCGACCTTAATGCAGACCTACTCAACAAACTCGACCGGCTTCTTAATAATTGTATAAGATTTGTTTTTGGCCTCCGTAAGTACGACCACATCTCCTCCATCCGCTCTAAGCTTCATTGGCTGCCAATACAACAACGTCGTTCTCTACGGGCTCTGTGTACACTCTATTCCCTCCTTCACTCCCCCTCTGCTCCTCACTACCTAACTCCTCATTTTAAATATCTGTGCAGTAGCCATGATAGAAATCTCCGTTCTACAAATAATTTGCTCCTTCTTTGTCCTTCTCATAGCTCCTCCCTTGTCCATTCATCCTTCCGTATTCAGTCCATCCTCCTTTGGAATTCACTACCCCAAGATGTTAGGATGTCTGAGACAAAAAATGTATTCAAACGCAGAGTTCGTGAACTGTACTTAAAATCATTGGCAGACTAGAAATAGACTAAAATAAATAAGTAAATTATTTAGATATCTTATTATTTTATATATTATTATGTTTACATATTTAAAATATTAAGTAGGTTAATTTTAAATAAAGAGTTATATTAGTATTTATATGGTAGTATTTATTATTATTATATATTTTACATATACTCAAAATGTCTAAATCTATGTTTCCTTTTAATACTATGCATCTACCTCACACTGTCTCTGCGTCACCCATAGGTTGGCTGGTAGAAAATGCCACAAGGCATTAAGCCCGCCTCTGTACCATATTGTGTGCATAAAGTATAATAAATAAATAAAAAAAATATACTAAGAAACGTATTAAAATATACAATATGATCACCTAATCAGGCGCGAATACGATTTCTGAAAATTTCTAGAGAATCGAGTATTAGGGAATGATTTGCTCTACATACCTGTCCATTGAAGAAGACCTGGCGCGCCAATCAAAATGGTTGTATTAGTGACTTTCAAAGAAAAACCGGCTTGGCCGTAGGCGTAATAGTTTATATTGTGGTTCTTATATTCGCTATATTCTTTTCTGGAGCCGTCACACACATACGCTTGATAGTCTGGAAATAAGAAAAAAAAACCTATGTGAGTGTCAGCACCGACGCACGACTTGTGTTAACTTTTTACGAACGATTATGAAATACTTAGATTAGTAGATAATTGAGGCAGTGGGTGAAGAACTATTATCCTGGACCCTACCATTTCATATATGTAGACTAGTGTTGCCAAAAATCAGTCTTGGTCTTGCAGTCTTGGTCTTGTTCTTGCATTATGCAAGACCAAGACTAAGACCGCCTAATTTTAGCAAGACCAATTAAATACTGACCGTGCAAGATTTGAGCAAGAACAAGACTAAGCCTGCGAGACTCTTGCGTCTTGTAGTTAGGACTGAGTGTCGTTTCGGGGAGTATAGGAGTTCGGGGTATACTTAGGGACTCTATAGTCTAAGACACAAAAAATTTTTTTTGAACATTGGACTTATGAGCATTACGAACAATACCACAAACATACATAGCGAATGAAAATATCCACGAAAAGAAAACAGAGTGCATCCCTAGTTTTGAGCATCAACTTTGATAGTGCGCGGCACCTTGTTGTTAAATGTAAACGTTATTTAATTACTAAACAGACTGAGCTATGTGGGACACGGTAGATAGCTCAGTAATTGGTTAGAGCATCGACATGATTGCTTAGGTCGTGGGTTCAAACCCCACCCGGTGTCAGTTGATTTTTCGAATTTCTCTTTAAATTTTTAGATATTTATTAATTTGTTTGGTCTTTACTATGTCTATGTTAATTCAAGCTCAAAATGTACCTACTCTGTTACGTTGTTATAATAAATATATAAAGTAACGTTTAATAAATAGCAATAGGCTAATAGGTAATTGCAAGACTTGCGAGATTCTTGCTGCAAGACCAAGACCAAGACCAGATGTTTCGGCGCAAGATCAAGACCAAGACCAAGTCTCGGTCTTATTCTTACATTTGGGCAACACTAATATAAACTTTTCAAACTTTACACTTTTTACCAAAAAACTGAAAATCTTCTTCTCTTCAATATAAAAATGGATTGCAATTTCAATGTCTCGCTAAAACTCGAGAGCGGACCGATTTGGCTAATTTTGGCCATGAAATAATTGCGGGGATAATACATAAACGACGATTGATTTTTCCAATACTAACTGTTCACTATGCTCAATTTGTCACTTGACTATCAAATAAGACGTAAGGTGGGTGGACCAGGGAAGGCCACGCTCCTTTGAAGGCCAACTTTTAAAAAGTCGTAGTTATTGACACGTAAGGACATATTCCATCTATTACATACTAAGATCCATGAAACCCAAGGCTACAGACGCGGCGGCGAGTCGCTTGCGCCCCTATTTTGGCAGTGCGATCCCACGTTTCGTAGACTTCTGTTTTCGATGTTACAATTGTTATTCGCACGCACAGTAAAACGTTAGTTTTTAGTTAAATAACCTATTATTTTCTCATAATTTTTTTACTTTTAATTGTCATATAAGGATGGTTTTATGGTACTAAAGAAAATATAATATTTTCTCCTCGATTTAAGTTAAAATAAGTGTTCGTAGGAAAGCCGGTAGTTCCTTATAAAGCCAATCAAAAATTTGACGGCTGGCCTTGCTATGGTACATAGGACTTACAAGGAACATCTATAAATCATGAACAAGTAAACACTTAGTCTTTAGTTAATACGTATCGTTAAATTATAAAAATGTTTTTTTTTATTAATAATTCTATGTTTTATAATATTTAGGGTAGGTTAGGGATAGCTTAGGAACATTTTCGCCTTACAAAGAACGGACCCCTCAGTATGGCCATTTTAGGAAAAAAAAGTTTTTGTTTTCATTATAAAACGCATTAGTACGTTATTTTATATCAAAATAATACTCATTATTACTACTTTTAAATAATTTCCATTCATATATTCTTAGTTATACGATGTTGTTGAAGTAATATTCGTTGAGTTTTTTATACATGATAAAAATATATTAAGCGTTTAATGTTTTACATAAATATTAAACAAAAAATGATGCAGTCTTATTAAAAGTGTATATATTAATTGTTACAGATTTAAGATTTTTAAGCTGAATGACTGATCTGTAATAGTGGCCTTGTTTGGAGCCCTGTTCCTCGCGAAGCCATTTGGAAGACCTTAATAAAACTTAAGTTTAATAAATAATGTATAATGCTTGGTTAAAAAAAAAATGATACACAATGAAACAAAGTATTACTTTAAAAAAAAATTCTTTCATTTATCTAGTAAATAAACGAATAAAAAGCGTTTACTCTTCCATGGTCTACCTAGGACCATGGTAGGCCACTTTAACGAGTAAACTTATTTGTAGGTGCGTTCAGATTACCTGTTTGGTTATTTATTTATTGCAGTTCGTAGTTACATGTGTTGGGATTTGGGACATCTAGTACTTATAAATATATTATATATTTACTTTATATATTTTTTATTCAACCATTACTGAAGGATTTCCTGAAGGAAAAATATTCAAAAAGTATTACACTTACTCATCTCTTTTAATGGTATAAGAGTTGTGACCCGAGTCCTCGACTGTACGTAGCAAGCCCCATTTACGAGTAAATGTGAGTCATGGAATGGGTTAGTCCATCGAGGTCCGCATACCTTTAAAATAAAACAGATTTTTATTCAAACTAGAGGTCACCTTTGGTCGAAATTCGGAAATAATAATTTATATCGTTTATAGAAAAAAAAACGTCACGGATCAACGTCAAACGTCAACGTGTAACAAAATTGTACTTATCAAACGCATGGTAGTGTATGTTGTTGTTATTTTTATTAATTTTATATTAATATTAGCTTTCTGCATATCATACTCCTCCGTTCGCAGAATTTTCATACAACTGTTCTGAAAGATTTTGCTTCACGTATTAATCTAAATGTACTTATTGTATAACAGCAATTCATATTAAATGCTGTTACATGGCTGTAACACTGTAAGTACATAATATTATGTACATATCATGCGGAGTCGCTTACCTGGTGTCATATGATTTGTGATGTTGACATCAAATTGACACCATAAATATAAGCATTCTCTGGTGGCGTCACCATGATGTGTTGGATTAAGTGCGGGTACTAGTTTTACAGTATATAAATATTTTATATTTTATATTTTAGCCTATATAGCAAACAAAGTGCACTTTTTGCTCACACTTACTGATGCATGACCAACACAACTGGTGAAAACATAGGTACTGGTAACATTATTATACGAGGGCCACAATAAGGTAAATTGCTGTTGGTTATCACAATAAATTTTACGTTTAACATTATATGTTCATAGTAATCATGACATATTTATAATTTATATTATTTATAGTAATCATGACTTATTAGCGTTAAATCTGTAATTCAAAAATCGCTTTACACGTCTGAGTGAAGCATCTGAAACTAATTAGATATTGAGCGAGCATTTCCGTAGGCCGTAGCTTACCGTGGCTTGGAACTCAAACTCACAACTAAGTACATAACAATATTATAGCCTAGGTAGAGCTACTACTATTATAGCCAACAAACCGACAAAGAGCATTCTTAAATTATAGAAGCGCTTACCAATAATTTATTTTGCGGAACTACCGCAATAGTACTTCCAAGCCACATGTCATCTTTAAGGAAATCTGATTTTTGAAAGGCGAAATCTCGTTCTGAAATTGTTCAAAATATGAGTAGTTAAGCTTAAAATTGGATCATCTATATTCTGTTTTTCCACGTACCGGCCCAGCAACGCCACGGCTGCCACGGCGATGACTCCCACCTGACATATGTCACATAAGTGAAAAAAACAGCCATACCTACTATATGTATACTACTTTATAGAATACTAGCTGACCCGTGCCCACTTCGTTGGGCGACAAAATAAAAATGTTACTCCTTATAACATCAGCTATCTGCCACTGTAAGTCCCGTGAAAATCAGTCCAGCCGTTTCAGAGATTAGCCGAAACAAACAGATAGACAGACAGACAGATAGTCAGACAGACAGACGGACAGACCAACATTTTAAAAATAGATTTTTATTGTAGGCATACTTTCATATGCATTAAGTGAAAAAGCTGTAAATTTAAAATTACAAACAGACACTTAAATTTTATTTATCTGTATAGATAGATCACCCTGGTAATAAAAATATTTACAGAACCAATCAATGAGTAACCAATCAATGTTGCTGTCTTTGTCTGATAAGTTGCTCAAGTCACTTGACAGACGAAGACACCAACATCGAATATCTGTAATAACTTAAATATTTGCTTGTGTAAATATTTAAGTAATTAGCTGGTATTATGTTTAAATTACAAAAAAAATTAATACTTAATGTTTACCTGTTTCTCCCTTACCCAAAGGTGAACAAGCAAGCTTTTTTGTCACCAAGTTATTTAGACTGCAAATGAAGACTTGGCCTGGTGACACAGTTTTCAAGTTATCCAGTCTTCTCCTCGCCTTCGGAGCTCCAATAATAAGACTAGAAAAACACATATACCTACCATAGCATCTCACTTACTTATACCTCACTATTTGTAGTCATTTTATTGTTAGTATTTAATCAAATTTATTCTTATTATATGAAATAGAAAAACTTGTTTTTCTGAAGCTTGAAGTAAGTGTGAGACAAGTACTTTAAAAAATAATTTACAGCTGGCAATTAGGTACTCTACGTATTAGTACGTTCCTACTTCTATGTTTATATCAATAACAAAATAAAACTGTCGTAAGATTTATAGGCGCTTGAACCAATTCTAAAGGGAAAGACAATAAAGTCGTATTTTATATGGATTTAGTTCAGCCGAGATATAATTTCTGGATAAACATTTCGGCGTCCATAGCTAGAAGATAATTTACCAAGTGATCGAGTCTGATTGCCTCCGGTTCTTTCAATACAGCGATAGAGCGGTATCGTTTCACGAAAATTATTTTCTGTTTCTCTGTTATTTCAAAGAAATGCGTTCAACAATTTAGTAAAACAAAATAAAACTTTTTGCATGTCTTTTGAATATAGTTATAGTGTTTTGTTTATAACGTTTGACGGACAGTACTCTCTCACAGATTGTGGGTGCTGGGGCAGTACGATAGAATTTCTGTAAATGCCTACAGTTATTAAGTTAATGCATATACCTATAGCAAATAAATTTAAGAGTTAATTGGTAGAAGAGTTTACTTATATATTAAAAATAAAATCTAAAGAATAATCTCTAATTATCAATATGAATGACAGTGGCGTGTACAGGATTATGACACTGGGTATGCGGCGAAGTACTCGATCACAAAAACTTTTTCGTTTATAGATTTTTAGCATAGCTACAGCCAAGCGACGGATCTCTAAGTCGAAACCATGCCAACAGAGCAAGTCTTAGATGTACTACTATTCATGTACATCTTCTACGGCAACGCAGACAAAACAGCGAACGATCGTCGCGGCGGAAGAAATTCTAATAAGTAAAATACTAAGCATATTTTAAAATATTATAACTACTCACCAGTCAGTCAGCTTCAATTTTCACATATTCAAGGTTCCGGTTACTTGAGATTACTATATCCCGATGTAAATTACTAAATAATATGCAAGGAAAACAATATAATTTAATCGTGTGTATACAACCATACAGCCAGTTATACGTTTCATAACTTTTAACATGAAATTTTCGAGTTACATTATTTTTTTACTGGTTTAATTGTTGTAACTCGGGTATACGCCTACCTTTAGACAGAATTTAAATCTTTTCACTGAATGACAATTGTGAGAACTTGTTATTTTTAATTTTTAATAAACACACATTTTCAACACAAACCTCACAATCAAATAACATTAAAAAAAAATCAACAAACACTAGTAAAAGCAAATCACTACAATTATTATAGAAACTCAGTAATAAACTGTTAAATGTACACACTTTCAAATATTAAAATGAAAAATCTTTTAAGAAAACTATAAATAAACTGGAGCGATTAAATTGTAAACAATGCTTATCACATGAAATATGCAATATGGCCCCCGCGAAACACAAAATGTTTCTTCTATTTAAACAAATAAAAGCTTACTAAACAAAAATGCATAATGTGCATACGTGATTTATTAGATTTCCGTCTATTATTTTTACTCGGATTATACTTTATAGCCAACGAATAATTTCCGACAAGCCAGTTCGGCGGTTTTCGGAAGCGATCGGATAGCCGAGAGCCATCGCCTGCCGCTGGAGTTTACCGCTATATAATCATGTCGATATTCATGGGTGTGTGCGTTTGCGAAGTATGAAAATTACACATACATGCGATGTAATGTCCGGCAGGACGCAACGGCCATGAGATCAGAGATGAGTTGCTATTTATAAAATATTAGGCGTTTTTAAGTTATTATATTTTTTAAATTAATTTATTTACTATTAATTTAAGTCATCTAAAACGTACGAACGTTTTATTAAAATATCTGTGAATGACAAGTAAAGCACTGCATTTCTGCCTATAAGGAGCGCACGCCCCTGATGAATGAATATATTATAAAAAGAACATTTATTAAAGAACATGACCAAATGAGGTCCGCGCGCACTCGACACGCATTCGGCATGTTTGGAGTCCTCACACAACATTATTACTATTGCTATTAAGTTATTTAACTACTTGAGAATGTTGACCAAAAATATCATCAATATTGAAGAACGTCGGAAAATTGATTTTTGTCTAGCTAGATCGGCACTTTTGACGTGTGTGCGGCGCACCACTACTTACGTCGTTGTGTTTCAATACAACCTGTGCAGTGTGCATGTATTAAAATACGTCGTCTAAGGATGTAGCATGCATGGAAGAAAAGCTATGATAATGTGAATGTGTGTGGAGATGCCTTTTTGAACGAAATTTCAAACATTGTGTAGTAACAATAGAAAGTCTAAACTAAATCTTTCGGTGACTGTACAACACACTCTTCCATATTATTGCATAGAAAATGGTGCGTCTTGTGGCGTACTGATTGTATGTGGATACAATCAGTATTTGGACGTCAATGGGCGGTACTGTCACAGAGTAAAATTATATAGTTACGTACAGAGAAACAGCTTTCATAGAACGATCCAAATTTTGTCAGGGTTGTCACAGAAGATAGTAACTTAAACTAAATTTAGCGGTAGTATACGGTGATTGAGAAAGTCTAATTGGGACACACCACAACCCGGAATCGAACCTGCACGATCACGAATCCTGAGTCATATTCGTTCTTTCATTTCATTATTTTATTCACTAGGTCATGGACGTTCTTATAATAAAGCAAGGCATCTCCTAGAAAATGAAATATGACCTTACCTAACATTAAACATAGGATAGGTAAAATAAGATATATTTTGAATTATTCTATTATTTTTCATACACACAGTGTTTAGTATTAGATTCGAATAAATACCTCCAGATAACAGTAATGCGTATATTATCTTCAAATATCAAAAAATGTATTATGGTGTTTAATTGTTCATGCCGAATATGCGAATAATTTTCATTTAATAGTCCTGATCGTCTTTTCTTAGCGTTCTAGAACGTTCTGTCAATCGAGTAGGCCACGACAGCATAGGTGTGAAAAAGATGGCAATATTTTTGGGGAAGAGAGAGCGAGACAGATGAAGTGTATGAACATGGAGCAACCACAACAACAACAACAAGCGTTGGAACAACTGCCTAAAATGAAATTCTGTTTTACTCGGTGAAAAGTGGACACAACTTCGGGTAGGATCTCGTGATGATGCCATTAGTTGTTTTAATTCTTATGACACGACTTTTCTCTCATATGTATGTAGAATACGGCTAAGAGACTACCTCAGAGGCGGATGGTTGTCTTCTGACTTCTTTAATAATAACGAGCGTGTCAGGTTCCAACGTTCCCTTGTTCTCTTGCCACTTTGTCCGCTTTTGCATTTCACATATATATTGCATAGATCACCATTTTCAGAACATTTGTCGCATCTGTTCTATGCGTTTGTAGAGAATTAAGTTTGTCGATTTAGCTTCAGTTAAATCTTCGGCGATGGGTGCGACGAGTGGTCGGTCGATGAACAAATGTGCAGGCATCAGGTGGAGAAGATCTTCGGGGTCAGAGGACATAGGAGAGATCGATCTTGAGTTAAGGACCGCTTCGATTTCTGCTAATAAAGTTGAAAATTCCTCGTACGTGACCCCTGTTTCCCACAAACCCCCAAAGTGAGGAGAATAAGGCGGAATTAACTTAAATGAAATGTTTTCTGAAGTCGTATAATCTAATATATACTTACTTACTTTGATTTGAAATTAAACAATTTGTAAATTCTTTAAGTGCACGTACAAAATTTTTCCCACTATCAGAGAATATCTGAGCAGGTTTACCTCGTCTAGATATAAATGTCCTGACCACTGCTTTGTCCGTGTTCCTCCAATTTTCTCGTATATGTCGATTTTCATATTTTCCGAATATCCGGCACGAAGGACCAAATTTTGTTAAGTATAAAGTAATTATTGGATTCGAATAAATACCCCCTGATAACAGTAATGCGTATATGAACTTCGAATTATTTACAATATAAAAAACATTTTCATTTGATCGTCTTGATCGTCTTTTCTTAGCGTTCTAGAACGCTATGTCAATCGAGTAGGCTATGAATGTCATAGGTGTAAAAAAGATGGCATTATTTTTGGAGAAGAGAGAGCGAGACAGGTGAAGTGTATGAGCAAACAGTACAATACTTTATATGTATTAAATATTATTAATATTATTTGTATTAAATATTTTTATATTATAAAGCTTAAACATTAATAATAATATTTATAATTTTAAAATTTGTTATTTGTCGTCAAACCAAGACGTGTGTCAACAACACATCACAAGTCTTACACCCGGTTTCTGAAAGGCTAATCAAATAGTCGATGAACTAACACGTTGTTGAGTTAACAGGCCTGTTAAATCAATTTCCGTTTCTGAAATGCTGATTAGTGAAAAATTTACTAAATATTGATCATCTTGACATGACACATTTACGCCTTATGTAGCTTTCCAGAAACCGAAAACAGCGTT